>WNWU01000017.1:13814711-13845789 GCA_012654045.1 Ptyas mucosa | reverse complement strand
ATAGAATAGAATAGAATAGAATAGAATAGAATAGAATAGAATAGAATTCTTTATTGACCAAATGTGATTGGACACACAAGGAATTTGTCTTGGTGCAAACACTCTTGGAGTACCTAAAAGAAAAGATACATTCATCAAGAATCATAAGGTACAACGCTTAATGATAGTCATAGGGAAACAGTCAATATAAATCTTAAGGATACCAGCAACAAGGTTACAATCATATAGTCATAAGTGGGAGGAGATGGGAGATAGGAACAATGAGAAGATTAATAGTAATGCAGACTTAGTAACTAGTTTGACAATGTTGAGGGAATTGTTTAGCAGAGTGATGGCATTTGGGAAAAAAACTGTTCTTGTGTCTAGTTGTTCTGGTGTGCAGTGCTCTATAGCGTCATTTTGAGGGTAGGAGTTGAAACAGTTTATGTCCAGGATACGAGGGGTCTGTAAATATTTTCACAGCCCTCTTTTTGACTCGTGCAGTATACAGGTCCTCAATGGAAGGCAGGTTGGTAGTAAA
Source organism: Ptyas mucosa (assembly GCA_012654045.1). Classification (NCBI taxonomy): domain Eukaryota; kingdom Metazoa; phylum Chordata; class Lepidosauria; order Squamata; family Colubridae; genus Ptyas; species Ptyas mucosa. The sequence goes on along the minus strand of WNWU01000017.1, from coordinate 13,845,269 downwards.
TGTTTTTTCTGCAGTTCTAATTATTCTCTGAAGTCTGTGTCTGTCTTGTTGGGTTGCAGAACCAAACCAGACAGTTATAGAGGTGCAGATGACAGACTCAATAATTCCTCTGTAGAACTGTATCAGAAGCTCCTTGGGCAGTTTGAGCTTTCTGAGTTGGCGCAGAAAGAACATTTTTTGTTGTGCTTTTTTGATGACATTTTTGATGTTAGCTGTCCATTTTAGGTCGTGAGATATGGTAGAACCTAGAAATTTGAAGGTCTCTACTGTTGATACTGTGTTGTCTAATATTGTAAGTGGTGGTAGTATGGGAGGGTTTCTCCTAAAGTCCATCACCATTTCTACGGTTTTGAGTGTGTTCAGTTCCAGATTGTTCCGGTTGCACCATGAGGCTAGTTGTTCAACCTCCCGTCTATATGCAGATTCATCAGTGTCTCGAATGTGACCAATCACTGTTGTGTCATCTGCGAACTTCAGTAGTTTAATAGATGGATCATTTGAGATGCAGTCATATGTATTTGTAAGCAATGTTGACTCACTTACTTAAATTATATTTTCTAAATATCTCACCCTCCCTTTTGTATCCTGTAAGTGCTTCACAGGAGCTTTATTGAAACATGACACAGTTGCCATAATGTCTGTTACTGTCATTTTCATTGCCTGCAATTTTCATCCTTTTGACTGCTTTCAGTCCTTTAATGCCCTTAAACTCTTAAATACTTACTATTTAACCCCCACCCCAAATTTTTATAGTATTACCTCCTCATATCACCAGGATTGTTTTTCCTTGCGAAGGATCTGTGAACAACTGTCATACAGGATTGGTCATGAACTGTAGACAGCAAATTCCTAAGTGAAGAAACTCCATCACTGGATCCATTGGACCAGAAATAATTTTTCAGTGTTTTGTGTCCTAGCTACATTCTGCAGGGTGTCAGATTCTTGTTTTGTTCTTACTTCATTGTGATGATAGAGAGCTTGGAGAAGCTTTGATATTGAGAAACTCTCGAAATAAAGTAAGTCAGCAATATAGTGTTGTAGGAAGTTAGCACCTACCCCTTTCCTAGAAGAATGAAATATTTTAGGAAATATTAAAAAGGCAGAATATTATGTTTCCCTGTATGAGAAATGAAGAAGCATGTTTTAAAGACAAAGCAGCTCCTACCTTCCTGCCCCCACCCTTTTGTTAATGGGCCAGAGGCAGAAACTCAATCTTTGTCAATGGACCATCATCAATGGGACCCATTTAGGAACAGAAACTCACCACATGGCACCTGGGAGGATTACATCAGCCAACAAGGCTAGCTAAGACCCCCACCCCTGGGAGTCTGACAATCAATCAGGATACTCTTTCGGGGGCCCAGGAAGTTCAGAGCCAGAGAGAGCATAAAACCCAGGGACTCGCTGTATCTCGCCCCTTTTCTGTTCAGGAACTCAAACCATGTGATTCTGTCCACTATTAAACCATCTTTCCAAGCAGTCTCCATGTTTCCAGTGTCTTTTTCCCCACTTGGAGCTGAACCCAGAAGGATATTTCTTCCTACAGTGTCAAATAGATGAAAGACTGATGCAATTCTATGGGAAAAGTCACCTTTTTTTTCTTTAATGTTCCTGTCCTGTTTTGTCTTGGTTATTTTTTTTCTTTTGTATTTTGTATTTTAATCTTTTGAGTAAAATATAAAACATTATAAAAGAAAAAAGTCACTCTTTTTCAGATTGGCTGAATATTTTTCAAATTTTTACCACTGAATGTTATCAGGTGCATCCTACTGGTACATAAAGAACATCTAAGTAAGAAATAAGTCAGTGCTTATGCTCTTTTCTTTTCTTACTCCAATGTTACTCCAATGCAATGTACACCCTATTCTTTCAGTTCAGTAGAGGATAACTAGGGATATTGTGCATAAGTGCACCAATGTGCCTACTGTCCCTGTCCTGAACTCCCCATTTTATTGGTATCCATTTCATGTATTCATAAGCATGTTTATACTTATATCTGTTATTTTATACACGCTTGACAAATAAATAAATAAATAAAAATATTGTTGTCAAAACAACCCCTAAAGTATTGCTTTTTCATTCATTTATAATCATATAAGTGCCCAACTTTCATCAAAATGATTGCCTCTTGATCTAACTCTTCATTGCAATGCACATATTTAAAAATCCTTATGAATCTTGCACATAATATACAAAATGTTCATTGTAATGATGGTTGCTGGGGCAAGTAATTTAATCTTCCACTCACTCAACCTGCCACATAAACCTCCCCCATCGCTCCCTCAAAGAAATCTTCATCCCACTCTCTGGCGACAACATTCACTAGCATCTATGATCTCAGATGACCTTCAGAGACTGAAACATAAAGGAATGGAGTGTGTCCTTCCTGCCTGAACAAAGATTGTCCACCTCAGATTCAGAATTAGGGGAAGGGTTGCATGTTTCTCAGGACAAAGTCAAATATCAGGAAACCCTCTTTCACCTACATTGCAGAAGAACCTTTGTTCACAATTCCAAAGCTGCTGTGTTTGCTTGATGACTAACAATCCTTCATCTATTGGGTAAGATTGCTTTCTTTGTTTGTTGCTTTAAATTAATCTGAATTAGGGTTTTACCCTGGGGCTATGATCTTCCATTGTATGTTCCAAAAGCATTTCCTGTCCCTCAACATTTCCTCAACATTTCTTTTCCCCCAGATTATTCTTCTGTCTACACGTTTGGTATATTAAAGATTTATGTGTGTTCTGGTTTTATGAAATTAAAGCTCTTACAGGTGGTTTGACCTCGGGGGTGGGGGTGAGGAAAGGGGATCTAAAATAGGGCACTGCTCTACTGCCAAAATTCCTCTTCCCAAAACAGTTCTTCAAAAACAGTTTGAAAACGATCCCAGTGCTCTTCATTTCTACCAATTCAGAAACCCCAAGAACAATTACTGCCCTCCCTTGCGCTGCTGAAACAACAAAACAAACAAAAGAGGATGGGAAACAAGCAGCCTGGGACTTTCCAAACTGGCCTTCCATTCTAAAGGGAAGAGGAAAACTGATCATATCTTGCCAGCTTTACTCCTAATTGATTTATCTGGACTTCTATAGAATTGTGAAGCTGCTAAACTACCTCTCCCTTCCAGGACCTCCTAAGGCAGCTGAAAGCAGATGACCTTCAATAAAGTGGCTCCACAAAGCTTCTGCATTTCCAATTCTGAATAAGCATCAGAGTAGTTCTTCTTGCACCAAGAAGGAAATGGGGAATGGGAATAAATTGCTGCAACCAATGAAGAGGAATGAGAGCATGGGATCAGGGGCGCAGAGCCAATCAAGAAGCAGCACAAATGCCTTGTAGGGAAGTAGTGGTGGACTTTCCTTAAGGGTCTAGTGTTTTCTGAGCTTGATAACTGGGTAACATCATCAATGCTGGTCATCATGATCACTAGTACTGATGATGTTACCCAGTTTGGGTAATGAAATGTCTGCAAGAAAACAAGCAAACTCAGAGAGCGCCAAGGACTCCTCATTTGAACTCTGGGCTACAAATATTCTCCTTTATTGGACAAGTGTTTTTCAGCCTCTCTTACCAAGGCAGAATGGAAGATCTAAAGAAATAATGCCCATTAAGCATTATTGGTTTTCTCTTAATACATCTTAATATACTTCTTAAGCATTTCTATAGGGGAAATCCTACAAGGCTCACCTCATCACAGATGAAGCAATTAGGATCCCTCTTCCTCCTTCTCCTTCTACTCTTCCTCCTCCTCCTCCCCATGCTATAGAAATTTGCAGTGTTAAGGAATGGAGTACTAACCTTTAAAATGAAAATGTTCATATAACCCTGGCAGTTGAACAACAGCTCTTTTGTAGTGTGTGTCTCTGATGCCATTAAACCTCCCTACACTTCACCATGCCATCGATTAATTAGGATTAAAAAAAAATCTGTAGCAGGGAATTACTCAAAGGCTTATCTGAGTAGAATTGCCCAGATGGAAAGTGCTCCATGAATGCAAAGTCATTATTTTTTTTCTCTCATTATTAAAGCAATGAAAACGCAAGGGGATCCACCAATTTTCCTAATCATCATGGTAATGAAATTATTAGCTTGGACAGTTTCAGAGACTTGTAAGACATTTTGTTCACTCTGATATTACACGGTGTTGATCAGACTTTATTAATCTGTTTGATCTGGGCATCGCTTTCACAGTTAGTAAATTAATCAGGGAAGAAGGATTGCAAGTGCATGCAAACTCTTTCCCCTTCCAGAAACTGCTCTAAAGCATAGCTGTCAAAGCTCTGGAGGAATTCAGCTTGAAGATACCTTTGCAGAGAGTAGAGAGCAGATATGTGGGTACTTCTGTCCGTGGTTGCTGTTACAGTTCTTCAAATGGTTGAGTTTTTGTTCATCTAATTTTGACGGATTGCCATGTAGTTAGCTCCACTTTAATATCAGTGGAACTGAACGTGTAATAAGTAGCCATGCCATCAAGCCTAGTCACCATAAGAGTGATGATTCTTATACAACATTGGTGCAGGGCATAAATAAATACTAAAGCAGTGGATTTAAGATACATAGTACGTTTTTCTTCCATTCAATTATACTCAATACTCTGGACAGGTCCCTGCAGTTTTCTTGGCAGAGATTTTCAGAAGTGGTTGGCCATTTTCTTCTTCTTAGGACTGAGGAGGAGTGACTGGACCAAGGTCACCCTACTGAATTTGTACTTAAGGTGGGACTTGAACTCATCATCTCCCAGCTTGCAGACATGATTTGCTGCTCTGAGCCACCCATGACATTGGCAGCTGTAGAAATTGATTAAATAGTCAAACAAACAAACAATAAGTTCATCCTGGAGCATTCAAACATGGACACTCACCTTGGTCTTTCATTTGGCCCTTTAACTATAATTCCTGGGGCTTGACTCTGGCCCTTCTTCCCTCCCATTAAAATCGTTCCCTTCACAACAAAGACACTCTTCACCTTACAAAAACAAGTCCAACCACTTCAAATGATTCAACTCTGAAATTTATGACACTTGAAGCACCATGGGGTTGGAAACTGTGTCCAAGCCAAAGATGTCTAATTTCCTGGTCTTTGAGTTACCCACTTTGCCCATGAAATGCTGTTTTGACTTGCCATTTTGGTCCTGTTTGTTTGAGGCAAGAGAAGTGACATAAAGTAATCCAGCAGGAAGGCAAAAGTTCCGGCACATCAACCATGATTGAAAGTCCCCCAGAGAGCTTCTCAGGTTATTGGCTGATGTTATCTTTAATTGGGGGGTAGGGGCAAGGAGAGGAATAGCCACAGTTAATTAACACGCAATAAGTGATACTGAAGACGCAAATCTCCCCCTTTCCAACACAATGAACAAATATGTACCTGACAGGTTTTATAATTAAACATCACAGGAAGCTCAAATTGGGGAAAACAAGGGCACGGATGGAAGAAGGAAGCGGTTGGTTTAATTTCAAATGAGATCAAGGCAAACTTAGTGGGTCACCATTGGCTCCTCACTGAATTGTTGTCATTTGCCAGCTTTGCTACACTAGACTTGCCCGCAGAAAGACAAGCATGGTGAGCCTTTGGGTAATCAGCTTCTTCTTCTAGCAAGGCTCAAGTTCCCATTGACAGGCAGGCAGACAGAATGAGTGAATGAATGAATGAGTGAGCTTTATTTTAATCATTGTCCAATAAAAATACAATCGATAAAATAAACAACACAAAACCATCCCCTAACAACAAGCATTATTAGCAACCAGTTTTTGGTTACTAATAGCTTACCCATATGGTAGCAAAATTTTGCTAGTTTTAGAGAAATAAATTTATCTTGATTACTTAAAAGTGCAGATAAAAGCTATCAGTCCCCCCCGGAAATTTAAATAAAAGAGGAGTCATTAACCGGTGGATTACCTGGCAGGGGAGACATGTTCATCATGAAATTCCAGTTGGATATAGATTGCAGGTAGTCCGATGTAATTTATCACATTTGGATTGGATCTCCAGTTTATTTTTCTGTGAAACAATTACTCAGTTGATGATCGTATGAACCTTTTGAGTGGTTTAAGTCAGGTTTCCCAATTACACACCTAGAGCATTGGTTGTCTTCTCCCAGGTATTGTCCAACCAGCACAGCACACAATCCAGAGAGACAACTGCAACCAGAAATTTGGATGGAGGGAGGGAGGGAGGGAGAGAGGGAGAGAGGGAGAGAGGGAGAGAGGGAGGGATTTTTAAATAGCATAAATATTAACTCGCCACATTTTCTTGATAAACACAGCTATTAATAGGAAACATTTGTTATTTGTTATACTCATATCGGCAGATTCCAGACGAGAGTATATTTTGTATTCTTTTCTCCATGCCTCTTACCAGAGGAACATAAAATAGAAAACTATCTCTCTTGGGAACAGAGAAAAGCTTTCTTAATGAGTCTAACCCTTTTTGCTTCAGGGGTCAATTTCTATTACTGGAACAGTCTGTAGACCTCAATGAATGGAATTCAACTTTTAAAAAAGTTCACTAGTAGATTATGGTCTAGATATTATTTCAGGGGGGAAAAGCAAGATTATGAATAGGAAATTTATTGCCCTCTGTTCCACTGTGTTCCCCCACCTCTGTATTGGTTCTGTTCTTATCAGAGATATAAGATTTTACCCAAGGATCTGGGACATTACAGATCTCAACATGATGTTTAATAATAAATTTAATACAATACAATTAAGTTAAAGTCATTTAAATTTATTGGCTGCTCAATTCTGGTAGATTCTGGGAAGCATTATAAAAATACAGGAAATATAATAACAGCTAGAAATATTAAATCAAACGAACAGTCCAGGGTCAAATACTTTGCTAACAAAACCCACAAAACAAAACAGGGGTCATTAAGCAAAGACAAACATCAGCTCAGGCTAGGGACCAGAGGCAGATTTCCAAGGCTTTCTGGAACCCCAAGAGAGAGGGCCCATCCTTATCTCTTGGGAGGATGTTCTTCATGGTGTGTGCAGGCAGAAATGATTAGAGATCAGCGGTCCCTAATGTGGGCAACCAGAGTGGACTATAGTAGAGATCTTCAATCCCTTGTTCACATATCTTCATGTATGTGGACCCCACTGGCTCCCTCTTTGCAGGGTTATTCAGGCAGAATACAAATAATGCCTTTGAGTTTCATGAAACAGCAACAGTGATGGTTAGCTTCCACTTATAGTATTATTTTGGAAAGCAGTTGTATTCAACAATGACTGGTTGGTTTCTTTAGTTTATAATGACATTGTTATTTATGATGTGAGTAATTATTTCTATCATTAAAGGTATTTAGAGGGTTTCTTAAGGATGCATGAAAATGTCAGTTTTGTTTTTCCCCATATGCAAAGATTTTTAATTCCATGTATGAACAACAATAAAAAAAAAGTGGAAACAAAACTTTCACGTTTGCCTCAGTCAGATTTAATAGCTCCAGCTGTTGTAAAGGGGATCATATTGTATCCAAATGTTCTCCAAGATTTTCCTCTTTGGCTCTAGCAATTATAGATGAGGACCATGAAAGAAAAGAGAAGTGACAATTCCATTCAGTGCCACATATTTATTCAATGCACAGGGATTCCTTCCATCCCAGACGCTAAAACCAGCTTAGATAGGGAAATATATCATATACTTGTCATCATTTTTTTTAAATCATATTTTCCTCATTCTCTTTATGATAAAGAAAACCCTTCCTAGAGTTTTCAAATTTGTGTCATTTGTTGTTCTGCTATGAGTAGCTAAATGCCTAGATCTAATCTTGGGCAGAAGAATGACTAATACTTGGTTACATTACACATGTTTAAAATTATTTCTCTAAATAGATTTTGCGAAGTTGGTATACCTCTATTTAAAAAAATAATAATTGGAATCACTGTAACAGCTTGGAGTAATCTTTTTTAATGAATGTGGTGGAAATATTGTTTGACATTTCATTGTATTTTGCTTCTCCCGTTCCTCGAAGTTATAATACATTGCTTTCCACATACCATGGTCAGTCTTGGTTCTTTCCATCTTTCCTCTCTGGAGATACTTTAAACAAACCTGAATAAAATAAAAATAAATATGAAGCACAAAGGGGCTTAAATAGAACCTATGAAAGTCTTGACAGCTAATTATAAATTCTCCAAATATCACAATGGGGAAAGTCTCTGACAATAAGACTCAAGAACATTGGGGAGGGGGGGAGGGGAGAGAGAGAGAAAGAAAGAGAGAGAGAGATGAATGTAAAGTCATAGAGAATGCAGTGGGCCTCCATAAAAGAAAGGAATGCATACCAACCACAGGCACAACTTTAGAAACAAAACACACAGTAAATCTAAAAATCATTTCCACCAGATGAAGGAAATTGTCAGGACTTGGAATAGACTGTTATTCAAAGATGCCTCCCAATGTCTTCAATTGGTTGTTGTTGGAGACTGGAGACTGGTCTATAATATTAACAATTGGTTTGGAGTCCCAAAGTCTGTGTTTCATCTTTGTTCCTCTGTCATATGGAGCTATATGAACTACCTGATGATGTCAAGATATATGGCATTTTAGCGTGGCAAAAACCAGCTATTTCAAGCTGGGTGATTCCATTCACTCTCCTCCATCCTTATTGACTTACTGTATGACTGAAGCATTTTGAATAGTGAATAGTCATTGACAGACACTTTGTTACATGAATAGGATCCCAGGGGATCTCCCCAACTGAATAAAGAACTTTGTTTAGCTAACAGAGATAATCCATCACTGTTCTGTGGCGGGGTTTTTTTTTTTTAATACAGCTTCTCAAGATTCGTTTTCTTTTCCTAGAGTATCATTTGTTGTGGTGGTTGTTGTTCTTCAAAGATCCCAAGTTGTAGATGGCCGCTTTTCAGTAAATCAAAACAAATGTACTTCACAGCTCTATTTAGGTTTTGATGCATTTTCAGAGGCTGACTCCAAAGTTACACAACTGACTTTTCAAGTAGAAGCAAATGGAGATGGAAAACTGGACCCAGTTCTTTGTATAGTAAGAAAAGGCTATTTGGGGGTGCAGGTACATCAGGGGCCATTGAGAAACAGACTTTCTTTGGGTGTTTGGCCTTGGAAAAGGTCTTTTGGGATGATTCTATGAATATTATCTAACTAATTAACAATGACACATCATAAATTCTTATTGGCTCTACGTATTTGACTTTTATCTCAGTTTCTTCCCAAAACACTCTAACTCAGGGCTGTCAAACTTGCGGCCTGTGGGCCAGATGCATCACACGCTAGTCACACTCACCTCTGGTTTAGCGAAGGGGGAAAAAGTCCTGATAAGCCACATGATGTTGCTGTGACGACGTGAGTTTGACACCCCTGCCCTAACTGGTTCCTCCTACTAAACCAAGGAGGGTAGTTACACTTTACAGATTAAGTGGAAACAACAAATATGTCATAGAGGGTAGTTCTAGCCTTAGTTGTGGGCTAAATACTATGTAAAGGTTATTCACTTTTACTGGCTGAACTCTGTTCAGATTTTCATATGGATAAGGAACTGGGAAAAAGCAACTAAGTTTAAACTTGATTGGAAGGTAAGCTTAGATTTTGAGTTATTTTGTATAACTCAGGGCATGTACACAATGCTCTGACCGCCTGTATTCCACACAACAACAATCCCGTGAGGAAGGCACAATCACTGTTGAATTGAATCTCCTTCAATCAAATACAACATTTGAGGGGCTTCTGAGGTGGTTCCAACATAACACCAGCAAATTAAGCGGCGTCTTCCCTTTTCCCCAGCTTTATAACAGGTAACAGTAACAGAGTTGGAAGGGACCTTGGAGGTCATCTAGTCCAGCCCCCTGCTCACTCAGAAGACCTATACTAGCACTTGAGTGGAGAAAGAAATTCTGGCACACCTTCCTTCTTGGTAAATTACTTCCACATAATTAATGAGCCAGTAACAATGGTCAATGTGTAGCTCTCCAAGGCACACTTTTTTAAAAGATCAGCAGTTCTCAAATTATGGTCTGGATCTTTTCAGGAGACCTGCAAAATATTGAAAGCTGCCCAGAGTTATCCTGTGGTAAGATGGGTGACAAATAAATAAACAAACAAACAAACAAACAAACAAATAAATAAATAAAACTAAGAAATAAAAAATAAAAATATTTAAAATGTCTCAGCTTTAATTTCCAATACAGTAAATAGTGATAGAGATATAAGCCACATAAGCCAAAGCTCCTTCGGGTCCTCCATCATTTTTAAGAAAGTAATGGGTTCCTAAGATCAAAATATTTGAGAACCACTGATATAGATAACAAGGTAGTCATTTTCCTGTCTGGTGGGTTGCTGTCTCCCCTGATACCCTGAAGCATTCTCTAAGGCTGTGATGGCGAACCTATAGCACGGGTGCCACAGGTGGTCCATGGAGTCATATCACTGGGCACACAAGCTCAGCTTCGGCACGCATGTGTGCACCATCCAGCTGATTTTTGGGCCTTCTCGGCCCACCAGAAGTCAAGAAACACACTGTTTCTGGCCTACGGAAGGCCTCTGGGGGGGGAGAGGCCGTTTTCACCCTCCCCAGGCTCCTAGAAAGGCTCTGGAGCCTGGGGAGAGCAAAAAACAGGCCTACCGGGCCCACCATGCCATCATGTGCCAAAAGTGGGAGGGGCGGGGCACATAGAATTATGGATGTGGGCACGTGTGCATGTGACCCCACCGTGCTCCCCCCGCTTTTGGCACGCGATTGCAAAAGGATTAGCCATCACTGCTCTAAGGGAATTTAATAGTCTTATAATGTGTGGTCTAGGAGTGTGTATATGTGGCTTTCAGTTTATCCTCATCATCTTTATACTGCCTGAATTTTCCTTTTCAACTGCCGGGGGTTCCCAAACTGTGGACTATCAGAGGCACAAATTCTCTTGTGTTAACGCCCATATTCTTATCCACAGTCATCATAGAGAATGTAAATGGGAAGTCATTTCTTTTTCTTGTTGTTCCTGAGAACAATAAAGAAGAAAGAAGGAAATGAGGTTTTCCACACTTTGTATTCCATTTCAGATAAAACTATTATCTATTTAATTCCTCTCTGCTAGCTAAAGTGTGTTTATGCTGGCCAAAGAAAGGGAAGACAACAGCCGCCAAGGATGGATAAGATCAAAGAGATCAAGGGAATATCCTTGGAAGAGCAACAGGTTGTATTAGTCATCAGCCGCTGAGTCTGAAGTAAAGATATCTCACTTCTGTGAGAAAAAGTCTCTTTGGGATTTGTAAAAGAGGACTTGTAAAACCTCAGAGAAATTTTGAGGAGGGAGAAAGATCATTTGAACAGAGCAACTTGATGAATTAAAGATCAATATTGTCAGAAGCAAAAAAAAAAAAGGAATATAAACTTCACTTTTTTGATTGTGGCTGAAATGAGATATCATTTCATAAATCTCTGGAAATCCTTTATGGACTTTTTGCCAACATTTGGACAGAAATGGCAAAGGTTTGTGAATGGATAAGGGATTCATGGGAAGAAGTGAATCATGTATGTAATTTTACAGAGACTGGGGAACTATTAATTTGCCTGTGCTTGTGGCAAAGAACATCAGGAGTCTCTTCTTCTCCTTCTCCTCCTTCTTCGCTTGGCATTTTTCTTTCCTTTCTTTCCTTTTTCCTGATTTCAGTTGGTATTATCTTTGGTATTGTAAAACTCTTTAATAAAAATATTTTAAAAAGAGTGAGAATGAGAGAGAAAAAAAATATTTTTGAAAAGTCTGTCAGCCAATTTGCTTATATTTGCAATAAACTATAGACAATTTTGAGGTTGGCATTCTATCAGTTCTCAAAAGGTGGCTTTACATATATTTTTTGGCATTTGTTATGATTTGCCTAATACAGTATGATGTATGAATATCAGAAGCAGGCATTTAGAAATCTTCATATGACATTAATTCATTGGGAATTTCCCCCCCTATTGTCATAAAGTGTTTGTAAGAGTAGTGGGAACTAGAGATACAAAAATATAGATGTATTTAGGTTTAAATCAGTATAGTTGAATACTGAAAATTGATTTATCAGCTTTCCGTATTTTGTATGTAAGACATCCATGTATATTTCATGTAAATTGAACCTCTAGGCTTTAAAAAAAGCTTTAAGGAGGGAAAAGGGCTACATAGCATATATGATCACTTGTCAACCAATTGCGTTTGCTACCGCTCTTTTTTGGTGTGCAGTTGGTGGCAAACCCAGATTTCTTTCTGTGTGGTTTTCAAATTTGCTAATCTATTAATAGCATTAATATAATCCATTGCCTGATTTCTAAGTAAAATCAAGTCCTTGGTCTTTGTTCATTTACTCTGGTTGGTATAGAATAGCAATGTGCATTTACACATTGCGAGAGATATCTTATCCTAGCCTTAAAAAAATTTTTAGCTGTCAAGGGAAGATAACCTCTCTGTCTCCATTGCCCATTAAAATAGTTTATAATCCTCTCAGTTAGAAAATATTTAAATCAGAAGTGTTTTAACATTCAACAACCTAACTTTGCAGGTTCAGTGAAGCTTCTCACACGCAGTATATTTCTCCTTTAGAGTTATTTATTGAACGGAATGCTAGATTTTAAACCCCTGATAATTTAAGTCTGGGAAACAGTAGTACACATAAAGTAGCTACATTACTGTTGTCAAACTGAATTTCAAAACTTGTCTCCTGATCTGAATTTCTGAACTGACTCTAGTGGATCCAACATTTTGCTACAGGAGTCATTCCAGGTACAATGGACTCAGTGTAAATTACTTTATACTGTTTCTTCTAGCATTAATAATAATGTAGAGTGAAACCATAAATCAACAGATCCACATTTAATGCATTTTGGATGCAATGGGCTACATTTACATTCAAACTTCAACCACTACCACCCCATGGTAGAACAGTCCGGTATTTCCAAAGACTGTCTAGACAATTGACATAATTTACATCATTTGTGTCAATTTTGGGTGTTTGCATAATTATATAATCAACGTTTTTGTGTCATTTACATGAATTGCCATCCTTTGCATAAAAACATAAATGGAATAAATTAAAACAAATGATATAAGAATGTAAATTACATAATTAGGCAATTACAGCAATTATGTTAGTTGAATTAATTTGAATTTAATGGACAAATGGATTTAACAGACACTCTTGCTCCCAAGTGGTAGGCATTGTTATGCAGTTTTGATCTCAATTTAAATTTGGCAACCTCTCCTTCTGCTCCATTTTATTTCAAACCACACACAATTAACGCTAAGAAACTTATCAGCTTTGTTCTCAAAAAACAGTTAAACATTTGGTTGCTACCTATTCAAATCTCCTTACTGGTGGTTCAGACCACACACAAGCACACTAAGTTAATCAAATGTGACCACTTCAGATTTACAGAATCCTCACTCTTCCTCCAGGAAGTACCTCTTTTTCCCAAAGCTGGGAGAATACTGATTTCTTTATATCACTAGGCCTTTCCTCATTGGTTAGGCAGGCTGCAGTAGGCATGGCTTTGTTGCTGCAAGCCAATCAGGTATGATTTGAATGACTGAATGATTCAGTGATTGCAATGGAGAGGCATCCTATCTCAGCCAGCCTATCTCTACAGCTCTTTTTCCTGGAGAAATATTTAAATAAAATGGAACAAGAGGCTGGGTTTTGATATCTTCAAAACATAACTGACTGGATGAAATGTGTTTAACTTTGCAAGCCCAGGTCTATCTACTTCTCTGGAAGTTAATTAGTCAATGGATTATTGTTTAGTCTTCCCACAAATTATTTATTTATTACATTTATATGCTACCCCATCTTGCAGTTTGAGGCAACTCATTTAAATTAAATTCTGTACATATCATATTTATTAGGAATGATGTAGTACTAGGAAATTGCCACTTATATGTAAAGTATATCCACTTTTTTGAGAATCTTTAGTCATCCTATTGGAATTTCTCTTTCATATAAATTTTGATGGCACTTTTATGAAGACATCATTTTTTTTTAACCATTTACAAAGAGAAGTCTGTTAAAAACAACTGTGGCAATATTTTCTTGTGGCAGTGAGACATATGTAGATTTTCTACCTATAAAATCGATTTATCTTACCACTATTACTCCTTTCCCCAAAAACAACATTCCTGATTAATACAGCAGTTAATATACAAATGAAATATGACAATCCTTCCATATGACACGTTTCTGAACAAATGCAGTCACATACTGTAAGATATTCCAAAATTAGCCCACCAATCTTTGCAAAGGAGATTTGATTCTTCCCGCCTCCTCAGAAAAACCATGAACCTACAGGCTTAGAGATACAGTTCTGCAAATATTTGCATACACACATTTATAGCAGATCTATCCCAAACATTCTCCCACATGAACCTGAAAGAAACAGAGTGATAACTAGATAAGAATAAGTCTTTCTCATTTCAACACAGCTTGCATAGAAAAGCTAAACTGGATTACAAAGTTCAAACTATTTTTACAGAAACATTCCCCCTTCAAAGAAATGTCACCTCACCATGGGGTGAAACCCAGCAAGACTTCATTTAAAGCTTTTTAAAGATAAATCTCCTAAAAGGGAGAAATAATTTGACTATTTCCTTTATTATGTGCTTTTTTTTTCATTTTTTCGTTTGAAAAAGCTATTAAAAAGTTATATGCTTTCGAAACATGAAGCTAACCCGAATAGGCTGTGCGACATATAACATTTGCCTTATGTTCAAAGGAAGAAACATCACTGATAATATTAACAATAATGAAACTGCTGGCATCACAACAGTCCATAGGTGATAAATGGTTTTATCTCATATCAAAATTTTCCTTTTGCTAAACAGTCCTTCAGATTCTCCAAAGAGGAAAAGCATACAATTAGTTTTGGAGCTTATTTGGGGCTACATCAGAAATATATATTCATTTTTTTAAATCTTCTTCTCAAAATTCTGTTTGGGAAATGTTTGTATCAAATAATTGCAAATACTCATGGATGGGGTATTCAGAAACAACTTCTGAATTGAGCAATAAGAGCTATCACCTATTCTATTATACCTTATAATGTTTTATACCAGATACACAAAAGTATTTGTAAAACTTTTTAATAAAAAAGTATAAGAAATCAGTAAAAAAAAAAGTAATGCATTAAAAACAAAAAATCAAGGCTAACATTAAGTAACATAAGCACATACAAAAAAGAACATATTTTCCCTTTGTAATCAGTCATCAAGACCTACCTTTAAATCCCATTTGTGCCAGTAAAGAGATTTCAAGAGGCACTTATTTTTTTTTCCTATTCAAATGAATGAGAATTATTTTATGTTGAATATAATCCAGCCAAAATTTCAGACAGGAGTTGCCATATTATAAAGTACTGGAGGAAAAATTGACCCAGAGTCCAGAAGTGTTTATAACAAGCCCCAAATAAAGTTGCATGTTATTGCTAGAAGCAGTGAGTAATTACTGTATATTTGATAATTGGTATGCCATATATATTTAATATGTGACTCAGTTGTATTTAATATTTGATAGGTGATATTTTCTGATATCCAGAGGGTAATTAACATTTATTCAACAGTTGATCTTTTTTATTAGATTTCTTAACTAATGTTTGCAAATCTATACAATCAAGAAATGCCAAAACAGTTGAATCAAGCATAAATGGATGTTCATTTACAGACATTTTGGCTCCGTTTTCCATCCATAGCAATTTCCTTTCCTGGATTTATTTATTGTTCCTTAGATTTATATCTCATCTTTCTTTCAGGAGGGACAGGGAGTATACAGTATAGCATTTGTTTTTTTCATTTTTCCCCACAACAAGCCACCCCCATCAGAGAGTTTCTGCTACGAATGGTTGAATGTGGAATTGTAACACAATCATCTGAAAACACCAGTGCATCTTCAAATCTCAGTTTTCCAATTGCCAAACATTCTCTTTGAATACATAACAATATTTTAAGATGACTCTCTGCAAATTGTTCCCTGCATATGGAGATTACAGCTCTTAAACTTTCATCTACCATTAGAATGATGGTTGGAGGTTCTGGATATTTTATTTTTCAGGTCCCAATTGATAGCACCAGTTTGGGGGGGGGTGGGATGTTTCAAAGATCAGCTCAGATCACAGGAACAATGAAAAACAAACAAACGTGCAAAGAAGCCATATTATCTGTTCATTATTAAGTTCAGCCTGAAAATTTGAAAATTGACCCAGCTTCTGGCTTAAGAATGTCTTTCCTACCACAAAGTTTGTTATTTTTCTTTATTGTTGTTGCCATTTGGTTTTAAAATTATAATCAATCATTGTGCTCTGTTCTAAGTTTGGGTAAGGTATAGCAAAGCAACTGTGTGTGGGTTATTTACATACTGAAAGAGGGTGAGGCAGATTCCCTCAAGGCAGGAAGTAACTAATAATTTCCAAGTCTGTAGAAGAAAGGAAGGTGATGGGAGAAAGATCTATTCTACTATATATAACACAGTGAAATCAGAAGCTAAAGGAGAATTGGGCTACAATCATAGTCTCTTTAAAGCTGCAGTTATCAGTCGAAGATGCATCTCCTGTGGCTTGATGTAAAACTGTACATGTAGAAGAAGAATCCTATCCCTCCAAAGAATATTTCAGATCTGAATTAGTTATTCTCTTCTCTCCATTTCAAAAAGGTGAATCAAGTTGTTATGATAATCAGCTGAGGATCAAAGAGAAGGGACGAAGGAACACTTCTAACCCACATCTAAGTTACTAATCCTTCTATTAATAAAAATTCCTAATGTATAGGAAATATTGCAGTCCACTATAAAATAAACATTGAAAGAAGTCTTTCAAGCATTCCGGAAAAAGAAAAACTCAAACTACTTAGAATACCCTACAAATTGGGCTTTGAGGACTATGAATTTGGGGAGCTGTAGTTCTGTTACATCGAGAGCAAACCAAGGACTGCTGAAAAAAAAATGGTTGCTCTGGAGTACCAGGCATAGAGTACTAGGCTAGATATCTTTATTTATTTATTTTAAATTTATTTGGTTTCCCCATGCATTTCTCTACCTTTGAGTACTCTAAATCTGCAGTCAGAGAAGGTTGTCTATTTACCCTAAACAATTCTCTTATGCAGATAAGTGTGAGGTGTGATTCCCACCCCAGTGTAAATAACTCTGATGCAACTCTGATGCAACTGGGTGAGCCTTTATGACAGTGCAAGCAATGCATAAAGACACGTGATCACATTCCTGGAGTTTATTGCACTTCTGTACGCTGAATTTCATCCATAAGTTCCTTGAAGCCTGCTTAGAGATTTAGATAATCTAGTAAACCACAGCGGTGAGACTGATGCCATTATCCCATTCTACACACAGTACTCAGCTATCGGAAGGGCTTGCTTGGAACAAGAACACTGTTGGACATTTTCTTTTTTCTTGGGAGAATGTGGGAGAGGAGATGACATTACAAGTTTTTGTTCACATGGCAAAAGAACACGTCCATCCCCCCATTTTCTTATCATGTATTTATTTAGGGGGCATATTCGGGGAAATATCCAAGGAGTAAAATAAGATTTTAAAAGTCATGGTTGAATGTATCTAAACAAAAAGCAGAAGAGAAGCAGCTAAGCAGCAGACTCCTCCCCAGTGCTGAGACAGGCTGCAGAAACTAGTGGGTCATGTAGGGCTCCCCTGAATTCATCCCATCAGGTTACTTGGAAGATATTGACAGACATGTCTAATAATGGCAAATTGATTATTATTGTTGTTACCATCCAAAGGCAGGAAGGCTAGCAAATCTAGTGCAAGTTTCCTACTTTAATATCAAGTCTACCTGTCAATCCGAACCTATTATTATTATTATTATTATTATTATTATTTTATTTATTTATTTATTTATTTATTTCAGTCACAACTGTGGCCTCATTAGTTAAGGCTTAAACAGAACTAGCAGTTCTAGAACTTTGGCATCTAAGAATAGAACTGGAAGGGATCTTGGAGGTCTTCTAGTTGAACCCCCTGCTCAAGCCGGAAACCCTATAGCATTTCAGACAAGTGACTGTCTAGTCTCTTCTTAAAAACCTCCAGTGATGAAAAAGCACCCACAATGTCTGAAGGTAAGCTGTTCCATTGATTAATTGTCCTCACTGTTAGGAAGTTTCTCCTTAATTCCAGGTTGAAGAAAGAGAGAGAGAGAGAGAGACAGAGAGAGAGGGAGGGTGGGAGGGAGGGAGGGAGGGAGGAAGGAAGGAAGGAAGGAAGGAAGGAAGGAGGAAGGAAGGAAGGAAAGAAAGAAAGAAAGAAAGAAAGAAAGAAAGAAAGAAAGAAAGAAAGAAAGAAAGAAAGAAAGAAAGAAAGAAAGAAAGAATCCTAAGAAATGCAGTTCTGGATAATATAACTACATCAATAACAGGATTGTAGAATCCTCATCAAATTATAATTCTCAAGATTTTTTTAAAAAATCATATCAATTAAGGGGTTCGAATTTTTAAAACATTATTATGCTGAGAGGGCAGAAAAGCCCATGAATCCAGCTGACAGGTACAGCTTCCACAAATCATCCTGTTGGAACTGTGTGGGTGTGAATGTCCTATAACTGACATGGTGCCTTCAGGAGGGAAGCACGGACTGCATAAAAGAATTTCTGAGGAAATGGGAAGCAAGCCAGTAACACAAGTACCTTAGAAATGATTTAGCTGTATAAAGTCAAGCAGGACTGCAATGCAAAAGTCTGACTTCTGGCATGGATTTGTGGAACATGTAGATTTTGAACCAAAAGCAATACCAAAAGCGAAAGAAATGAAATGTAAATGACATAGGAACTTGGGTAACTTTAGGTAAACTTGATATTTTGGAGAGTGGGGGGAAAAATGGCCACAATGGATTATTTTGCATTGCTGCCATTACCAGCCAACCACATGGCCTATTGGCTGTGATGCAGGGGTGAAATCCAGCAGGTTCTGACAGGTTCTGGAGAACCGGTAGCAGAAATTTTCAGCAGTTCAGATAACCGATAGCGGAAATTTTGAGTAGTTTGGAGAACCGGCAAATGCCACCTCTGGCTGGCCCCAGAGTGGGGTGGGAATGGAGATTTTGCAATATCCTTCCCCCAGGAGTGGGGAAGGAATGGAGATTTTGCAGTATCCTTCCCCTGAAGTGGGGTGGGAATGGCAATTTTGCAGTATCCTTCCTCTGCCACGCCCACCAAGCCACGCCCACAGAACCAGTAGTAAAATAATTTGGATTTCACCACTGCTGTGATGTAGACCCCAAGGATTGGCCTCCAAATCTTCATTGGGACATATAGACACAGAGTTAACAAGGATTCCTGGCAGCAAACAATATGCCAGAGTTAGAACTTGACTGGACTCACATTCAGTACTGTATATATACTATGCTAAAATGCAAGAAAGCATTTATAAACTGCAATATGATGCCCTCTAACTATAGTAGCTCATTAAATGTTTATAAAAGGCCTTTGCCCTCCCAGTGTGAGTACCAATATTCAGAGACACTCGCATATTGTGTTAATTATGTAGCGGGCTGTTGATCCCTGTCTTTTCATTTATTCTGGCATATGTGCACAGAGCATGACCTGACTTGGAACTACTAAGAGGTGGGACATTCTCCTCCAGCCACATTGTTTCTGAAATCCCACATGCACAGTGCTCTTTTGTTTTCCTTTATTCCTTCCCATTAGTTATCTTATCCCAGAAGATCTGTGTAGGAGATGAAAGGATGCTCCAGAATCCTTTTTTTTTAAAAAAAAAAAAATTGAGTTCCTAGGGACTCACGGTCACGAAAGCCTCCATGTCACGCAAGTACCCTCTAGTCAAGGTGAGAATTAATGACTAAAACCAACCCTGTGAAACAACCCGCACAAAGGATCCTTCCGTGAGTTTGATCCTAAAACTACCTTGTTTCCCCGAAAATAAGACATCCCCTGATAATAAGCCCAATCAGGCTTTTTGAGCGCATGGCAATAAGGCCAAGCGCTTATTTCAGGGTTAAAAAAAGTATATAAGACAGGGTCTTATTTTCAGGGAAACACGGTAGTTAATGGCAGATCTGAAGGTGCCTCTGCAAATGGCAGTTGCACTGGTCCAGCATTGGTACAACATCTCTATAAATATTCCCACAATATCATTCTCCTGAGTAGCTCAATGATTTTCTTCCAGGTCACCCGCAATGCAGCTCCAGTCACAAAGTTGCTGCAATTTCCAAGAGTGATGTGTGTTAATTGTGAGATAACCAGGACTGGTTATGAAGCAGAGAGTATAGTTTTGCCCACGGAAACGGTTCTGAGAGTAATTGTGAACAAACTGCATACAAACTGGTTTTTAAAGTATTTTACTTATAGAGCAAGGCAAAATCATGGTCCTTTTACCAATCCGGTAAACAGGAGCTCTGGTGGCTCAGCAGACTAAAGCCGTTATTAACATCCACTTACATCTGCTGCCTGCAATTACTGCAAGTTCGAATCCCACCAGGCTCAAGGTTGACTCAGCCTTCCATCCTTTCTAAGGTAGGTAAAATGAGGACCCAGATCATGGGGGCAATAAGCTGACTTTGTATAAATATACAAAAGTATGAAGGCTATTGCTTAACAATATTTAATATTGCTTAAAGTCTCTGGAGAAGGGTGGCATATAAATCAAATAAAAATAAAATAAAATAAATCCAAGTCTTAGCCATGCATAATCAATCCAGAGATACAAAACTTCTTACCGGTTCGTAGAACAATACATGAATCATTCAGGAACAATATTAAAACAGTTCATAAAAGCAATCATAAATAAACCATGATCAAATTGACCATGTAAAGAGATCAAAGATATTTACAACACAGCAGCAGGTAACAATATGGTGTAATGTCCACACTGACCACATTCAAGCTCTCCTTAAATACCGTTGTTACAGAGCTCATCCAATCAGGATACAGAATGACTCAGCAATACTCTTAAAGCTACATTATACATATTCATACTATAAACATATAATATTGGCTTATATATTTTCCGGCCAATTAGTTAGGCAATGACCATTTCCTAACAATGTGGACCATTTCTCCATTGACGGTCCCCACTCCCTGCATCTAGTAATGGATTTCAAAGGCTAATCTTAATCTCTTTAATCAGTTAATACACACTTTCATAATTCTGGGGGGGGGGGGGAACCCTGCTCAGCTTTATTTTTCCTACGTAAATGAATATTGTACAATGCACTGAATTTTTGCTGCATCCCACTGATGGCCTCCAGTGAGCCATGATTCTCTCCCAGCAACATTACAATCTATAGCTATAGTGTGCAACTGTAGGAAGAAGCACCTGGCTGTAAATTATGGTCTTATGCTTCATCACAGCTTTCAATGGAAATGTATCTACAGGAAGAATGATGTCTTGAAGGCCAGGCAGCTTTCTCCTTGCACTATAACTTATACAAGAGGGTTTTTTTTTCCTTTTGCAAAACAAAACAAAATGCATATAGTACTGTATATACCGAAAACAAGGGAAGGCATCAGCCTTTATTTCCCCCCTTCCTGTGGGGAGTGGAAGGGAAGGGAATTTGGTTACTCCAGAAGCTGGGATAACTCAAGTGGAGGGCAATAACTGAATTATGATTTTTGCATTCTTTATTGGTCTGATAGAAAGCATCGTGAGTGCTCCAAGGTGTTTCCTGCTTGTTTTCAGGGTTCTAAAGTGCTTGGGAAGGATTGGGGAATTTAAAAAAAAAAAGTCTTTTTCTTTTGGGCTCCCAGTTTATTCACTCAGGCAGTCATCCGTGCTATATATCTGAGAATAAGATTCTACTCTGAGGAGTAGAATCAAAGGACTGTACTTCTCAATCTGTGGATGCTAATGCTGGCAGAACCCTAAAAGTGGGGAGTGGTTCCTTTCCTTGTTCTGTTTTCTTTTTCTTCCTCTTCCCTTTCTTCCTCTCTCTGTGCAAAGTCAGAATAGTAACAACAATAGCAACAGCACTTAGACTTATATACTGCTCAGTGGTGAAATCCAATTTTTTTTACTACCGGTTCTGTGGGCATGGCTTGGTGGACGTGGTATGGATTGGTGGGCGTGGCTTGGTGGGCATGGCAGGGGAAGGATACTGCAAAATCTCCATTCCCACCCCACTCCAGGGGAAGGATATTGAAAAATCCCCATTCCCTTCCTACTCCTGGGGGAAGGATGTTGCAAAATCTCCATTCCCACCCCACTCTGGGGCCAACCAGAGGTGGTATTTGCCAGTTCTGCAAACTACTCAAAATTTCCACTACCGGTTCTCTACAACCTGTCAGAACCTGCTGGATTTCACCCCTGATACTGCTTCACAGTGCTTTATAGCCCCCTCTAGGCAGTTTATAGAGTTAGCATATTGCCACCAACAATCTGGGTCCTCATTTTACCGATCTCCGAAGGATGGAAGGCCGAGTCAACCTTGAGCCGGTCAGGATCGAACTGCCAAACTGCTGGCAGTCAGGAGTCAGCAGAATTAGCCTGCAATACTGCATTTAAGAATGCTTAAAGCCAACATGCGGCAGCTGCAGGAGGCTCCGACCACCCGCCCGGATGTCATCATTCCCAGTTTTAACGCTCTGCGCATGCGCAGAAGGTTCTCTGTGTGCGCTCACATTTGCGAACCGGTAGCGAAGGTACTTACCACCCCTGCTTAGTGCCATGATGGTGAACCTGTGACACACCATGTCATTTTTAGTGACATATCTAGAAGCCACACAGGAATGTGGTGTGCTCTTTATGTGGCCTCTGGAAGTTGCATGAGAGAGCCCTTTTCTTGTGAGGTCCCTGGCGCCTTCCAAAATCACGTGAGAATGGGGTGTGCTTTCCTACCCGTTTTGGAGGCTTCAAGGCCATGCAAAGGCATTCTCCAGTCTTCAGGCATCATGTGATTCAGAGCTCCTGGAGATAGGAAGTGTCTTTTTTTTTCCTTGAGGAACAAAGCCAAAAAAATATTTACAACTATGTATGTATGTATGTATGTATGTATGTATGTATTTATTTATTTATTTATTTATTTATTTATTTATTTATTTATTTATTTATTTTCTGGGCCACCCATCTCAGTATCCAAAGCGTCTCTGTTATGAATTGCTTCTCTTTTGTCCGGAGTGAAGGAGGGAAGGAGAATGTCACACCAGCAGACTCAAATTAGGCATTTTCTGAGAATTTTTAACACACCAAGCCCAAAAAGTTCACCATCACTGGCTTAGCATCACGGGCATGAATCCAAGAAAGGGTGGCTCTCTCATTAGCCACGCTTGAGCAAGCTAAGGTACAATGGGAAATGTTTCTAGGCTTATGTGAGGGTGAATATTTGTGGCTTCTTTGCTGCATTTCCTCAGCTCCTCCATTCCATTCGGCAGATGGTGGAGGGAGGGAGAGATCTTGCCCAAGAACTGAAGGGCCTAATTGCGAATAGCTTCACCTCCTTGGTCCCCTTTTGCCTTCTTCCCTCCCCACCCCCCATTTCCTCTGTCACTTGCAGATGGCTCTCTTTTGCTGCTCTGTAGGATTAACTTCTCTCCCCCGCCTTTTTTTTTCTTTCTCCCCAACCCCCCTCCTAATTCTTTCCTTCCATGAATTTCCTCATGAGTTCGATTGTCCACCCCTACTCCACACTAGCTGAACCATTCTGGAAATTGGAGCTGTAACCAACTGTAAACCTTACACCTGATCCCAAAGTGGTAAATCAGCCCTTAAAAGGGCAATGCTGGCAGATTTTTGAACTGCTTCATTAAGGTTGGAGTTTCCTTTTCAATTCCTTGTTTCTTTATAAGGTCCCAAAGACCCCATGGAGAGATTCTAATTAATTCTTACCGATTTTGAAATAGCGTGGGTAGTGTGCAATAATTACTATTTAAAAATAACTAAACCCTTTTGATTATCTTTTATTTTATTTTTTTTGCGCAAGGGAGGGGTAGAGAAAGGAAGAGGGAGCCTGTCTCCTAATTTTGAAATGGCAGTTATTCTTGTTATAATTTTTCTTTCCTTTTTTTTTCAGGGCTATTTGGCACAAGGTTCTTCCAGGATTGTTGTAAATGGATACTGCAAATGTAATTCTGGAAAGAAAAGAAGATGTACTCCCAACTGAGAGTGTTTTACCACTGTTTAATGGATATATAATTGGATTCTGGGTTCCAACTGGAACGCAAACACAGGAAGTGTGACATTTCCCCTTTGGGAATTATTAAGCAACATTTTGCAGAGAAAGAAGATATAGGTGAGCATTTGCAAATAATAATGATGATGATGATGATGATGATGATGATAATAATAATAATAATAATAATAATAATAATAATAATAATAATAGCTAGTGGAATAGGGGAGGGGAGGGAGAACAATCAAATATCCAGAGAAATATACCTGAAAGAAGTAACACTATCTACAGATGTTTTGTGGGATGGGGTGAGGTGAATAAACACTGATTTTCTGCCCAGTATGGGCAGTTATTGACTTGCAACCAGAATTGAGCCCAGAATTATGGTTGTAAGTCATTGCAGTTGTTAAGTGAGTCATCCACATAACCATGGCTGATTTTACTACTCATTTTTGTGGTGGTTATTAAACAAACTCAGTGGTCATTAAGCAAATCTGTTTTATATGATGGGTGGTTTTTTTGCCTGAAACTAAAAGTAAATGCCAGAAACCCTAAAACATGCCAAAAATTGCAGTCACATGTCCATGAGATACTGCAAATGGTCACAAATGCAAGCCGGTTGCCAAGAAGGGTCCAAAATGTGAACATGTGACTATGGAGGTGTATGCAGCTGTTGTAACTTTAAAATTGGTTATTAGTACCTTCTGAGGTGGTCCGTCTTTAACTTCAAAGAGTTGCTAAGCACTACATGTAAAAAAATTTCTTCTTCTACTTAAGATGGATCCATTAAAGGTCATTCATGTCCAAATATAACAAGCCATGTTAATTTTGTTTAGTTAAGGCTGGATCGAATGTAGTTTGGAGTGCTGACAGGCGGGACCATATTCTATATTGGAAGGGGCCAAGTCCCAGTGAAAATAGCTCATATTTTGTGGGTAACTGGAAAATAGCAATAGCACTTAGACTTATATATCACTTTACAGTGCTTTACAGCCCTCTCCAAGCAGTTTACAGAGCCAGCATATTGCCCCCAACAATCTGGCTCCTCATTTTACCCACCTTGGAAGGATGGAAGGCTGAGTCAACCTTGAGCCTGGTGAGATTTGAACTGCCAAATTGCAGGCAGCTGGCAGGCAGCAGAAGTAGCCTGCAGTACTGCACTCTAACCACTGCACCACTGTGGCTCATGCACATTTTGGAAAAAAGATCACCTCTAATTCTAAGGCCAAAATGGGAAAAGACATATTTTAAGAGTGGCATACCAGAGACAACATTTTTCAAAGAGGGCAGAGCTAACAAATGGGAGAGGTCAGGTAAAAAATCAAATATGATTTCATTTACAATTAAATACAATGACATTGATTAAATAACATGGTGAATAACTTATTCCAATAACTCCAAAATTACTGTTCAATGGCAGCTCTTTAAAAGATTTGGATGAGGACTGCATCCAAGATTTCAGAGGGTGGGGACCATCGGTTTGCATCCCTGCTTAAGGAAAAGTAAACAGACCAATTGCCTGGGAGGGGAATTTAGGTTTTTCTAGTACTTACACATATTTATAAATAAGAGATTTATTTTTTTTAGGTAGGATGGCCTGCAAATGGGTCAATTTGAAGTGTCAGCCCTGTCAGCTGGGGAATGCTGGGAATTGAAGTCCCTATACCTGAAGAGTGTCCATCTTGGAGAATCACTGCATTATTCAAGAGCATCAAATGCTTAGAGGCATAGAGAATTTCACTCACACCGCTTTCTGATTATTTATATATCTTTGTATATCCGTTACTGGCTTACTGCTTGCAGCACTAATGCAGTCTAGAAGATTGGGTTGCTTCTGTTTTTAAACGTAACTCATGCTCCTGGATGTATGAACATTGAAATGAGGGGTATTTGGTGCTCTCTGAGCTTGCTTGTTTTCTTGCGGTCAGGGCAGCAAATGAATGATTCTGTTCCCTGAGAAGAAAGATCTGAATTCCGGCGCCTGCCCTCTTAGGCAGAAATATAACCCGGAGAAAGCTTTCAGTGTTGCCATCATTCCACACAGAGTTAGGATAATAGGACAATTCTTGAAAAGATGTGAAGGAAACTGGACTGACTGTTGCAGTGTTCACAGAAATAGCATTCTATCGCCCGCATGTCTAGAATAGTTTCCACTCTAGCTTCAATGACCCCCCCCCACACACACACACCCATGCTCATAATTACAAGGAGGACCTAGGTGGTATAAACCAGTCTCACATCACCAAAGCTCTCAAATGTGCTGCACCCGAATCATCCATGCAAGCTAGCTTTTTTGTTAAGGTTAGTATATGTTTTCAGGGCTTCTCTCATTATGTGCTCAAAGGGGTTCTGAATATTAAGACAAGTCGGAAAATCCATGAAGGCAAAGAAGGAAGCTGGTGGGCTTGGGAATTCCTTCCCCAAATTCATTACGGTTTCAACAAAGGAGAATATTTGTAGCTCAGGATTGAAATGAGGGGCCCTTGGTGCTCCCTGAGCTTGCTTGTTTTCTTGCAGACCTTTCATTACCCAAACTAGGTAACATCATCACTAGCACATTTGGCTAATGAAACAAGCAAGCTCAAAGAACACCAAGGATCCCTCATTGTGGTTTTTCAGCTGGTTGTCTTTCTTAAATGAATCATCCCCAAATATATCCAAATGTACAATTGCATTTCACAGTCATTATTTCAGAAACCCTCCCGATAAATCCAGAAATTCAATTGACTGTATTCTATATTGCATATGGGCAGAACTTAAAACCAAGAGTGGGATCAAAAAGAAGAATATGCTCATGACAAAGATGAAATATTGGGGGCCCTTTTCAACTCCCTATCCTACCCTTGAGTATTATGCCAACTTTGCACAGCTAGGAAGGAAGGAAGGAAGGAAGGAAGGAAGGAAGGAAGGAAGGAAGGAAGGAAGGAAGGAAGGAAGGAGGTGCCTCAGTTCACTAGAATTCTAATTCTGCGGTAAGGGCAGAGAGAAGTACACAATCTACAGCGAAAGTGCTTTTGGCAGCATTTGGGTTTTACAACACTTGTCAAAAGCTCTCTGCAGCCTGTAAGATCAATTGCTACATCACAATACAGCACAAAAGGAGATTAATTATCGCCAGTTCACTGGCTCGGCAATTGGTGCCAGTAAAAAAAAAAAAAGGCAGATTCAGAGAAGGGACCAGGGAGAAATTGTTTCTCAAGTGGGCGAGGGATTGAGGAGACGGTTGGCAGTGGCTCCAGACATGCGGCGGCTGCCTTTGTTTCCCTAGTCATCCATCCGTGCCTCTCTTGTGACATGGCAGGTGCAGAGGGCTTTCTTCTCCTTGGTATCAAGTGTGTGCAGCTGCTTAGGAACAGCCCGAGCTACTGGTAAATATATTCTCTGCCCAGACAAAACAAAACTCCAGAACAGGCCTAGGTCTTTCCTGGAGGACCAGAGCTCGCCTAATGTCAGCCCTGTGACCTATTCAAGGTGAGATTTGGGGTAAGAGGGCTGCTTGGACAAGTGGAGAAGCATGTAATCCATTTGGGGCATCTGAATTCTTCTCCTTGCTACTTTTGCACAGATTAAAAAGATATTGTGCTTGGATAATATCTTGGGGGGGGGGGGGGAAATCATGTTTACATTGTATTCTTGACGTAAATTTAAGTGTCATTGCAAACTTCCAGAAAATCCATGTAGTGGTTAGAGCAGGAATGGAGGAATTTCAAAAGTCACTAATGATTACATCACAGAAAAAAGGGGTTGAATCGCCCCTTTGCCGCATTTAAAGCAACTATCTCCTGCTGCAATTTGTATAGCTCCCGACAACATTAGTATCTTTATATGCTTTGTCTTAGCTATGGATTCCTGGTCATTTTTCAGCTTAGGAAATTATCTCTACACAGGTTGTTCAAACCTTCACCCATATTATTTAATATATCACTGAGATGGATAGATAAAGTAATATAAGATTATAAAAAGAAGCCTCCTACAGTTATAATGCTTGCTCAATGGCTCCAAGCCAATAAAACCAGACTAAGAGGAAGATAGGTTAGGATCTATCTAAAAGCATGATTTTGAAATGATCAGTGCAACATCCTTTTCCTTAGCATCAAGTGCAAAGTGTTCAAATCATCCAAGATACAGAAGTAATTTGTGTTGAAATGCTCATCTGTCTTTCTTCTGCAAGCCACTGAGTTGTAAAGAAGCTGATTCCCCCCCCCCCAACTATCCTTGATCACTAGGGGAAATTTAGTAATTTTTCAACAAGCTGGAGCTGTCTGTTTTTGTAGGGGAAACCTAAGTATGCCTGCAGGGTTAACTGTAGCCAACAAATTTCTGCAGTGTGGCCTATACTGCCCTTCCCTTTCTAACATTTAGATGAACAGAAGCCCAAGAAACACATGCAAGGCATGTGGGTTGCCCCCGGTTCACACTGATTCTATAGAACTGGTAGTAAAACTGGCGGGAGGCCCCGCCCACTGACCCTGACGTCACTGTCCTTGTGCAGAAGAGCATGTGCATGTGCTCGCTTCGCTCACACACGTGCACAGCCCTATTGCGAACCAGTAGTAAAGTTAAGTAGAACCCATCCCTGATGCAAGGGATAAAAAGGTACAGAAAAAGAGAGAATTGGATGACCAAAAACCATTATGCAAAATGACTGAGTTCTGTATACCAAAACCCTGGCTTTTGCTCGGTGTATTGTATGGACCAGGAATTCTGGTTTATTCAGATCAGAGTTCAGCAAACCCCAGAGTTCAGCTTGGTGTAATGTGTCCACCTTCTTTGATTGTCTGCTTCAGGATTTCAAAGAATAACATAGTTGCTAAAAGTTTTGAAAAAGAGAGAAACAAATTATTTCTTATGACTTTGGTACTAATTAACAGAATGTTTGACTCCAACCTGGTAAAGATTTATATTTTAAAGCATGCCTGCATATTTTTTTAAAAAAAATAATAGTTGATTAATGAGACATTAATCAGATGATATAGTAATCAAATTATGACATTAGGTTACATCTTCAAATGAGCCTGCCATACTCCACATGACACTAATCAAAAGATTTGAGATTATTTTGATAATTATTTTATTACAAAATGTATATACACATCCTTGTCTGTCCAATCACACTTGGCCAATAAAGAATTCTATTCTATTAAAGGATCAATGGATTAGATTTAAATAATTTCCACATCTCTATATTCTCATGATGGCCATCTTTTTGGAAGAATGGAAGAACTGTAAGGTACAATTATATTGTCAATGTCTTCATGCCTTAGACCAGGGGTGTCAAACTTGTGGCAACACATTGTTGTCACATGATGTATCGTAACTTTTTTCCCCGTCACTAAACTGGGGGGTGGGCATGACACATCCAGCCCATGGGCCGTGAGTTTAACATCTCTGCCTTAGACAATTATTTGGATCCAGCCTATAATGTTCTTTTGTTCTTTCTATCCTGCACCTTGGTTTAGTGAAGCTTCATTGTTATGGACATTTTCAGTAGAACTTTAATTCTAATAGCAGACCACTTCATCACTTAAAAACTTCTCAAGCTCCCCC
The DNA here is from genome assembly GCA_012654045.1 of Ptyas mucosa. Classification (NCBI taxonomy): domain Eukaryota; kingdom Metazoa; phylum Chordata; class Lepidosauria; order Squamata; family Colubridae; genus Ptyas; species Ptyas mucosa. Next base: position 13,815,668 of record WNWU01000017.1, on the reverse strand, counting down.
AAGAACAGATCTCTTGCCCAGATTGTTGACTGTGTTCTGAAAGAGCAAAGGCTGCAACTACTTGCTATAAGTGAAAAATATATTGAGAATAAACTTGTCCTTGTGTCCTTGTTTGGTTTCTGTTGTTCAACCCAACATGTATCCTATTTGTTATTCCAGAGTAGAATTCCATTTCTGCAGGGCTTGGGAGCAACAGCAATACTCCATTCCCAGCAACCCTGAAGTGATTATGGGGTCTGATCACAAGTCGATCCAACCATAGATAAGCAAAGTGGTGAGATTCAAAAAACAGATCCTGGCACCTCCACGTGAGGATTTGCATCTGCCACTTTGAAAGCAGTCCAGGATCCATCTTCCCAATAAGCAGCATTAGAGTGCTAAACTGATTGGGGTGAAATTGTATGAAAGGTTTATTTGGGTAGAGTATGTGTGTCGTAGTTCTATTTCCTCCTGGAGAGCATTCATGCCTCCCTCTTCCTTAAGCTATTAAAGGGAATGGTAGCTTGGAAGCTTTACATATTAGCCTGTATCCAAAATTTAAAAATTGCCAGTCTCCCCTCCCCATGCTTCTTTTAAAAGTGGTCCATAATTCTAGGCTATTGGTCTTTGCTCCACTTTTTTCCTTTTTCTATGGAATGAGTGAGTCAATTTTTGCTGCCAGAACTCAAGGAGGAGGTTGTTTTGCTCTTTGTTCTCAATGTAATAAGTCAGCAGAAAGCAATGGAGGAATGCAAGGTTAGATCAGCCCAATCCTGTTGGCACTTAGAAAGACCAAAAGAGCTGGCAATTTCAGAAAGTGTTCAGGAATTATATAAGAGGTGGCCTTCTTAACCACCCTCCCATATACAGTAAGAATTGCTATGTTGTTGAGAGTGATGTTCTTTGGCATGGGTGAGGTAGAGGTTGGATGTCCTTCCTTCCTTCCTTCCTTCCTTCCTTCCTTCCTTCCTTCCTTCC
>WNWU01000017.1:13772170-13814701 GCA_012654045.1 Ptyas mucosa | reverse complement strand
TCCTTCCTTCCTTCCTTCCTTCCTTCCTTCCTTCCTTCCTTCCTTCCTCCCTCCCTCCTTCCTTCCTCCCTTCCTTTCTTCCTCCAAGTGAAACAAATAGGTCATTGTTCAAGTTTGCCCATTTAGTTTTGCAATGTATCTGCACCATTGCAATACATTTTGAAATACAAAGGCAGGTCTTGTTTTCAGAGGGTATGCTAACTGCTGCAGAGCTAATTGATACTGATTTGGAGGATATTAATGGAAATACACGAGTAAACTTGAAATTATCCACTTGTCCAATGCATATTGACAGTATATATGAATGTGCCTATCTCTCAACTCATAAATTTTTGCTTGTTGCATCAAATAGTACTCTGATGCCCAATGTAAGCTGAGAGCAAATTTAATGAATTATGGGTCAAGAAGTTACTATGGACATTATAAAATATATTGGCCTGATAAATCTTTGCCTAGATCCAATTTCAAATTATACTCTACACGAGATTCTCTACATCCTGGGACATTCTTAGGCTGAGGCACAAGTAATTTAATTTATTATTATGAAATCGGTTTCTGTAGGTTCCCCAGGAATGGTCAGTGTGTGCATGTGGCCCCCAAATATCTTTTGATGCATTGTTGAAAATAGCGATAGTTGAACATTGGAATGTATGTTCCCAATCTATGACTGTGAGAGTCAGTTCCTAAAGAAGGCAGTGTGTCAAAGAATTGACGCTTTCAAATTGTGGTGTTGGAGAAAACTCTTGAGAGTCCCTTAGACTGCAAGGAGGTCAAATCAGTCAATCCTAAAGGAAATCAACCCTGACTGTTCTTTGGAAGGACAGATGCTGAAGCTGAAGCTCAAATACTTTGGCCACCTAATGAGAAAAAAAGACTCATTGGAAAAGACCCTGATGTTGGGAACGATTGAGGGCCTAAGGAGAAGGGGATGGCAGAGGATGAGATGGTTAACCAGTGAGCATAAGTTTGGGTAAACTCTGGGAGACAAGGGAGGGCAGAGCAGCCTGGTGTGCTGTTGTCCATGGGGTCATGAAGAGTTGCACACAACTTAGGACTGAACAACAGCAAACATTGGGAAGTGATTTTTCCCATCATTGTGATGAGAAGCGTACAAACACAGAAATATAAACAATAAAATAATCTTAATACAGTTAAACAAAGTTCCCCGCAAAGGTTTTTTTTAAGGTTTTTTTTTTTAGAGCCGAGGTGGCACAGTGGATAGAGTGCAGTACTGCAGGCTACTTCAGCTGACTGCTAGCTGCAGTTCGGCAGTTCAAATCTTACTGGCTCAAGGTTGACTCAGTATTCCATCCTTCGGAGGTGGATAAAATGAAGACCCAGATTGTTGGGGGCAATATGCTGACTCTGTAAACTAATTAGAGAGGGCTGTAAATCACTATGAAGCAGTATATAAGTCTAAGTGCTATTGCTAGTGCTATTGATAAGTAAAATCTTTAGTTAAATCCAGGTTTCACCCTATTTGTGAAGTAAGATGGGTTCTAATTCAGTTCATTATGCTTTGAATTGAATCCTCTAGTCTACTCCTATCTTAAATATAGTCTTTCCTGCCTACATCCTACCCAAACATCACATCAGCTCAGGGACAATTTGTGGCATTGATGACAAGGTATCTATCAGAGCAGGTTAGAGAAATTGGGAGACAAAATATTGATTTCAGAAATTAGCCAATTGGTTCAGGAAATTCTGTCTTTGAAACCTTCGTGTTCACATTGGATCAGACTGGTGTTTAGATAGAAGATCACTGTAAAATGTCAAGACTAAAGACTAGCCTGGAAAGTGGAAACCAACATCCTGAAGAAAGCCACGGCAATTTATTTTGATACTGTTGTCAAAAAAACTACAAGGAGGAGTGTGCAGTGGTGGGATTCCGGTTCTAGGTGGTTCGGCCGAACCGTTTGTTAAATTGCTGGCTCGCCCCACCCCTTGCCCCGCCCCTCCGCACCACTGGGCGAGCCAGCAATTTAACAAACGGTTCAATGTTTTTTTATAATTTTATTGGCCTTGCAGCTGCCGCGGGGCTTCAAAGGGCCACCCTACAGCTGATCAGTGTCAAAAGAAAACAAATGAGTAGACCCGTGCCTGCAAAAATAAATGGGTAGACCCAGCGGTGGGATTCTACTTCGGTAGAACTGGTTGTTAAGGAGTTAAATAGTTAAGCCAGTGGTTGCCAAAGGGGGCAGTACTGGGGGTGGTGGGATGCCTTAAGGGGCAGGGCGACAGGGGGGGCTAAGTGGCAAGGAGGGTGGCCCTCACCCTTTGGCCTGTGACTCACAGCAGTTACCTCCTTGCAAGCAAACAGCAGGAAAAAACAACTCCTTTCAGCTTTAATTAGGCTTGATTAGATCTGCCTCCCGACTCTCAGCTGATTCGCTCTCAGCTGTTTTGCGCAGGCTCTTTTGCAAGCTCTTGTTTTGCAAGCTCTTTGCTAGCTGCAAAGAGTGATTTTTTCCCCCTATCTAAAAGGAAACTGAAACTAAAGCAGGCTCTGCTGCAACGTGACAAAATGAGGCAGGGAGAGAGATTTATTTTTCTCTTTGCTCACCAAAAAAGGTAGGTGCAAACAATGGGAAATTTAGGGCAAAAGAGGAGAGTTCAAGATTTTAAAACACAAAAGAAAAAAGCTCTATTTAACTAGGGAATTGTAATAATTGAGATACTATTAATTGTATATTGTATTGAAAGCAGAAATGGTTAAGTTGTAGTTTGGAGGAATATATGGGGGAAACTATTTGGTTTATTATTATTGGTAAATATAATTAATGGATTTGTAAGAAATTGGATTGCATGGAAATAATTGGAATATTCATGTTCATATTGATGAATATACAAAAAAGATAGTTATATAACTAATTGATTTATATTAAAATGTTGAATTTGTATTAAACAACTGCAATATTACATAATTAACCAATATATAAAAATAGATGACAATGGGAAGGGGTATAATATAGAATAGAAGTGAAAAATTGAATTTGATTAATATTAGAGATAAGGATGAAGGGTAATATTGGTTTTTTAAAAAAATAGAAGAGGAATAAATAAGGCAAAAAGGAAATATAGAAATTGTAAATTTAATTGAAATGACTAAACACTGTTTAAATTTGTGAACCGGCCAAATACTCTGCTCAAAGAAAATACATTGTATGTTTGTATGTGTGTTTCTAATTATTGCTATTTATTCATATTTGTTCTCTTTTATTCTTTAAAGTTTAACAATTCATTCTTTATCTTAATATTTTTATATTTGTTTGGGTTTGGCTTTCTTCCCTTTCATCTTTTTTACTGTACAGCAATCTTTCTCCTCCAACCTACCACCTCTCTCTTTTCTTTCCTTCTTACTTTCAACCCCCCTCTTCTTCTCCTCCTTACTTCCTCTTCCTTTCTCCTTCTCCTCCTCTCTTCCTCCCTCTCTTACCCTCACTCCTACTCTAATTTCCCTTCCCTTCCTTCATCCCTCTCTTGCTGTATCCTTTTATGCATATGGACTACTCAGAGGGCTGAAAAAGTTATTTTTGACTGGTCCTCACACTTTTGACCAGTCCTCGAACTTACGACTGTCCTCACATTTTACGTTTTTGCCCTATCTTGGCACCATGGTGAAGAGAAGCAGTTGTGAAACGAGTGACACAGTTGTTAAGAATGCTACAATGGGCATAAATGATGACCAGTCATAAGTGTGAAAACCAGTCAAAACTGTGAGGACCAGTCAGAAATGACTTTTTTAGCCCTCTGAGTAGCCCCTATGTGCATATGGACTACTCAGAAGGCTGAAAAAGTTATTTTTGATCGGTCCTCGTACTTTTGACCAGTCCTTGAACTTATGACTGTCCTCACATTTTACTTTTTGTGCCCTATCTTGTCACTGTGGTGAAGAGAAGTAGTGGTGAAATGACTGACACGATTGTTAAGAATGCCGCAACGGGCATAAATGTGAGGATGGACATAAGTGCAAGGACTGGTCAAAAGTGCGAGGACCAGTCAGAAATGACTTTTTTGAGCCCTCTGAATAGTCCCTATGCACATAGCCATGCCCACCTGGTCACATGACCAGCTAGCCACACCCACCCGGTCACATGACCAGCTAGCCACGCCACCCGGTCACATGACCACCAAGCCACACCCCCAACTAAGCCACGCCCACAGAACCGGTTGTTAAAAAAGTTAAATCCCACCACTGGGAGTGTGGGTTCTGTTCATGAGAGGACAGTCCTGTATCTGAAGTTCATGTTTAAATGTAGCATTGAAGCTGCAGATGCATAGGCTACTTGGTCACATTTTCCAAGAAACTGTGGAAAATGGACCACTATATAAATTGCAATGTTCATTACGAATGTGCATGCACCCACATAAATTAACACAGGTTTTCTACAAAGATGCTTTCCCTTTAATCCTTTCTCTCATTTATATTTTAAACAATGCAAAAGTGGCTGTCTTCAGTTCAGATCCATCAGATCTGTGAGTTAAATAGAGGCCTGTGGAACTGAGTAATGGCTTGACATCAGAGTAGACTATACACTTAGGATTAGAGTCATGTGAGTGACAACTTGACTTATAGGTACAAAGAATATAATTCACAAAGGAAAATGTACACTCTGCTTTTCGAGAACCCCAGGCGCTTTTGTAAGTCAAGCTTCTTTCCTGCTCTGTATGCCAGCATTGTTTCAGGAAGATCAATCACATTATCATGTCAGTTTCAACATTCACATGGCAATCCAATCATCAAATTATACTTTCCAAATATCCTCATTTTCCCTTATTAAATATATTAATTACAGCAATCAGATCATGATATAGAGACTTTCTTTAGGTAAGAAAAAACCCAATCTGTTTGACATCTGTGAATGGCAGGAAAATGTAATTTCAAACATTTAAAATATTTTTAAGGAGGAAGAGAGAGAAAGACAGAGACAGACAGACAGACAGACACAGAGAACTCACAATAAAAAGATATTTCTTTTTCCAACTCTGATTATTTTAACCAGGAAGGAGCAATTTGTTATCATTTCTCCTTCATGTTAAAAAAAAAGTCCTGAAGACTAATTACTATCTTATTGTTTTTTTAATATGTTGATAACTTTCAATTTTTTATGTGTAATGGTTTAAAAATTTTACATGCAAGGCAAAATAAAGAAATTGGTTAGAAAGGGGAGGGCAAAATCTGTGGAGAAAATGGAGAATAGGAGGAGGAGGAAAAGAAGGAGGAGGAGGAGAAGGAGAAGAAGAAGGAGGAGGAGGAGGAGAAGAAGATTATTGACTGTCTATATATTTTATTGGTCCATTTGAGAAGACATTGAAAAGTAACACACACAAACACACACACACACACACACACACACACACGGTTTGCATGCAGTAAAATGTTCATACACCTGTAATGCCTCAAGCCTTTCAGCCAAGCATGTAAGGCATTTCTTGAGATGCAGAATGAGCTCCACTAGGAGGGGAAAAAATGAAGCAAGAATAAAAGATGGAACACATCATTTCAGCTGCACTATTATCAAGTGTGGGATGAGTTTGTGGTTGTGTTTGGGCAGAGCAAGAGGGAAGTGGGTGTGTTCGAAGCAGCCAGGAGTCAGGTCTGAGTAAAAACCACATTTTTCTTAAGCCCAATCTATGTATTGTCATGACATCAGTCCTGACTTATCTTATCCTATTTTAAGACTAATGACTAATTTTAGCTTGTTTCAATTAAGTGGCAGCTGAACAGAGAGTTAAAAGCTGCTCAAAATAATTGGGAAGGACCTTGTACAATTTGAGATACAGATTGTACATCCTGGCTATAAAAAGAGAAAATGAGCCAGCGAAGTTAATAGATATATTCTGGAAAATTGTTACTTTGGTTTCACACGTTCTTACCAAAGCTAGGCAGAGATTTGAATTTGAAGGGCAACATTGTTCCTGCCAGAGAACACAGTAAAGCAACTGCATCTTAGATGCCTGCTCCAGCTGATACGTGATCTCAGTAAAAGATACGTGGTTTAATTATTTTTATTTATGTAATTATTTTTTTAAATTATTTTTTAAAATTTGATTTATATGCCGCCCTTCTCCGGAGACTCAGGGCGGCTTACAATGCGCTAAGCAATAGCCTTCATACTTTTGTATATTTAATAAGTCAGCTTATTGCCCCCACAAACTGGGTCCTCAATTTACCTACCTTAGAAAGGATGGAAGGCTGAGTCAACCTTGAGCCTTGGTGAGATTCGAACCTGCAATAATTGCAGGCAGCTGATGTTAATAACAGGGTGCTTTAGACCACTGTACTATCCAAGGCTCCTTCAATTATTGGCCTGTTCCTGACAGGATCCATGCCTGTGCAATCTGTATCTCTGCAGAGCCTTCAATCCTTGCTTGAAGTATCTGTACACCACTTTTATTGCCATGATCTGTTTCATAAAACGCTGTGTTCACACCTAACACTATGCTAGAAACCATGGTGTTTAGGGCTATGCTAAGCCCCAAATCAGCCTTATTCTGACCTAGTGTGGTATGTTAATTATAGTGGCATTGTTCACATATAATATTAAGACACAAACCAGAGGAGCAAAAAGATAAATGTTTATAATCCCCAAAAGCCTCCATGACTTGTTTGATCAAATAATAACTTTTTCCCCCCTTGTAGAACAAAATTGGTGCCTAAACTCTGCTTACAGCATCAATTAATGCTCCCAAATCCCCATCTCCAATGGGGATAGGATCTAGGGCTCTGATCCTAGCCACAATGGAAGTGTGTCCCTTGAGGTGTCTCCGAAGCCTGCAGCCAGTAGAATTTGTAGGCCCCTGCCAGAAAAATCTGATTTACCCATCACAATTGCTGAGTTCATGTGGCATATTAAGCAGTGGAGGGTTGCCCCCGGTTCGGACTGGTTTGCAAGAACTGGTAGTAAAACCGGCGGGAGGCTCCGCCCACCAACCCCAACGTCATCAGGAAGCTTCTGCGTATGCGTAGGAGCGCATGCGCGTGAGCGAAGCGAGCGCATGCGCACGGCCCCATTGTGAACCGGTAGTAAAGGTAAGTAGAACCCACCCCTGATATTAAGCTACAGTCAAGGGAAGATGGGTGAACCCAACTAATTGCTAGAGGCCTCCTTTACTATTGACTGCATTGTGAAATAACATCAAATAAAGTAAACAAATTCTCCTAATTTGTCCCAAAGGTGCTTTTTTCAAGAGGCAACTGGACTTTCTTGTTTTTTCTTTTGAAGACATTTCGCTTCTCATCCAAGAAGCTTCTTCAGGTCTGACAGGATAGTGGGGAATGGAAGGATTTATAATCCTCTCAGACAGCTGGTCATTTGCATCCTTTTAGAGGGTCATTGAAGCACGTGGAGGTTTCTCTGTGTCCTCAGGGTCACCTGGGTAGTGCTCCTGGTACCAGGAGGAAAAATTGCAGACTACAGGAACCAGGTGACCCTGAGAATACAGAGAAACCTTGAAATGCTTCAATGACCTGCTAAAAGGATGCAAATGACCGGCTGTCTGCAAGGAATATAAATCTTCCCATTCCCCACTATCCTGTCAGAGCTGAAGAAGCTTCTTGGCTGAGGAGAGAAATGTCTTCAAAAGAAAAAGCAAGAAACTCCAGTTGCCACCTGGGAAAAAAAGCACCTTTGGGACAACCATGACCTGGATGACTGAGAATCTCTACAGACTTTTAGTTATAAAATTCTCCTATTGGTTCCTGTTCAAGCTTTGGCTGGAATTAAACCTTAAAAATACAGCTCAACTGGCAAATACAGTATACTGCAGATATGACTGCAGAGAAATTCTATGTAGAAATGGAAAGTTTTAAACAGCAGGACTTAGCAATCAGAGGGAATCAAATGAGACACACACAGGTAGTCCTTGCTTAGCAACCGCAGTTGACACCAGCAACTTGGTCACTTAAGCACCACAGAAAATTACATGATTCGCAATGAACTTATGACCTTATTTCCCCTTCAATTGCTAAGAGAAGTGATGCAGTTGATGAGTGAAAAACTTATAATTTTATGTCTATCTTCTGAATTAACAGCGCCTGTCACTTATAAACGTGATGCTTACAAATCTGAGGATTGGTTGTAACCTTTTTTTTTTCACTATTGTAACTTCCAATGGTCATTGCACAAGGCGGTGTAAATGAGGCCTACCTGCACAAGAAATGAGCAGTAGTGTATCCTATTTGTATACTCTTATTCAAACGTGAGCATATTGTGTAATTAAGTCGACGTTTCCCAAAAGTTGAGCCTATCCCTGTCAGGGATTAATAGTACACGCCTTGCAATATGTTAAATTTATTTTGGTTCCAGGTCAGAGTAGAATCCAAGCTAATCTTTAAACAATGTAATTACTTCATCTTTTGTGTCACTGTCGCCTCATAAAAAATAACACACGTTGCACACTTAAAACAAGAACCTAGAATCCCCAACAGCTATTTAATTGAGCCAGTTTCAACTCGGCATTTGCCAGACCAAAAATAAATAATAATAATAGAAAACATAACTAAATTTCAGTTATCGCCTGTTGTACGATGTATCTATTTGTAACACTAAAATGCTTCAACCAAGTTTCTACAGATCAAAAATTTCTAGTACCAAATTTGGAAAAGGGGGGAAAATGTTTTCTTTTGGTAGGACTAAAGAACTGAAAACCGGAAGCTCATATCGATCAGTTTGGCTGAGAATCATGGTATTTTAACTGTGTTTGGCTGAGAATCATGGTATTGTAACTATGTTTTAATTTCTTTGTCTACTTAGAAAAGAATGTATGGCTTCGTCCAGAATATGGTATTAGAGGCTTCAGGGCATTATCGTTGAAAAATGTGTCTAGCCTGTGTTAGCAAGTTCCAATCAGTGTTAAAAGTGCAATATGGCCTCTACAACCGTAATAAGCCACTCATTTACTAAGAGTGCAATGTTAAACAAGAGCTGCCTGAGTGAGCTTCATAAAAACACAGAATGCAACCGATAAACAGGCCTTGGGGATGATCTAGTCCAGTGATGGCAAACCTATGACAAATGTGTCAAAAGTTACATGCCATAACATTTTGGGTGACATACCAGCATTCATCAACATCTGATGTCAAATGCCACCATTCATGATGGCCTAGACAGGGGTGAGATTGAAATTATTTTTCTTTTGTTGATGGTGGGGGAGGGGAGCATGCCTGTGCTTGACACACCAACAGAGTCAATTTAGGCATTTTCTGAATTTTTAACACACTGATCCCAAAATTTTCACCAACACTGGTGAACTGGTGAACTAATCCAATCTACTGCCCAATGCCAGAATCTACTCCTGCAGCATCTCCAACATGTGATCATCTAGCTTCTGCCTATTTACCTGAACAAAGGAAAGTTCACCATCTTCCAGAGCAATTTGTTACAAGTTTTTACTTTATTTTTTTTTAAAAAAATCTTCCTGGTACCCGGTCAAAATCTGCTTCCTTGCAATTTAAGCCCATGTGTCTTGTATTCTTCAAGAATATTGGAGAAATTATCCCAACCTCTACCACCTCCCATGTACGTGAAAATAGCCATCATGTCTTCCACAGTCTCTTCTCCAGATTAAACAAGCCCATTCCTCTAACCATTCCTCAGAGGTTTTTCTTTTCTTACCATCTTGGTTGCTGTCCTTTGGATGCTCCAGCATATCAATATCCCTACTAAGATGCATTGCCCAGCACTAAGACAATATTCCAAGTGTGATACAACAATGCAAAATAGAGAGGGGGATATTACTTTTTTTTTAATTAGATTGAATAAAACAGAGGACCACCCTTCAAAATTTCATTAGGTTGAGAAATGCAGTTAGTTTGGCTGGGTCATTAATAGGCAAAGCTTGCTTGATCAGTGCCTTCCTGGATTAGTTTACTTTAAATTTAAAGTTTACTTTAAATTATGCTTCTTTTAGGATTTACAGTATGGCTGTACTATGTTGATATTTACAGTATAAAGATGAGAAGCAACCTAGAATTAAGGAGAAATTTCCTGAAAGTAAGTACAAATAACCAGTGGAACAGCTTGTCTGGAGGTTTTTAAGAAAAGACTGGATAGCCACTTCTGGAATGATATACAATCTCCTGCTTGAGGAAGAGGTTGGACTAGAAGACCTCCAAGGTCCCTTCCAGCTCTATTCTGATTCTGACTTTCTGTTTTCCTCACTTCAGAAGGCTGAGACACTGTGCACCCAGTTTTTGGCAATTGTGGTTGGATGATTCTCTGGGCAGCAAAAAAATAAAAGCAACGGATCCATACAGCCACAATACTTCTGTCTTCTCTTTGATTCCTCCACGGTGTCAGGGTTCTGACCGATGCCCTAATTAAATCATGAGCCTCATGATTTCAAAAGAAATCCAGTTATTTCATGTCAGCACGGACCAAGTGAAGCCAACTCTGACCTCACTTAATTCATGCCTGGGCTCTGACCCTGTTTCTCCCTCCCCCCAAGGTGTGTCATCAGTCACATTCTCCAACAAAGCAGTTTTGCAGGTTGTAGAGGTCCCTCCCTCCCGCCATTGTGGGTCTGCATGGATATGACCTTAACGTGGCTGGCTGGAATGTGCTTTGTTTTGACTGAAGTGCAAGTTCCTCAATGCAGCTGGATGTTCGATTCTCCATTCCCCTGCCTATGGCAACTCAAGAGCAGGTCAGGAATGCTTCGCAAGTTGACACAGAGGCTTTTAGAAAACAAAGCATATGCCATGTACTTTCCTGTCTTTTGTTATTCTTAAAGCTCAATTGCATAGTGACTTTTGGAAAAACTTGAGAAATGCATTTCAGTACCAATAGAAGGGGTATTTGTAGCTTAGTGTTGAACTGTGAGATCCTTGGTGCTCTCTGAGGTTGGTTATTTTCTTGCAGACATTTTATTACCCAGCTAGGTAACAACATCAGTGCATCTGATGATGATGATGATGTTACTTAGTTGGGCATTGAAACATCTACAGTACCAAAAAAACAAACAAACCCAAAGTCAGTACCAAGTTGCTCATTTCAGTTCCAGGAACTACCGGATCTTACTGCAGAACTCAATTTTGGAATTACACAACAAGGTAACAAGTACCATATTTTTCAGACTATAAGACACACCAGACTATAAGAAGCACCTAAATTTACAGGAGGAAAACAGGAAAAAATAATTTTTTGCCTCCGAGCGTTGGATTTTTGCCCACCCTGGCCCCCAGAAGCACTCTGCAATGCTCTGCATGGCCCATTTTCACCAAAAATGTGCCTGTTTTTGGCTTGCAGAGTGCTTCTGGGGGCCGGGGGGCTGAAAACGTGATGCACAAAGTGCTTGGGAGGCCAAAAATAGGACCATTTTTTGGGCTGTGTGGAGCACTGCAGAGTGCTTCTGGGAGCCGGGAAAGGCTAAAACGCAACGCGCAGGGGGTTCAGGAATGCCCTTACTAGGTCTATAAGACACACTTAAATTTCCACCCACTTTTGGGGGGTGGGGTGGGGGAAGGTGTGTCTTATACTCTGAAAAATTCAGAGAGTAACTACTGTATATACTCGAGTATAAGCTGACCCGAATATAAGCTGATCCCCCCAATTTTACCCCCCAAAACTGGGAAAACTCATTGACTCGAGTATAAGCCGGGGGTGGGATATGCAGCGGCTACTGGTAAATTTCAAAATAAAAAAAGACTGGTCAAAAGTGCAAGGACCTGTCAGAAATCACTTTTTTCAGCCCTCTGGGTAGTCCTTTTGTGCATATGGACTACCCAGAGGGCTGAAAAAGTAATTTTTGACTGGTCCTCGCACTTGTGACCAGTCCTTGAACTTACGACTGTCCTCACATTTTACGTTTTTGCCCTATATTGTCACCATGGTGAAGAGAAGCAGTTGTGAAATGAGTGACATGGTTTTAAGAATGCTGCACGGGCATAAACATGAGGATGGTCATAAGTGTGAGGACCAGTCAGAAGTGCGAGGACCTGTCAGAAATGACTTTTTTCAGCCCTCTGAGTAGTCCCTATACACATATATCACATGACCAGCTAGCCACGCCCACCCAGTCACTGGCTTGATCTAATTTCAGGCAAGTTGAAGCCTCTGTTAAGAGATACCAGGGCTGGGCAAATGTGGCCCTTTTACAACCTGTGGACTTCAACTCCCAGAATTCCTGAGACAGCCAAGCTAGGAGAACCCACTAGCTAGCAGCCAATTACAAGAAGGATAGCTAGCAGCCAATTACAATCAGCTCTCAACTCAAGCTCAGTGCACATGGGATCTCCCTAAATGGTGAGGATTTCTTTGTTTCTTTCTCCCTTTAAGCCCCCCCCCCCGTTTTTGCTTCCAGGGGGCTGCAGAGAGTCTTGCTAGGCACCCCCCTCATGCCCCTAGCAAGACTTGGGAGCCAAAAAGGGGCACGGGGGAGGGGCGCCGCACCCCCCCCCCCCCCCCCCACGCCCCGTTTTGGCTTTAGGAAGCCTCCTTGCCACTCTTGGAAGCCAAAACAGTTGCAGGGAAAAAGTCATTTTTTTTCGTGACCCGAATATAAGCCGAGGGGGCGTTTTTCAGCCTGAAAAACGGGCTGAAAAACTCGGCTTATATTCAAGTATATAAGGTATGTGATGTCACTCAGAGGCAGCATGAAAATCTTGGTTATTCTCCAGAATTTTCACTCTTATCTGGCCAATTTTATCCATGCCATTGTCTTATGGCTTCCTATTCTCCAACTTAAATTCCATTTATTATGAAAACAAGAAATTATTATTACGCTTTACTTAAACACAATAGAACAAAGAATATATATATATTTAAAAACTTCCAATAAATACCTTTATCAAAAAAAACCCCCACAACCCTGTAGTATTGAATGTTGAATGTCAATGGTAGGTGAGCTTCGTTTGGTGACCCATATTTCTCTACATATGCTCTACCATGGTTATTAATTAAGAAGGGCTGCTTGCCAATTCAAGTAAGCAGAGCATCGCTGAAGCATGTGTGAAATCAACTCTATATTTCCTGGCAGGCAGGAACATAGTGGCTCTTGTACTGGGATATGATTAAATCTCCCCTCCAGCAATACAGACAGGAAAACATTGAGTCTAGTGAGTAGTAAGGCCTGTCCTATTGAATTGGGTCATCATAATAGCTGGGTCATTGGCATAGCCAAGAGGTCTTCAGAGAAACCGGCCCTATCCAGAAAGGGAAAGGTTTTCCTCTCGTTCAAAGCGGGGATTAGATGGTTTTAAATGCTTTTTGCCTGATGAAGTTAGTGTTGTTCATTCTTTTTGGTTATCATTTGTATCTCTACATCTATGAGCATGTTCTCCATTCTCATGGTGAGAGGCAAGATAACACCACAAAAGTCTGCAGCTTGTCATTGCCAATGCTGGGTTTTCTGCCTCAGCATAAGGAGATGCCATAACGTTACATTTTAATGAGAATGACTGTGATTTTACATCTGTTCTTCTCAAATCTTTGGAGGAAATGGAGGCACCTCAGAAGCAGATCTGCTTATTATTTCTAGGGAAACATCGTTTTCCTCAAAGCTGTACTACATTTTAAGTGCTGGCAATTTAGCCTGGAAAGGTTTGGCCTACAAATTTCCTAAATGTTAACCAGGTACTAAATATAGCAACTCTTCATTAGAGAAGGCTTTCTAACTGCCTGACTTTAGCTTTTTACCATATTATGTTAAAACAATATCTCCTTCAGGGTTGGGTCATTCCCCCCCCCCTTTTTTTTTCTTTGTCACTTTAAATTATAATAACTATTTCTGGAAAGAAACTCTGAACATCTGACAAATGGCTTAGCAAGTGCCAATTCCAAACATCCCTGCTCTAAATCACACGGAAGAGCCACCATAGATCAGAAAAAGCCCCATGCTGTGGAAGTTAATCTTCAGGAGGGGAGGATCTGGGTGGAATGACATTTCTCGGGGGACAGGGCTGAAGACATGCATCTCTGTCACTCCTTTGCTCCAGCAGCACACGAACAATACACGTAAAACTCAGCAAAGCATGTACGCCTAAGTAAATAAGGGCATGTAACCTATGAAAGATCGGCATTATGGCAAAGCAAACAATCCTCAGAAGGATTAAAAATGAGTAATCTCCAGAACAGAAAACAGAGCCATTTGCAAGGGGGGAAATGTCTTAAAAGAGATGCTTTTGCATACCTCCTAAAAGCCTAGAGCAGTGATGGCAAACCTGTGACATGCGTGTCAAAGGAGACACACCATTACGTTTTGGGCGACACACCAGCACTCAATAACACCCACCAAGAACTATTCTTGAAAGCACACCGGGATCCCATGCAATTTTCAAAGGCCACTGAAGCATGTGGCCTTTGCGTGGCTTCCGGAAACTGAAAATTTATGAGAACGGGGCATGTTTTTGCATGGTTTTTGGAGGCCGCAGAAGACCATTCACCAAAGTCATTTTGGGAATGAAAACCTTTTGCGACCTGGAACGACCAGGTAGGCCGCACAGACCTGTCAACAGAACGAGAATAGCTCCTGAAAGGAAGCAGTGCATAGCAGATCCTGGGGAATCACAGAAGTGATTGGACGATTTCTTATTTTAAAAAATATGAATATATAAAGAATTTGGGGAGGGCAGGAGCGACATGCCAGCAGAGTTAGGTTAGGCATTTTCTGAATTTTTCATGCCCTGAACCAAAAGGTTGTCCCTCACTGACTGAGAGAAACATTGGCTTCATTTTGAAAAGGACATTCAATCTCAACAGGAAAATCTTACCATGAATGATGTTGGAAACAGTATCTGGACACCCCGTGCAAAACAATGCAAATGACAGCAGTGGCCCCACCAGTGATGTGGCTGATACTGTCAGCTGACTGACAGGAGACTGAAGACCATTCTTCCTAAAGAAATCCTTCTTTACTCCATGCGTAAAATGAGGGCTCAGTTGCTAGAACTGGCTGCCACAACACAGGGCAATCCCAATAGCGTTGCTGACCTGAAAGAGGTATCGACTACCAGCAAATATAAGGGAAGGCGGTGATTGTTGCTGAGGTCTTAGGAGATACTGTTTCTTTTCCATCAATATTATACGGGGTGGGGGTTTCTGCTACTGGGTAGGAACAACCATTGCAGACTCCCTATATAAAGGAAATGAAAAGAGTATTTCTTTATGTGAGGATTTGCACCCTATGGAGCAGGGGTCTTCAACCATGGCAACTTTAAGCCTGGTGGACTTCAACTGGCTGGGGAATTCTGGGAGTTGAAGGAGATGGACATGGAGTATAATAGCAATCAGTGCTCCTAAGGCCCAGATTACAGGCCCATTCTCTAAGGAGGAAGGCATCATTGGGAAAATGAACTACAGAAAAAGCTAAAAGTGGCTAATTTAGGCAATTGAAAACATTTTATTTTCTTTTGCACCAGGATGTTAGGACCTCCTGAATCTGTCTTGCAACCTTGCCATCAACCTTACTTCTGTTATTTGCAGCACAGTTTGGCAATGTTGCATGGCTTTCACGCAAGTAAGTCTCCATGGTTGAGGGAGAACATACTAGTAAGGCTGGTTTTAACTTTCCCTTGGCAAAGTACCACCAAGTAGGCTCTCTTGTATTTGTGATACCTCCAGATGGCAATCATGGTATTTTAATTTCCCATGATTCCCCGCAGTGATGTGGATTTGGCAACATTATGGGATTTTTTTAATGCCGGCTGGTTACTGGACTCAGCAGAAGAAAATTGCTGAAAAGGACAGACGAAAAAATGAGCTCTAGCCAAATCTCAAGATTTTAGCCCATATTTAGAAATATCCTGTTACCTGTTTCATAGATGGATTATAGGTAATTTAACTGCAAGTTAGGTTTGAACAAAATAGCCTGAGCAGTACAATAATGGAAAACTCCTTTAACAGCCTAATAATATTAATAAATATTGGAAGCTCCACTGTGAAGTCCTTGTCCATTACAGAAAATGGTAGCATATGAACATCTCACCACAAAATGTGCACTAGTAAGTTTTATGCTAACTCAAATAATGTAAATAGACAATACATTCAGTGTACAGTTAATTCGTATGACAGTTATTCCAGTAACAGTTTTTCTCTCGCCCGAGGGTTTATTTGTGAACACATACAGAGTGTGACTCTCCATGTGAAATACATTTTGCTGGACTGTTAACCTGACATATCCTGAAAAAGCATTTCACTTAGAAAAGGATGAACCTTGTTAATGTGGGGTTTTTTTTAAAGTCCATACAAATGCATGTTCATGAACATTTTCATGGACAAATTTTGTAGACATTCTTGTAGGTTCTCTTCCCTAATAGACACATTTTTGCTGCTGTTTTTTCCCTTTTTCCCTGTTGTACCTGATTTTGTCTTTAACAAAAATCAGAGACTTTAATTGAAGGAATGTGAAAAAGACAAATGTGTTCTGGTTTGCATGTTAATTCAGGAATCACAAAACCCGTCAGTATTTATTAGAAGAAGCATGTTTTGCCCAGTGAAATGTAGTGCTCTGAAAGATGACGAATGAACAGCACATGGTACTTATGCTGGGTTCCTTGAATAAAACAGACAATAAATTATATGCTTTAGATCTGCTGCCTCCCATGCCAAGAAGTGATGCATGATGAGTGCCAGCAGCATGAGGTCTCTTTATTTTAACTTGCACTTCAGGCCCTGATAGTGTCATTGCCAGTATAACAAGACTTAATCCAGTGGAGCATTATTTGCCTAATAGAGTTTAGCTATGTACATTGCTGTTTCTGCGTGCCACAAAAATAAAATCAAGTTACATGTTTGCCACAAAATTCTTTAATTTCTTACTGTAGCCATCCCTAACGGAGATGCATTGGCTAAGGGATGGCAGGAGTTGTGGTCCAACACATCTAGAGAATGCTTGGTTGAAAAAATAGTGGCTTAGTGGATTTACACATATGAAATTATCCATGCAGTGGGTGTGGAAGTTAGTAGTTGCTAAATTGTGTCTCTCTCACCACTGCTCATCAATTCTCACCACTAGCATTGATGGGAGTGTTATTTCTTGTTGCGGTTGTTATTTTTATTACAAATGAATTTATGCCACTTTAGTTATACAATTCTAAGTGGTTACAGAATATTTGTATATGGGTGTTTTTGTGCCTTCAGGTCAGTGTTGATTTCTGACAACTTCCAGGACTAGTCCCTCAGTTTTCTTGGAAGGATTTTAGAAGTTGATTGCTCTTACCTGTTTCCTAGGGCTGAGAGGGAGTGACCGGCCCAAAGTCATTCAGCTGATTTCATGCCTAATGTGAGACAAAAGCCCGTTGTCTTTCTGTTTCTAGCCTGATGTCTTAAGCACTCCATTACACTGGGTCTCTATACAGAATAACATACAATAATACAGTATATTATGTTATTATAAATCAGCATTTATAAAAATTGCTACTTGTATCAGTATTAATAATCAATAGAGGAGTGGTGGCTCAGTTACTTAATGATACTGGAGATGGTCACAGCTCTGGCAATTTGAGCCAAGTGCTGTGTGGTAGGGTGAGCTCCTGTCACTCACCTCAACTTCTGTCCACCTAACAGTTTGAAAGCATGTTCTATGCAAGTAGGTAGATAGGTACCACTTTGGTGGTGCTCTGTGCAGGCAGTCAGATTCCTAATGGCTCTGAACCTTCCCAGTTGCAGTTCCCATTTGCGAGATTCCTTCGGGAAGGGAGGGGGCTTTGGATGATGTTGCAGGAAGAGCTGTTCATCTTGGGATGATGAACACCTTGGGAAACACACAAGGGCTGGTAACTTGACAAGCCAAATTCATACTCTATATTGGTATTGTAGTCTCCTCCCTACTGTAACAACACCATATACTACTACTAATAATAATCAATACTGTCAACATGGATTCAAGAAAAATAAAGTAGAACAATTGAAGGAAAGTATAACTTTCAACTCATCCCAAGTTTAATTTAAAATAATGAACAGCAGATTTTCTAACAAACCTGTCCAAATTAAAAATTAAAGGAGATACAGGATATCCTTCTCTGGCTTCATACCTCATTTTAATGGTAGGAGAAATAATCTCACTACTGAGTACGAAAAAATATTTTATTCAAGAAATAAAGCCTTCAGAAAACATTCTGACATGATATTTTGGTCACAATTTGTTCCAAAAACTTAATTTGTACCATAATAAAAGTTTTTTTTCCGTATTTAATGAAACAAAATGGGCATTTCTTTGTTATTAGAATACAATGCTAAAATGTCTACTTGTATTCTAGATTGTCAGAGAGTTGATGTCCTTCCATAAAACTAGATGGTACCAGATGATTTATCTAGCTAATATCTTCCGTTGACTTTGTGCCAAAATAGCTGTCAAAATAATTTCATCTGCTTTTAGGATATGAAAATCTGTCCAGAAAAGGATCCTTTTCTGGTTTTAAAATAAGTTATATAGGGTCCACAGAATGATAAAGGTAGAACCCTTCAGCAAAAAATCATTATGTATTTCCAACAAGAAAGGATGTGGATACATCTTTTATTTTTGTTCTACTTAGTAGGAACCATCTGGTCTGGAAGCCTTACAAATTTTCATTGTTTCAGTAGTATCAAATATCTCCTTAAAAGTTAAAGGTGCAGCCAAACTCTAGAATGGTATTCCAAAATCCTAGGAAGATTTATTTCATCTTTAAGGGGAGGAACAAAAAAGAAAAAGAAATCTGCTTTACAGGTTACAGCTACAGCATATAGATTTGGAAAAAACTTCCATAAACTGAGAATTAATTGCTTTATAGTCTGCATGAATTATCCCCATGGAATCGCTTATTATAGGTATTATTCTATTTTGTTTCCATTATTTCAAATATGAATGCAGCTGTTTACCACATTTTTTGTGCCTGTTCCCAACAGATCAGCTTAAAACACTTTAATGAATATTCAGTACTCAATATAATTGTTCAATTCCAATTTTATGGAACTAAATGCATAGTATGATTCTAGTATATGGTTTCTAGCATAAATATTCCTACCTTCCATTGCAGTTTTTATGATATAATAGATAAATTCTATTATGGAAATGATAATTCTGTCACTTGTTTTACCAAGAGGCTTAAACCTTACCACATATAAATGTTTTAAATGCATCACAGAGAATCTTCACATTATTAGTCATCCCTGTATTAAAAAAAATCACATCAATATATATTTTTGTCAGTCAACAGACTGATGATACTCTAGCGGTAACCTATTAAAATCCCACATCCCACTAATTTGAATTTTCCTGTCTAAAACGACTGACATTATTAGTGGAACATGATTAGAAATTATAATTAAAGCAATATGACAGTTGTCAACAAAATTAACAATCAACTAAGATATTAAAAATTAGATCAGTAATATTCAGTGCTGTGTGGTATTGGGGAAAAAAGAATATTCCTGTTTAGTTAGATGTAATTGTCTCCAAATATTGGCAAGTTAAAATCCCATAGTTGCAAATACAGCATATCAGCTCTCAGGTCAAATCCGTTATACATATTCTTTTTACAACCCTGTAATCCCTTTCTTCAGAATGGAATTGGGGCTGAACTGAATGAAGCTGAACATTTACTGGCTGGATGCCCTTCCTGATGCCTATGCGAAGTTCGTGGCAGATATTTTCTCTTTGCACCCTACAAGAGAAACATCTGTTGTCTAGGATATAACCTACGCTTGAGGTCTTCTAATCCAACACTCTGCCCAAAGAAGAATAATTCAGCAATGATTCTCAGGAATTCTGGGGAACAGGTTGTAAAGGGGCCATAGTTGCCCATCCTGTCTGACAGGATCCTGGAAGCCTTTTCTTCTATAGCACTTGACTTTTGTAATGTCATTCTCCTGAGGTAAGATTAGACCCAACCTACCAGCATTTAAGATATCCCTGGACACATGCTTTTTTAAAGCAGGCATGAGGATCCCAAAGAATTGGGGACCCTGCAAGTTGCTTGCTTTGTGTGTATGATGCTGGTCTTTATTTATATTTAACTGTTTTAAAGTATTGTTTTAAAGAGCTATTTATTATACACTTTGTGAAATATGGGTACCGTAGTTATAGAAATCGAATCAATCAATAAAATATGCTGTTCATCCTGTGCTTCCAGTGTATACATACCCTTTAACACAGAGAGATGTAGCATAAAGAGAGAGGAGAAACACAATTAGACAGATGTCAACAAATTGCTCCCAACAACTTGGGTCCTCATTTTACCCACCTCGGAAGGATGAAAGGTTGAGTCAACCTTGAGCCTGGTGAGATTTGAACTGCCAAATTGCAGTCAGTCGGCAGTCAGCAGAAGTAACCTGCAGTACTGCCCCCTAACTATTGAGCCACCGCGGCTCATAATATACTCTATCATTTCTCTTCCTCTTCTCTTTTCTTTCTTTCTTACATACAGATGGGGCTTTTTCAGTCACTTTTACATAGACACATACAGATACAAGCCCCACATATGCACACACCCTGATTTCAGACAGAAAGTGGATAGATCGATCGATAGATCAATAGATAGATAGCTACCGTTTCCCTGAAAATAAGACAGGGTCTTATTTTCTTTGGCCCCCCAAATAAGGGCTTGGCCTTATTATCAGGGGGGTCTTATTATTTTGGGGGTGCAGGAGGTAGTAAGCGTGGGACTGGATGTCCCGTTGCTGCCGTTGACTCCCCTCCCCATTCTTTGTGTTGGCTGCTGCCCTGACGTCTCCCTCCGACACTGTTTCCTTGTGGAGCAGGACTCTGCAAGGCTTGTGCTGTTGCATGCATGAACTGCAGCACCACCACAAGCTTCATCATACCGGCATAGCTGGAATCCTGCCGCTCGCGGCTGTGCCACTATGTCGAACCTCGTGGCTGTGCTGCAGTTCCTTGGATAGATTAGAGCCTTGGATAGTACAGTGGTCTAAAGCATCCTGTTATTAACACCAGCTGCCTGCAATTATTGCAGGTTGGAATCTCACCAAGGCTCAAGGTTGACTCAGCCTTCCATCCTTTCTAAGATAGGTAAATTGAGGACCCAGTTTGTGGGGGCAATAAGCTGACTTTGTATAAATATACAAAAGTATGAAGGCTATTGCTTAGCGCATTGTAAGCCGCCCTGAGTCTCCGGAGAAGGGCAGCATATAAATCAAATTAAAAAAAAAAAGCCTTGCAGAGTCCTGCTCTATGAGGCGGTGGCAGCGGCATGATGAGTCTCACAAAGACTCTATTCTGGCAGGTGGGGTGGGGGAGAAGTGAGACTCACATGGAGACATGGCTCCCCTTGCTGTCTCTTCTCCCAACCCCCGCCGGGCATGACAGTTCTCCTGCCCCTCACTTAGCCACCTGCCCCCACCCGCCCCCTTTAGGGTGCAATTTGGGGGTGGCAGGTGGGGCGGGTGAGAAGCGTCTCACTTCTCACCCGCCCCACCTGCTACCCCTTCAATAAAGAGATGGTGGGGAAGGGAAGCAGCCAGGCTGCTGTTGCTATTGGGGTGGGACGCATTGAACCATGACGCACATGTCTTACCTTTCCATCACCATCACGTTCCTTGCCTTTCTGTCCAGGGAGACACATTGTAGAAAATGTTCTTGTGAGTTCCGCCAAACTCCTTGAACTCGCGAGAAAGTTTTCTACAACGTGTCTCCCTGGACAGAAAGGCGAGGAACGTGATGGTGCTGGAAAGGTAAGACGTGCATCTTGCGACCCAACATGTCCCACCCCAATGGCAACAGCAGCCTGGCTGCTTCCCTTCCCCACCGTCTCTTTATTGAGAGAGGTGGCAGGTGGGGCAGGGGAGAAGCGAGACGCTTCTCGCCCACCCCACTTGCCACCCTCAAATTGCACCCTAAGGGGGGCGGGTGGCTAAGTGAGCGGCAGGAGCCCTGTCATGCCCAGCGGGGGGAGTGGGGTGCATAGTTGGGGGGGGGCTTATTTTGTGCGGGTGGCTTATATTATCAAATGTCCTGAAAAGTCTAATAGGTGTTATTTTCAGGACCTGTCTTATTTTCGGGGAAACACGGTAGATGATAGATAGATAGATAGATAGATAGATAGATAGATAGATAGATAACATCTCACTTATTTACACTGAAGTAAATGTGGACTTTTCTATGTCCATTGCTGGTAACAAGCTTGGAAAGAATTTCTGGATTTCAATGCATCCTCCCTACTTTGGTTTAAAAATCAAAATATTTTTTAAAATAAAATCAGAAATGCCATAGAGACTGAGGGATGTGAGGGCTCAGCACTTATTTCTTCATTCTTTTTACAAAGCTGAACTAAAACAGAGTAGGCAGCATGGTGCTCTTAATCAAAACAGAATAATTCACTATCGGGGTGGGGGGAGCCTTTAGAAAATAATGAAAAGTGTGTTTTCAGATTTACCCCTCAAGCTCTGAATGAAAACCAAAGGGAACAGAGAGAGAACAAGCATTTGGTCTCCAAGCCATATTTTTTTATGCATATCCCTCAATACCTCTGAATCTTCCTTTGGCATATAGGTAACCACCAAGTGAGCCAACCAATTTTCCCTTCCCTTTCCTCTTTCCTCTTTCCTTTTTTCTTTTTCCTCTTTCCTCTTTCCTTCCTTTCCACATGTACCCTTTCCCTTGGGGAAAGATTCTCCTCCTAGATCCACTGCATTTAGGGTTTGCTTGGCCAGGCACCAAGGAACTTCAGTATGTAAACAGAGAATTATCTTAGAGCACTGTTGCTGTCTTTTGACAATATGGGCATACAGGACCTGACTGTGCTGTTGTTCGCCAAAGTCACTTGTTATTTAAATCAGAGCCTCAGAGCTACCCTGCATTTCTTGCTTACCTCAATAGATTTAATGGGGCTTATTTGCATGTACATAACATTAATTGGAATTACATGCACATATTAAGGAAGTGAATATATTTCCAATGTGCAGCTTGAAAGTTTTTTTGTTTTGTTTTTTATTAAATCAGCTTTGCATTCAAATAAAAACAACCCGCATTAGTGGAGCATATCAAAGCTATACAGTAGTATTATTTTGCTTTTGTCATCAATCTAACTGCTTTATAAAGCCAGGTAAATACCATGATTATGTATTGAAAATTGTTTAATATTGTCCTATTCCACAGCTTCAAGAGAGGTTACAATAATTTAAGAAACAGAAACATAAATTATGCAATCCAGAACCAAAGGGTAAAAAAAGAAGCATACCTCAAATTCTTTACATTTGGTGGTAAGCTGGTTTGTGATCAACACAAACTGTTCAGTAGCAAATTTATTAAGAGTAACCGAGCCTAGTTAAATTTTTTAACAACCTTGACTATTTTAAATTCCTGAATACCATGTTATCATCACAAACACATTATACCATATTAATTTGAATAAAATTAGTCACATTTAAGAAGTAAGCCACTGTTTGGAAATATAATTATGACAGATTTTCAGTAAGAACCAACAGCACTCAACATGTAGTCCTCAATAGAACTGAATCTACATGGAGGGAAGCATGCAGTGGGGCAACCCAAGGCTCTATTTTAGGCCCAGTACTCTTCAACATCCATCAATGATTTGGATGTGGAGATAGATGGGAAATTCGTCAAATTTGCAGATGACACCAAGCTGGCAGGAATAGCCAACACTCCAGAAGATAGGCCTAAGATACAGAAGGATCTTGACAAACTTGAACATTGGGAACTATATAACAAAATGAAAGTCAATAGTGCAAAAAGTAAGGTTCTACATTTAGGCAAGAAACACTAAATGCATAGGTACCTGGAGCCCTAGTGGACAATCACTTAAATATGAGCCAGCAGTGGATGGAAACTAATCAAAGAGAGAAACAATCTAGAACTAAAGAGAAATTTCCTGACAGTGAGAACAATTAATCAGTGGAACAACTTGCCTCCAGAAGTTGTGAATGCTCCAACACTGGAAGTTTTAAAGAAGAGATTGGACAACTGTTTGTCTGAATGGTATAGAGTTTGGACTAGAAGAACTCCAAGGTCCCTTCCAACTCTATTCTGTTCTGTCCTGTTCTAAAGTCGCAGGATTTAGCAACCCTAGTATAGACTGAGACAATTTCCCTGCTTTTTATGTATCATGTGTTATGATGAAATATGTTTGGAAATGATTTTCCTTCATCTGTTACAGAACTTGAACCAAAAGTTAGAACAAACAGTTGAGCCTGTGTTGTGCTAATATTTTGTTACAATTTTCCAGGAGAAATATAACTATATATTAATAGATTGTACTCTTGAATCACATTTCTGACAAACTGGATAAGTACATACATACATGCATACAAATACACAATTACAAATGTTTCTTAAAATTGTCTCATTCTGTTCTTGTTAAACAAAATACATTTCCTCTTTACTGGTTGCCATAGAACTGAATTTGTAAATATCTTCTGGCTTTAATTCTTTTTCCAAAAAAATAAAAATAAAAAATGAAGGTGACAACTCAAATAAATTATCAGATTGTTAGTGAGTCCTCTGATAAATCACAAGGCTAAACTGTCTACGCTGTACCACAACAGATGACATGAACATATAACACATTTTTCATATACATAGATAAATGGGTGTCAGAAAGTCTTTTCAATACTCTGTATTTGTAGTGGGGTCAGGAAAAGGGATATTACTTGTTTGATTTTCCCTGTCTGTAACTTCATTTGGCACCTAAAAATTCTGTGTATGGAAATTGGGTTGTAGTTGGACTTTGAGAGTTTAGGAAGCAAATTAACAAGCCCATCACAATAAAGTCCCTATGATCCTATGATGCCAGTGAGAGTTTAAGAAGTTATAAGAGCATTCAATAATTCAGAATTTCCATCAAAGGTATACCTGGATAGAAAGCCAATGTAATCTGAAAAGCACTAGAGAGGGAAAAAGAGGCAAGGGATGTTTGCTCAGACAATGGATTTGGATGAAATCAGATTAAACTGTCCAACCCTAAAATTCTTTCTGACAGCTCCTTATAATATTTTACTGAATAATTTCCCTCCTTTCATTAGCAATTCAACCTGCTATTCTATTGGCAGTTCAGCATGTCAACCAACTAGCCACATTCCAATAGGTGGGATCACATTCAGTGGTGGGTTTCAAATTTTTTTACTACCGGTTCTGTGGGTGTGGCTTGGTGGGCGTGGCATGGCTTGGTGGGCGTGGCTTGGTGGGTGTGGCAGGGGAAGGATACTGTAAAATCTCCATTCCCACCCCACTCCAGGGGAAGGTTACTGTAAAATCTCCATTTCCTCTTGATCGGATGGGACTTGGGAGGCAGAGAATAGATGTGGGTGGGGCCAGTCAGAATTTTTACTACCGGTTCTCCAGAACTGGTCAGAACCTGCTGAAACCCACCTCTGATCACATTACTACCTCCGCTGCTGCTGTTATTGCTATTGCTATTAGACTTTGCTTTCTGATATTAATTTCATTTATTGCTATAGTTTTGTGATACATTCTTTAAATTGGTATATGTTGCCTTGCTGTGATTTCATTGACCAAAGGCAAAGTAGAAAATCTTTAAAAATTGGGCACCATTGTTTAGATCACAAAATGCTGAATTTTAACTCTGAATGTGAAAGAAAAATTGATTGATTATGCGCCCATCAAATCACTGTTGACTTTTACTGACCACATCGATAGTTTTTCTTAATGACAATCTGTCATTAGTTCAGTATTTTTGTATTTAATTTATAGAGGAAAAGGAACATTGTTAAAACATGGGGAGTAGTTATATTCACTGTACTCAATTTTAGTTAAGAAAAAAGTAAAGGCTTCCACTGTCCAATGTCTGACTCTAGGGGGCAGTGCTCACCTTAGCTGAGGGAGCCAATGTTGACATCTCTGTGGTCATGTGGCCAGCAAGACTGTATGCCGAGGTGGATGGACTGCTTTTACCTTCCCACCAAAGTGGTATCTACAGTGGTGTGGTCCTTCCAGTTTAACAACTGGTTCAGTGATCGTGCACTTCGCTGCACGTGCGTGCACAGTTCAACAAAAAATCACCTTCCGCATTAGTGCTAGGGAATTAAAATAGCTGAGGTGCGGCAAGCCACTCTGCTGCGCTAATCAGCTGCGAAGATAAAGGTAAGTAAAGCGCAGGGGTTGGCGGTCAGGCCCAGCTGATCGTCAGAGCAAACCCGTTCGCTCTCAGCTGATCGTCGCAGCTACTGGTTCGCCCAAACTGGTCTGAACCGGTAGAATCCTACCCCTGGGTATCTATTTATCTAGTGGCATTTGCATGTTTTGAACTGCTAGGTTTCTAGGAACTGGAGCAATAAGGAGAGCTCACCTCATTGCTCAACAGTCATGTTTCAAAACCCAGCTGTCAGCTTTCAGCTGACAAACTCAACATCTTTAACTGATGAGACATCACTCAGTTTTTAGTCAAACTCAGCTACAAAAAAAAATTCTAGCTTTAACTCTAGTTAAACCTTTTGTTGCTGTTTGTACTAACACCATTTTTGGAGTGCCAGTCTAGAATACCATACAAAGACCTAGGATCAAAAAAGACACCAAAAAAGTCAAGTTACCCCAAAATGTTGTAAATGAAGCGCTTCCCCCTTTTTATGTCTATCACCAGTGTGTTCCATGTCAAAATTTTGACTGTACCCTTATTGCTGCTAACTGTACTGTTTTTTCCCCTGTCCCTGGATATCCCTGAAAAAAACTTAAATATTCCTATTGGACCAAAAACCTTATTTTGGTTGAGAAATGTTTTATCAGTTCTTATAGACAAATAGATCCTCAACACAGGTTGACAGTCTGAGAATTATTGCATTTATATTTTAATTATGTTTGCCAAGTAAGGGATACACCTATAGTCAAGAACTGTACAATAACTGTGTGATTTCCTCGGTTGACCATTTGTTTAGCACTGTGTAACTATGCAGGAATATACAGATAATGTTGATAAGGAATGTATGAGCCATTAACGGGAAAAAAATCAGCTTAGTCCTGATAAAATAACCCTACCTTGATTCTGTTGGGTATAAAGAGAGAAGGCTTTCAAGATTCTGTTATTATATCCTACAACCTTCCTCTAATGCAGTGTTTCTCAATCTTGGTGACTTTAAGATGGATGGAATTCAACTCTCAATTCAATGCTGACTGGGAAATCCTGAGAATTGAAGTCCATATGGCTTCAAGTTGCCAAGGTTGCTATAATTCTTGGATTGTCAATTTCCTGACCTGATTTACCTCAAATGGATTCATTTCATTTCATTTTTCATTTAATTAGATTTATATACCGCCCTACTCCCGAAGGACTCAGGGCGGTGAACAGGCACAAGATAAAATACATAAATACAAAAGTTAAAGCATAATTAAAACCAAATTAAACAATTTAGCCCATGACAGTTAAAAATCCCAATAATTTAAAAACGAATTAAA
Source organism: Ptyas mucosa (assembly GCA_012654045.1). NCBI lineage: Eukaryota > Metazoa > Chordata > Lepidosauria > Squamata > Colubridae > Ptyas > Ptyas mucosa. Next base: position 13,787,401 of record WNWU01000017.1, on the reverse strand, counting down.
ATTTCATTTTAGAAAATTTAAAAGATATTTAAAAGAAAAGGGGAGAAAATTAGGCCAGGCCGGCTTGCTGGAATAGGAGGGTCTTAACAGCACGGCGGAAAGTACGCAGATCCGGGATCCTCCGTATCTCCGGGGGGAGTTCATTCCAGATAGTAGGTGCCCCCACAGAGAAGGCCCTCCTCCTTGGGGCTGCCAGTCGACATTGTTTGGCTGACAGCACCCTGAGGACCCCTCTCTATGGGAGCATACCGGCCGGTGGGAGGCTGTTTGTGGTAGTAGGTGGTCCCGTAGATAACCAGGTCCTAAGCCATGGAGCTCTCTAAAGGTGGTAACCAGGACCTTGAAGCACACCCGAAAGACCACCGGGAGCCAGTGCAGCTCGCGCAGGAGGGGTGTCGCGTGGGAGCGCCATGTTGCTCCCATAACCACCTGCGCGACCACACTCTGCGCCCGTTGGAGCCTCCGGGTGCTCCCCAAGGGGAGCCTCATGTAGAGAGCATTACAGTAGTCCAGGCGGGAAGTGACGAGGGCATGAGTGACTGTGTGTAAGGAGTCCCGATCCAGAAAGGGGCGCAACTGGCGAATCAGGTAGACCTGATGAAAAATCCTCCCGGTCACGGCCATCAAATGCTCTTCTAAAGACAGCCGTGAATCCAGGAGGACGCCCAAGTTGTGAGCCCTCTTCGTGGGGGCCAGCGATTCACCCCCAATAATCAGTGATGGCATCAGCTGACTATATCAGGACGTCGGAAACCACAGCCACTCGGTCTTGGATGGGTTAAGCCTGAGCCTGTTCCTCCCCATCCAAATCCGCACGGCCTCCAGACACCGGGACATCACTTCAAGGGCATCGTTGGGGTGGTCCAGGGTGGAGATGTACAGCTGGGTGTTATCAGCGTACAGATGGTACTTCACCCCGAAACCACAGATGATCTCACCCAGCAGCTTTACATAAGTGTTGAACAGAAGGGGTGAGAGGACCGATAGTAATGAAAGCAGGAGGAACCTAACCCTGTCACATATGCCATTTAGACACATGGGGAAGGTCCTCTTGTTCTCTTGAGGGATCTGGGCTTCATCTGAAAAACTTCATTGAATCTGATTGAATCCAAAAAAGTGAAGACTAAACTTGCTTTAATTTATTGTTTGTTCAGTTTGGTTTGGCTTTTTAAACTTATTTTATAAGGTACCATTATTAAAACAATAAAATCTAGAATTAAAAAAAAGTAAACAATGAAGAAAAACAAGAGCAAATAAAGAAAAAATATAAACAAGTGTGACTGTGTGGGTGTACATATTTGTATATCTGTGTTGCATGGCATATACAATAATATATGATTTTTGAGGAGAAACACAAAAATACAAAACATCAACTTTCAAGATTTAAACCCAAAACAATATATACAGTATATAAATATTAGAAAAATGTTAATATATGTAATAAATTGCAAACATATTTAAATAAAACTATTAATAATTTTATCCTGTCTTGTGAACATTCAAAGTTTCTGAGGTCTATTTTTTAACAAAACAATTTATAATATTTTTGAGTACTAATCATCCAAAGTAAGATATTCTTTGGCTATCCAGTGTTTTACAATAACAAACCAATTTGTTACATTATATATATTTCGGTGCCATAGAAAAAAATGTTCAATAAGCAAACAATGGTCAACTACATGGATTGTTGGGTGCTATGCCTAATTTTATCAACATCATTCGATTTAAAGCAGAATAAGTAACTGCTTTGCCACCTGTAATGGAATGTGAGAATAAGGAAGAGAAAGAAGAACTGTAGCCAAGATAATAGTCAGATAAGAGAAATCTGAGTCCAGAGCAGGAATAGAATTTGAGAAAGACTCTCAGACTTGACTCTCCTAGTTCTCGTTAAAATAAAGTCAGGAGATGTCAAGGCACATTCAGACATGTAAGATTCTGTTACTATAACCCTATCATGAAAGTAGCTTTAATATTCATGACTTTAATGTAAAAATCTGATCAAAGGGAAGATCACAAAATCACAAAAGAGTATAACAGAGAAGTGACCATTCTGTTGCCTTACTGAAACCAACCATCACAGAATACTTACAACCTCCACTTTCTTTGCTTTGTGAAATGTTTACAAACATGGCAAAGCTGCCCTCACAATACAGTCTTCAGTGATTGACTTATTTGTCAGAGAATGACATTCCAGTGAAGAAACATGGACTCCAGCTGATAAATGCAGACAAATCCAGGGGAAATCTTTAATTGGAATATGATGTAGAACAGTGATTCTCAATCTGTGGTCTGCAGACCCCTGGGGGGATGTGATGTCATCACAGAGTGTCTGTGAAGGCTTGAAGAAATGTAATCTAAATCTTGAATGATGTTTTGGTAATCCGTGGCCATGGCCGTGGTGAAGAAAAGGTTGAAAACCACTGAAGTAGAAAGTAAACAAAATCTCATTGTTGATTTAATACTGTGATAATTTTTTGGGAAGAATAATTGGCAAAAATCTTCCCAAACTTAAATCGTGGTAAGCATGGTTTTAACTCTTCTGCTAAACCAATAATTGATCAAGAGGTTCACTTTATTTAGATTATGACTTTAGAATAAAGTAGATAGAGTAGAGAATATTATATTATATTAAATACAGGTTAAAGAATGCAGAAACGTAGATCTGGTGCTGATGTCTCCATTCCTTGGAATACTAGACTTAAGTCCCATGGAACTCAACGATTACTAATTCCAAGTAACTGTGTTTCTATAAATGATAACTCATGCCATGCACACTCCATATTGAAAGAAGAGATGATAAGAAGTTGCTATTTTGTTTGCTTCATTTGGAGAACATCCTAAATAGGATAAAAACGTTGGTTCTGCCCATTGCATTAGTGGTGACCTCCATGGCCTCTAAGAGACTAAAAAAAGTTTAGATCAAGTAATTTTTCATTAAAAACATAGTGAAAATGAAAAATAAAATATTAGTTATCAGAAACGGCGTTGGATCGATATATGCAGATAGAGAGAAATAAGATATACCGTATTTTCTGGCATATAAGACTACTTTTTAACACAGGAAAATCCTCTCAAAAGTCGGGGGTCATCTTATACGCCGGGTATAAGCCTACCTACGCTCCGACTTCCCCAGCTGACCCACAGTGATGGCGAGCCCCAGCTGTCTGGGGAAGTCGGAGCGTCAGTAATATCCACCTGGATGCCTGGGACGGTGGGGGAAGCTCCGTGCAGCAACCAGCTGGGTCCAGCATTCAGCGATATGCAGCCTTGATGAGATTGGCACAGCTTCCTGAATCTGAGTTGCCGGCACTGACCGATGACGCTACGGGAGCGCTGACAACATTGAGGGGTAGTCTTAAACGGCAAGTATAACCCAAATCCTATATTTTAATAGGAAAAGTAGGGGGTCATCTTATATGCCCAGTCGTCTTATACGCCGGAAAATACGGTAGGTCACCTGTTCTGTTTCTCTGTTATATTTGCCACCTCAGATTTTTCTTTGCATTTGGTTGTTGGCATCTTGTCATTTTTATTTTTGTTGTTGTTGTTATCTAGGAGCTTTAAAATGGCTGCCAATACAAGGAATAAAGAAATAAAAAAAAACCTAAGCTCCTCCTTCTACAAGCTGGAAACATTTTTCAGGATATGTTCTTTTAAAAAATATCTAATGCTGGCTGGTATGTCTTCCCAAACCACCTGAGTGACACAAACACTATTTACATCCTTGAATATGATGTGATTTTATCCAGAACACTTACACTCAAAGCAGGGCTGACAGAGGCCTGCCTTCCCACAGAAATATTTTTGGGGAATCGATGAATGCCAAGTCAAAGCCGTCTAATTTTGAAGGAGTATCCGTTTGGGCCTTTATTACCTCAAAGGCTTAAAGCCCCAAGTGCAAAAACTTAAACAATTCTATTAGATATAATCGTTATTTTATTAACATTATTCTCCAAGGATATACCCCCCCCTTCTGATTATGAGCACTTTGCAATTTTTAGACAGTATGATGGATGCGACTCTTCTATGACAAGAATTTTAACAACCCTTCTTCAGCACTCAATGCACACCCAATTATGTGTCTGAGCTAGTAACCTTGAATTTATGTTGCCATGGTGACAAACTGGTCATGCATTATGGATTATCATTGAAATTCTACACCCCTACCTAGCATAATGAGAGTTGGGGACTTAATCAAATCAGCTATTCTGTGTGACACAAAGTGAAGAACTCGCTGGTATTGTTCCACATCAAGAAAGGAAGCGGGCCTGATCAAGTGGCAGCTGCAGTCTGATAGATTGCTCCTATATACATTTGTGAATGTATAGACAGATGGTTTTCAATGCCTGGAATTTCTAGCTTAGGAAGCAGCTGTTCAGATAACCTCTGCCGTCTCACCTTGTTGTCATGGAACATTGAACAGAGACTGAGAATGTGGACAGATACATTGACAATGAACTGCATTTACTCTGCCTGGCAGCCTCCTTTCAGCATACGAGTGGGCTGGCTAAAAGGAAGATGTGGTGGAGGGGTGGAGGAGTGGAGGGGGGAAGTCAAGGAAGAGCATGATGCCCGAGAACTGGAAAAATAATACAGGAGAATCTTGCATTTGTGTTTCTGCTTTTTGACAAGAGAAAGAGGAGAATCGGCTACCGAAAACATCCCCTTGGATTAATTTGGTTTTCTTTTCCTTTATGGTATAAAAGCAGAGTTATGGGTTGGATGCTTGGTCTCCAGCAATTTTAAATGTCTTGAAAGGCCTCTATAGCTGTCAGGATTTGGTATCTTGATGACATCTTTCAATCTTAGAAGATAACATGCTTCTTCGTTCAAAGTTTTGGACACACAAGATTGAATGTAGAGCAAACCAAGTCAATTATTGTAGTGCATTGTGGGGTATGAGCCACATTTGGATGTTTCTCTTCTAGTGTTTAATCCCTTACCCCTTTCCCACATGAAACAATGTAAACTTTTCATTGCCTGCAAGAAATGGGTTTCCGGATGGTAGCCATATTAAGCAGGTTTTATCCTTAAAACGTCTAAACAGCTGCCTGAGAAATGAGAAAGCTGAATATTGTATTGCAGAATATATTACTGATCCATCTGTTACAATTTTAAACAAAACATATTCATATATAAATCATGGGCTCATTTCCAATGTTCACAGTCCAAGTTGTGGGTTGGGTATTTGGGCTCCAAGAAATGCACATGAATCAATTCTCTGTGTGTTTGTTTGTGTGTGTGTGTGTGAGAGAGAGAGAGACAGAGACACACAGAGAGAGAGAGAGAGAGAGAACGGGAGAGAACATTTTTCTTCTTAGATCAAGAAAAATGTCTGATCGCCTCTGTCCCTCCAATTCAGTTGTATTCAAAGATCTTAAGGCTTTCTGAAATAGTATATTTACATATTTCCAGTTCCTTGGCTATTACTATTTCTGCAGCTATTAAAAGCTTCTTTATACAGTAAACAGTTTATCCATTACCTGACAGATACTAGAGGGAAAAAAGACACGGAAAAAGAAAACAGATCATCTTCTTCAGCACTTTATAGTCATTGTTAGGCACCAAACCTCTTGTTTCAAGGGTTCATAATATTCTTCCCAGCCCATGTACATAATTTCCACCTGACACAACAAGCCCTATGAATGTTAATTCTCATTCATTTACTATTCGTATTAGGTGTATTTGTTGCTTTGAGTTATTTATACAAATCGTAAAGGCAGGATAAAAAGAAATTAAAATAAATAAAAATCCATATGCATTTTTTTGAGGGGGAAGAAATCCCCCCCTCTTCATTCTGAAGCACCAAACTTACATTTCATGCAAAGCCCAATTCAGGAATAAATATTCTATACTGAGACATGGTCAACCACACAGTTTTGGGTCTAATAAATGCAATAATTTAATAATTATTCACATTTTGTATCTAATCTAATCAAAATCTTGAGTTTTCTGTAGGAGACATCTATCCTGAAAAAACTTCCACTCATGTGCTGATTTATTAGGTGGTAACAGTCCTACAGACATCACAGTGAATATGGAATTCCACTTTCTTCTCCCAATAGCCGTTCCTCCCTAGATCTGCTTTAGAGAATGGCTCTTTCACTCTTCCATCGGTTCAGGCCACCGCTGGATCACAGGCCTCTTGCAAATAGCCTGACATCCTTGGATCAGAAGCAAGTGTATTTATGGGATTTAAAAAATTCTATCCTATCCTTCTAGTATTTACATATTACTCTGGATTGCTAATTACAAATGAAAAATGATGCAATATAGCAACATAGAAAAAAAATTGGGCAAAGGCAGAGTTAAAATTTACACTTCTTGAGAAACAACTGCCTTCCTAGAGAAAAGATTTGGGGTCTTTTTCAAAAGATTTCAGTGATTCTTTGATCCTGTGAAACAGAATCCTACACTTTAGATCTGGCCAATGAAAAAGCCCTTTCAAGTATTTTCATTTCAAGCAGCATAAATTGCACAATTGCAAAATGGTTGAGTGAATTATTCAGCAAGAAAAATAGCTGATAAATCTATGCACCAACTTGTTCTGCCTTCAGAGCCCATATCATACTATGGCTGCATTGCTAGCATAATTATTCACTTCACTCAATATTCATTGTGTGCAATATATTAAACCACTAACTTCCCAAAGCTCCAAAAATTTAAGTAAGGTTAACACATGGCATGCAAATATTTCTGATAAAACATTCATATTATAGGTAAGCACATTATGTCATCATCATCTATGTTTGGTAGCTGATACCCAAGGTAGAAAATAGATTAATTCAGCCTAAAGCAGTTTTTTGCATCTTAGTAATTTCATATTATATACAAGGAACTATACCATAATTCTGTTGCCCAAAAACATTACCAAACTCTAGGAAAGAAGTTTTTTTGATATTAAAATATGTGTTTTCTTTATTAAATCATTCCTTACAGTATATGGTACAGTGATATCTTGGAAGTCAACTGATTTAAAAGTCATTGAATTTGGTACACATTTGACAAGAAAATTTTTGTGCTGATACTCATCGTTTGTTTGGTACTCAACGCACAAGCTAGAATTTATCGGTGTTGGCTGCCTTGTGACTCACATTATTCCTAATGGGGAAAAAAATACTTGTTGGTTTTGGTACTGATTGTGCCTCCCAGAACCAATTAACAATGAGTATTGAGGTCTGATGTATAGAGAAACTTATAACCTTATATGTGGAAGATGGAGTGGCAATAAGGGAGGAGGAGGAGATATGCCTACATGTATTAATATTTTGATAGTATTTTTGGGCAGAGGAATGGGACTAGATTAGGCAATATATATATATACTCAAAATCTAATACTGTATTATTTTATGAAACTTTCACAGTATGTAGGATCTGCCTATTTTGAATACCAAGAAAGATTTCTATCAATGTTCATGTGATCCATTTCTTCAACATGTTTTGGGATTCTACATTTATCTTTCTTCTTATTTGAAGCCTGGTAATTAGTTATGGTAGATTGGTTAAATATTGGAGAAGGAATAACTCTGAAATTTGACCTATAAAAAAGCAATAACAAAAAGCCTTGATTTGAGAACTGGTCTAGTAGTTAAGGCATCAAACTAGAAACAAGTATGCTTTAATCCTATCTTAGACAGGTGAGTAATCTTAAACCAGTCACTTTCCCTCAGCCCCGGGAAGCAAGCAAGGGCAAAGCACTTCTAAAAAAGCTTGCCAAGACAACTACAGGGACAACACTGACTCAAAGGCACAACAAAACAAAAGAAAAGAAAAGAACCCTGGCTCCTTGATTGAATAGATCATTTTGAGATAAAGGATCCCTGTTAAATCTGAATATCTGAGGCATCCAAATGTCCAATATCAATGTAAATAACATCATTTGCATTTTTATGCAATTTGCATTGGTTGATGGAAATGACATAATAGGGTCAATTATGTAATTACAGAAATGGCATAAATTACATCAGTTGTCTAGTTCAGGGTTTTTTCAAACTGCGTTCTATAGAATCTTTTGGCCTCTTCAAGAGCTTAATAGGATTCGGTGAGAGACTAAGGGCCAAAGGAAGGGAAAAGATCATTTGAATGCAGCCAGTCGTCTATGACTAGAGCTTTGCTTGTTGATAAGGGATTCCTTTTCTTTTTTTTTAACTAGCAGGTTCCGCAATCTGAACAAGTGTAAAAGAAAAACACCAGCCCTGGTCTAATTACTTCAGAAACAATAGACTTTTCCATTAGTTCAGGATGGATATCTGAATGTAAATTTGGTACATAGCATCTGAATCATATTAAATGGGTCATGTGGGTGTGTGATTGTCATAAAACTGAATTTTCATGGTAATATGTTTGTAAGTGTTATAAATACATTAATTTTCTATTAAATAGATAAAATATCATTGCAGGTTTTATTTAAAAACACATTTTGCTTTGTTTTCCTACAGATGTCCCACAATTAAAAATTGTCTTCCAAGTGATAATCTAGAGCACATTACAGGTTTTCAGATATTTCTAGGTTGCTAGGTTTCAGGGGTTTTTTTTTCCTCCAAAAAGTCCTCACAGGCCCTTGAACACAATAATCAAATATTTCTCTGATGTCTGATTATTGATGTTATCAGACAAGGAGGTATGTTTGCACATGAATGACAGTCAAATTGTTAGCATTTGAAGATAAGAAATTAAGTATCCTAAGAGCTTAAATGTGTTGGGGTTAAAAAGAAGTATGCATTTTAGTCATTTTATACCAGGCAGAATAAAACAAAAGAGTGATTATTTTAAGCAGATGTCCTAAGAAAGTTTAGCACTGTTTCTGGGTCTAATGAAGAATTTTTATCAGCTCTGAAGGTCTACAGGAGGTCAACGCCTTTTCTTACTTTTTTCCTTCTTTTCTACACTTTTCCCTTCTCTTTTCCCTCCCCTATTTTTCTTATTATTTGTTCTTTTGGAATTTTTGTATTTTATATTATAAACTAACAAAAAGGACAATTAAAAAAATGAAAAATAAAATGAAGGTCTACAGGAGGTCATCAGGTGATGGCATTGGAAGAAGGGTAGCTGATTTGGGACAGGAAGTGCTTTTTTTGAGAATTTTTAAGACTGACAAATTGTTCCCAACCTGAAACCTGCAAAAAGGAGATTAAATTCAAGTCATCAAAAGTCAGCCATTTTAAGTTTGAATTTTGACAGAACTGTCTTAGAGGGCTTTCAGTAAGAGCTGAAAGTTAGGCCACATCTTTGTGTGAGATGTCATGGCCCAAATTGGTAAGGGTGGAGCTTGCATCAAAATATCATAATGCACTTTTAGAATGGAGGCCTATCTCCTTAATTGAAATGGAGGGCCTTTCTATGCCTGCTGCCCTCAATTATTCTTTTAATTTACAGAAACCAATAATCCCCAAAGAAAAACTCTGTTCACACAACATTAATGTCACTTCAGGAATCTGGTGACTGGTCATGTGCTGGTCCAAAGTATATTTTATTTTACTGGTAAAGTGCCTAAAGAGTGGTAAAGAAGACAGCCTGTTTGTATCTAAATTCTGATGTCTGCTCAGATCACAATTTTGCTGCAGTTGCTATTTCTTCTCAAAGCAGAGGGCAGCTTGTCATTATTTTCAGAATGGTTACTGAAATATTCTGACAATGTTAATATCAATACATTGTGACATTTAAGTGATATGAATTATGAGCATAGTTGCCCACTTTTAAATTGTGATTTATCCTAGCTATGTTCCTACAATGAGGCCGAAAACATAAAGATAACCCTTTTCCTGACCTAGAGAAATAGCATGTATTTATTTCCTACTATCCTTGATGTTTTAAAAGCTACAAATATTGATGTTCTGCTATTATTAAATTTATTTTTAATCAGTTGATTAATTGACTTAAAACGGGTGATAATTCCATCTAAAACATTGTAGTTAGTTGACAACTCCTATTTAAAGATTTGCACAGAATTCACACTGATTAGTAACAGGCAGATGTTGAATTAATCATGTGATTAAGTTATGATGGATGTAATTTAAGTTGCACAGCTTGCAGTACAATTAAACAAGACTAACATAGGCTAGATCAAACCCATTAAGTATTGATTTCAAAATGATATTTTCTGCTTTTTATATCATGCCTCCCTTACCCTCTCTCATATACAGGCACAACACACATACATGTCAAATCTTAAATCTATCAATATATACATACATTAGTACACAACTTTCATTTGAATAGTTAAACTAAATCATAAAATGGCATTTTAAAATGTTTACCAAGCCATGGAATGTGTGCAGCTGATTAAAAAAAAGCATGTGAAAATATCCTTCTGAATAATAGTCAAGGAATACAGAAGGATAATTGTTTCACATGAATAGGCAATTAAATACTATGATAGAATGAATGAACATAGATACTCAACTGTCACTTATCTAGCTCCCTTCATCCCCTATATGTAATGTGATATAATAAAAGCTCTTGTTCTGTATACATTTACCATGCCTGAAACAACGAAATGGCTTGTGTGTCTTGACAACTTCCAGAAAAATGTGGACTCACTTCATATCTCAGGGAAGTTACAAGCAAAATGTCCATTGATGTTAATGGATAGGGATTTAGGAGCTGCTATTTAATGGCTGTATTTTAAACAAGGAAATTTACACTCCTGCCCTGACAGGCTGAAGCTCAGCTAAAGGTGAGCACTTTGATCTGAACAAAAGTTAAGCCAATGAAGGGAGAAAATACAACTCTCTGTTTCTCCAAAGAAAGATTCATTGTTTCTCAGAGGGCTTACTTATTCCCAAGGAAAAGAAGATATTTGCTGTAAGTGTTTGACTTTGTTTACATCATGCCCTTTACTCAGAAGCCATTTCACTGAATTTAATCTATTTTATTGGTAATGACTGAAATGTTTCTCTCACCAGCTTTCTTCAAACAGAGAATCTTCAAAGGGACTAAGGCAAACAGATCAGCCAAGAAATTAACGGCTGAAAAGTACACTGAAATAACACACCAGATTAAAATTGTATAAGGTAACATTGGCAAGTACAAGATCACTCCTATCACACCCTCACCTATATTAAATACAAGAATTTGTTAAGAAAAAAATCATTCTCAGATGTTGAGCCATAAAAACCGAAGGGAAACATTTAATTGCTTGGCAGAGAATAAGAATGTTATACACAGAAGGGTTAACAGATTTGAAGGAGAACATGAAATAGCCCTTTGAGAGTGGGAATTCTTCCAAATAAAAGGTAAATGTTTCCCTGTCCATTCTAGGGCATAGTGGTGCTCATCTCCTTTTCTTGGCTGAGGGAGCCAGCGTTGTCCGAAGACATTTTCCCTGGCCAGGTGGCCAGTATCGCTATACGCCAAAGGCTTACAGAATACTGTTACCTTCCCACCGAAGTGGTACCTATTAATCTATTTGCATTTTGCATGCTTTCGTAGTGCTAAGTGGGCAGGAGCTGGGGCAAGTAACAGGAGCTCACCCGTTGCACACAGCTCGGGTCTCGAACCGAGGCTTTCAGCTCTCCACCTGACAAGCTCAGCATCTTTAATCACTGAGCCATCGTGCCCCATATAAGTGCCTCCCAAATAGGAAGACAGATTCTCAAGAATGAGGAAAGGTTCACCAGATTACAGCAATGTAATGGTTTCCTCAAAGATTTTTCTTTAGACAACAATAATAGTATTAAAGCAAAAGCAGATAGAGCTACAGTACTTTTTCTTTTTTTCAGAACAAGCCAAGGCTTTTGTCTGGAAGAGATATGATTCAGTAAGTTGAAACAACATTTAATAATAAAATTAAAACTTTTCAGGTTAAAAACTTTGTCACAATTTACAAATAAGCTTTATTACTGAAACATGCCCAGTTCTCTAACTTCCAACATGAAACACTTGAACAAACCCCTGAGATTAAAAGGAGAGACTAAGCCTACTCCTGTTTATACGACAATGGTTCATATATTTGAAAGTTGTTCCCATATTTCCTTTTGATTGTGTCTTCTATAGGCAAAACATACATGTACTGTTCCTTATAGGTTTTGGTTTTTAGACTTTTCAGCATCTTTCTGGCCCTCCTCTAAATTTACTCTACTACCGCATCATATTGCTGGATCCTGTTTCACTTGCAATCATCAAGGGCACCCAGAACTTTTGACATGTGCTACTGCCAAGTCATGAATATGTGGTCTATTTAACAGTGATTCCAGCTTTTCCGCGAAGAAGCTGCTACTCTTGGATTGCTGAGTCCCTCAGACTTCTATCATGTCTCCCATACTCTTCAAAGCTTTATCAAATAGCTGGGAGAAATTAGTGAGAGCTCGTGTCATCCAGCCTTATGCTCATTGATATCTATCTCCAAGGAAATAGTTAATGTGTTCCAGAGGTGGGCTTCAGCCGGTTGTTAAGATTTCAAAGTGTGCAATTTAGAAAACCAGCTAATCGCACCACTGGCTGGCCCCGCCCACCCCGCCCTGCCCCATCCAGCCCTATTTCGACTCACCCACCTTGGCCAGTGGCTAAAGTCACGCCCATGCCCAGCTATTCTCTGGCTCCTTCGTTTGCTCGCCCAGACCACTCAGCCCAGCTGATCTCCACACCTTGCCTGCTTGCCTGCCTTTGCCGCAGCCTACCATGCTAGCCATGTGGCCCAGCTGATCTCTGCACCTCACCTGCTCTGCTCACCATGGCTGCTCACGAAGGTAAGGCACTTGGCCAAAGGGCCGCCTTGGGGTGAACACGGTATGGCTCAGCCACCTTTTGGGCCTGGCTCATGACATCCTTCTGCCCACATGCCACTCTCTTCCCCACCTTCACATTGGTTTGGGGAATGTGTCAGTTCCTGCCTTTCTAAAGGGACACCTCCCCCACCGTCCCACTTACACCGCAGGTTTCCACTGCAGTCTCATCCTTTACCAAATCGGCTCACTTACCTCTGCCCCTTTCCCCCTCCTTCACTCTCCCCGCTTATTCCACCACTACTGTCTCTTTCTTCATCCCACGACCTTACCTTCCTCCCACAGCTGGTAGCAGAGAAGAAGGCGAGCCAGGGCTGAGCCGTTGCCACTCAGCTCCCCATCACTGTGCATCTCGCCTCCCACCAAGATTTTCCGAAGCTTTTGGGTCTTGTCTGCCAGGGGGCGGGGGGTGACCAGGGAACATGATGCTATGCCTCCCGCATCGGCCCTCTGCCAGCCTCCCCTCCCCCACCCGCCCGCCAGCCCACGTACTTCATACAAACACGGGCCACCGCTGTGAGAACGGTGCATGCCCCATGGGCTGGAAGGTAAGGCTGACGGCGGAGAAAGAAGATCCGCTCCAGGCTTGCTCATGTAAGTAAAATGCATCATTGCTTCGGAAAGCATCCTCTCTCTTTTCCCTGTTCATCCTCATTTACACATTCTGCCTAACTAGTACAAAAGATGTACTTTTAGAGGCACGTGTGAAAACACTTAAAAGGACTGTGCTACAGGAATGTAGAAGAGGAAGCTCCTATGAAAATCCCATTGCAGCTTTGCCACTTTGCTGTACTACACTCACTCAGGCTTATGATGTCAGCTGACGAGTTCCTCTTTCTTTCTTTCGTTCTTTCTTTCCTCTCCTTGCAACCACTAAAAGCATGCCATGGGCTCTTTCTAAAACATTTTAAAAGACCAGCCAATGCAATATTTATGAGTCTCTCAAGCAGTAAAAGAAAGTTTGTGACTCCTGCTTTATGTTATGCAGAGCATAAGGCTCGTATTCCTGTCAACATCTCATTGGGTGTCCTATTTAGCTGCATTTGTATGTTAGAGTCTCTGATTACAGTCAAAACTGATGCTGCAGTGAAATTCTGTTGAGATCATCTTAGGTGGCTGCAGGACTGCCCGTCTCTAAAGTGCATTAGTTCACAGGCTGTATGACTCAGCATCGTTCGATGCAAATGAATTAACTCATATATTTTTTTCAAGAACTTAATTCAATCTAGGAGTGGTTCTGGGAAGCAATCTCCGGATGACCTGCTTGTTGCATTCATCTTGGTGACATCCTACAGCCCTGCGCTGCCTTTGCCTCAAGTTTGTGCTATCTGGTCTTTTAAGTAAATTACAGCTAGTCCTCGACTTACAACCAATTCATTTACTGACCGTTTGAAGTTACGACACTGAAAAAAGTGACTGATGACCGTTTTTCACACTTACGACCATTGCAGCATCCTCATGGTCAGTGATCAAAATCCAACCGCTTAGCAACTGACTCCCATTTATGAAGGTTGCAGTGTCCCCGGGTCATGTGATCCCCTTTTGTGACCTTCTGACAAGCAAAGTCAATGAGGAAACCAGATTCGCTTAACAACCGTATTACTCATTTAACAACTGCGGTGATTCACTTAACAAATATGGCAAGGAAAGTCATAAAAATGGGCAACATTCACTTAACAACTGTCCTGTTTAACAACAGAAATGTTGGTCTCCATTGTGGTCGTAATTCGAGGACCACCTGTACATCCGAAATTACAAATGGGAATGGACTCTCGATGCATTTTTTCCCCTTATAGATTTTCAGCTTCCCAAGGCTGTGAAGACTGATTGGCCACAGAACTCTGCAGAAACATTAGTGGTGGGGGCGTGTCAAAGCCTCAAGATGGCGGCCACAGTTGTCCAATCAAGGTCCTAATCCCTCTTTGCTTGCAAAATGGTGAGGTTTTGATTGTCTGGTCACCATCATGACTTTTTGACACTTCAACCCATGCTATTGCTTCTTGAACTTTGCCTCCTGATGTTATTAGATGAAAAGTGTACCCATAAAACATCGTACATGTTAACTCTAATCCTAGAGGAAATTGGTCATTATTAACCTGGGTTCACAGGTCGAACTGAGATCGATCGTACTGCTATACTAGACGAGATTATTTTGATGAAAACGGTACTGTCAAAAATCTTGTTTTCCTGGAAGTTTCCTTTCCCAGTAAATGAGCTTCTCTTTCTTATCAGGTGTTTTCTGGCCTTCCCCAGCTGTCCTTTTTCCTGATCTGGAATAATCACAATAATTACAACTCTTGGGCTCTATCTGAAGTCTAAGAAGCCAGGGAGACTGAAGCTCGGTAGAAGGATGATTTCAGCTGGATCATTTTCAAGGATGTGTTTTGCAGATTGTCTTCATACGTTGAGCTAAGGAAAACATCATATTTTGTATGCTTGTTGGCCTATAATTTCATATACAATCTCCCTCTCTCTCTCTCTCTCTCTCTCTCTCTCTCTCTCTCTCTCT
>WNWU01000017.1:13641035-13772070 GCA_012654045.1 Ptyas mucosa | reverse complement strand
TCCCCACTCTCCCCCCTCCCTCCCCCTCTCTCCCCCCTCCCTCCTCCCTCCCCCCTCTCTCAACACACACACACACAGAGTGGATAACTGGACAGTGTGTGCAGAGTGATAAAAAAACTCTTGGTTCCTTTGTTTGTTTACATAGCTGAGCTCTATAGGAAATGTAGCTTTGTATTACTGCTGCTTCTCCACAGAACTGATAGGATTTATTCATGAGTTGCATCAGCTCTCCCTAAAAAAAGGATCCTTTTCTGAGAGCTCAGCTACTGTAGTCTATTTATCTGACAGCAGTCATGCAACACGCAGACTTCTGGATGGATTACCTGAGAATGAAGCGGGGGAAGGGGGGATGTGGGTGAGAGAGCGGGAGAGGGGAAAACCTTCTGAAGACACAAATACATTTTTTCCACTTGCAGGAGGAATCCAGAAATGTACCATGACCAGGAATGCTAATTTTTCTTTATGCATATTTACCACTTGTACTGTGACAAATTGAAATCCTGGAAAAGGAGGCCGGAGTAAACGGAGAAGATTTTCAACATCCGTTCCAGACGAATAAAAATAAAGTCGTTATGCTGCCTTGGCTTGCTTTAAAATGCCTTTTCTTTCTAGGATCTTAGTAAATTAGGTGTTTAAATCTAGTTAGGCTGTGTGAACATGATACCATTCAAAGTTATAATATTTATTGCTGTATAATATTTGCTCCCAACCATGTATTCTCAACACCTTTCCTTCCCTCTTCCTCATTTGTAATTCTAAGAGCTGGTCCGAAGACTGCTTTGTATTCTAAGCAGGGCCAGTAATAAGTGGCGTTTCCACTTGCTCAAGAATAATAATAAAATTATAGAAGCTTCCATGTTTCCCAAATTATTCAGCAAGCACTATAGCCACTGCCGGGTAAATCCACCATCATCATCCCAACCTTTTCTAGCCTTCAGTGCCTTCAGAAGTGCTGACATATATTTCCTTTGATCCAGAATGGGTGGATGGGAAATGTAGTTGAACATATTGGTCAGATTGGGGAAGCCTAGACTGTTGGAATGGGACGCGGTGGCTCAGTGGCTAAGATGCTGAGCTTGTTCATCAGAAGGTTGGCAGTTCAGCAGTTCGAGTCCCTAGTGCCGCGTAATGGGGTGAGCTCCCGTTACTTGTCCCAGCTTGTGCCAACCTAGCAGTTTGAAAGCACGTAAAAAATGCATATAGAAAAATAGGGACAACCTTTGGTGGGAGCATTCCATGCGCCTTTGGCATTTAGTCATGCCAGCCACATGACCACAGAGAAGTCTTCGGACAGCACTGGCTCTTCGGCTTTGAAATGGAGCTGTGCACCGTCCTGTAGAGTCAGGAATAACTAGCACATATATGTGAGGGGAACCTTTACCTTTAGACTGTTGGACCATCTCGTTTTCCTGGAATGTATGTTTGTCAGCTTCTCATGGCTGGGGAACAGAATATTATTTCAGGGGCCCTACAAGCAGCTTGCACTGATACTGTGTGGTACTTGAGAGGTCCATTTAGAATATATACTTCTCGTGAAAAAGAAACAGCCTGACACTGGCACTGGTTCATTGGAAGCCTGTGCCTCCAGCTTGTTTTTGGTTTGATATTATGATGCCCCTCAGAATGACATGACATTTTGGTCATGTGTTCCAGTCCTAAATGCCAGAGGCTGGTTTATAAATGCATTTACAATTTCTTGGCTTCCCTCTTCTCAGTGGTCCTTAAATGGCAAACCCAATCCCCAACAAAATTGATTCCGCTGCAAATAAATAGGGAGGAAAAGCTATGAAATGATGAAAATGTTCTTGTTGTGATGTAAGCTCTAAGATAAATATGTACATCGGAAATGTCGCACTGAGAACATAGCTTATGCACATGAACAGGGTTGGGTATTTGGATAGATATGGAACAGTATGGACTTGAGTTGGTTGTTTCTTCTTGAAACATGTAAGCCTTCGCTTTTATGGGGTACTCATCAAGCCAGTTTGGTCTGGAGCAGGGGGTGTCAAACTCAATTTCATTGAGGGCTGCATCAAGGTTGTGTTTGACCTTGTGGGGCTGAGGGTTGGGCATGGCTGGGGTGGGCATAGCCAGGATGGGCGTGGCCAGCTTGACATCACTTGTCAAGGCTCTGTTTTCAGCTCCTGCAGCCCCTGAAGTCCTCTGCCAGCAAAAATGGAGCCCAGGCAAAGACATTGCGGGCTGGTCCTTTGCTGTTTCCACAGCAGCCCCATGGGCCAGAACTAAGAACCTTGCAGGGTGGATCCGACCCCCAGGCCTTGAGTGTCACACCCCTGGTCTAGAGGGTAAGGCACCAAGCTAGAAATTAGGAGACTGTCAGTTCTAGTCCCACTTTGGGCATGAAAACTGCTGGGTGACTTTAGACCAGTCGTTTTGGTCCAGAGTCAGTAGTAATTTTAATATCTACTTTTGCCTTTGTTTTGTCTTTCACTAAGCCGAGTTGATTACAGTGTTGAATGAAAAGGCAAGATACACATTCCATTAATAAAATGATTAAAATATATAATGCTCTTAAATTTGAATGCTAGAGAGGTGGTTTGAATTGCTTGTGGCAATAGCCTGATATTTCACTATCATTGCAACTATCCCATAGAGGCTACAAAGTTTTACAAATGAGTAAGTATCCAGAAGCCTTGGAAATTATATTTCTCAAGGACTGTTGGCTTAGGAAATTCATGCTCATAAAGACCCCAGTGAGGATCTGAACGGTAGGTTGCCTCTTTATAGCTCCCCCATCAGCCTTATCATTGCTTATAGCTACATTTTGGAGATTAGGAATTGCAAGGCAGTTTGGCGTAAAGTGCATTATGTTTGCTGAACTGATCCCTCCTTTCTCCCATTACAAAATACGAATAGGGAAAACCATTTGTAGGAGAGATTGAAAACCATGGAGGATTGCCAGGACTATTTATTTCTGAATCGGGAAAATAAAGGAATATAATCCAAGTGAAATCATGGAGATTTCAGTCATGTTGAAAGGTTGTCCTAGGATCATATACAGTTGCAGAGCAGAAATGTATAGATTCTTGTTGGACTTCAGTTATTCACCTTATCCTATTGCTAGTCTTGGGAAGGGCATATTATAATATGCATCTGTCTCATTGCTCACTTACTATTCTCTGACAGAGAGTGAGGAATGGTTTTGCACTAAAGCAGTTTTTCCTGTCATTATCACAGAGAATATACCTATTCTACTATGATAAGATTACAAGATCCATACTGAGTTCAGCGGGAAAGCCCCAATGTGATATTAAGCAGATCAGCTGACAACTTGAAAATAAGTGAGAATGGGAAAACACTTGCTGCATAATAATGCATATATATTATAAACTATCCAGAATCACTTAGGTGAGATGGGTGGGGTAGAAATGTGATAAATGTATGTATGTATGTATTGGCTCTTCATTTGGTTGGCTTAGTTCTCTGATTTTTATGCCTGACTCTTACATAATCAATCTATACACTATTATAAATTGTGCTGAACACCTCCCCCTTCTAATGTAATGAATTTGAAGATGAATATTTGGATAGTCCTTTCCCACCCTTCCACTCTTCTTGGTCTTGCTATATTCTACTCATTCATGGAACCTCAAAAGATCTCCCAGTCCCTTTTGGGGTGCTTGCACCAGCCAGATCACTGAGGATTCTATCTACTTTCCACTAGTTCAGAACAACCTTTCAGATATCTTCATAAGACCTCTGTCACCTCCAGGGATTCTGTCCGTGTCCTTTTAAATCCGAGCAAACTCCCTGAAATATTTGTCCCAGATGATTTGCAATTGAGACTAATTGCTTTTTCTGGCCTTTGTTTCCTTAATAGTTTTCAGAACTCCCTAAATTATGCAGCTAGTCAGAACTCTGCAATGGAATTACAGCAGAGAAATTATTCTGCTTCTTCACTTTTATCTCCAAAGAATAGGCGGGAAGTTTTGTTTGTACCGTTCTCCCCTCCTCTCACTCTTCTTCCTCCTTTCCCTCTATCTTTCTTCTTCATTTCCTTCTTCCAGATTTCCATTGCTTTTTATTTGTTGCCAATCTCATTCCCTTCACCATCTTTACTTCCTCAAACTCCTCATAAAACCAATGAAGTGGTCAAGCCTAGCAGGCAAGACTGCTCCAGATGAATTCAAGTTACCCTACAGAGCTGCCCAATCCCAAGCATCAATTAGTGTTCGGAATAATACAGAGGTCAGCTTTGAGAATGAGGGAGCCATTTGCTATCTTTCAGAAA
Source organism: Ptyas mucosa (assembly GCA_012654045.1). Taxonomy (NCBI): domain Eukaryota; kingdom Metazoa; phylum Chordata; class Lepidosauria; order Squamata; family Colubridae; genus Ptyas; species Ptyas mucosa. The sequence goes on along the minus strand of WNWU01000017.1, from coordinate 13,767,818 downwards.
ACAAAATGACTTCAGTCAGTCCTGCTCAGCTTGCTAAGCATAAAATACAAAAAGATGAAAAAGGACAGGTCAGAGAGAATTCTTCCTCTTGTATTCCTTCATACTTTCCATCTACAAGTAGTCCTCAACTTGCAACCATTCATTTAGTGACTGATTGAAGTTACAACGGTGCTTAGGACCTTGCACTTATGACTATCATAGCATTTCAGAGGTTATCTCAGGGGTTGTCAAACCCAATCACATTGCAGGCCATATTGTGACGTATTGGGATTGTTTTTGCCCTTGAGGAGCTGGGGTGGGCATGGCCTGTGTGGCCCATATCTGTTCTAACCTAGGCTTCCCCAAACCATGAAGCAGACTCCTTATCTCGACAAAACCCCTTTTATTAAACAAATAGTGAACTCCTCTAATTCACCCTCAGCAAAGTCTTTCAAGGGAGAATTTACAATCACAGACCTTATCTGGCTTGGAGAGCTGCCAGGCCTATATCTTCAAAACTTGACAAAGAGCCTCGGACAGTCGCAAGCCAATTAGGCGAACTAATTGTCTCCTGCAAACTCCACTCCCCTTTCACTCTTCTTTTATTCCCTCTGGGAGGGACCATTCATCATCCACTTGTGGCCTTACTCCCAAGTCGACCCTTGTTCTTTAGCTGTTCCCTTCGTCTGGCAACTGTGTGCATGCACACACTGGGAACAGGCTCCAGCTGGTCGTCTGCCTCACTGATATCTGACTCCGAAGGCAGCTGATAACTGGCACCTGGCCCTGGCCTCCTCTCTGCCTCCGATGCAGAGCCCTCATCAGAGCCTTCCCCAGACTCCAGGACTGGCCCATGTTCCTCCCCAACCTCCTCACTGTCCGAATATGCTGCCAGCTCCACTGGCTGCTGGGGGGCCACAACAGTATCTGGTCCATGGGCCACATGTTTGACACCCCTGGGTTACATGATCATAATTCTGGCATATATATTTATGATGGTTGCAACATCCTAGGGTCATGTAATTGCTATTTGTGACCGTCTCAGCTGGTTTCCAACAAGCAAAGCAAATGGGGTGGATGGATTTACTTAGAGACCATGTGATTTATTTAATAGCCAAGACAGAAAGGTAAGAAGATTGGGTGTAGCTCACTTACCACATCACGTAGCAATGAAAGTTCTGGTCCCCATCGTTTGTCATATATCGAGGATTACCTGCACTAATCACCCCCATCTAGGGCATTGCATCAGAAATGGCAAAGAAATGGATATAAGATAACCTACCAGTTATGGACTTGCTTTGGTCAGCAATTAAAACAAAAGAGAGATGACAATGTGGTGTGATTTCTCTGTGCCTGTGTCTGTGTGTTTGCATACGTGTTTATATTTCACCAGTTTTAAATGATTCAGTTCTTAATACTGAAATAATATGCAGCACACCATCTGCCAGCTGTGAGCAGAAATAAATTGCAGCTACATGTACATGTAGTGCAACGTACAATCTGATTAGTGTTCTAAATCTTAATATATCTGAGATATTGGAAATATAAAAATAGTGTGCCATTACTGCAACTCCAGGTTCTCATCATAATTAGAAGAATTGCATGAGCATGATTATTTCCAATCAAGGCTTTAAAAAAAAAACTCTTAATTTTAGAAGTATAAGAACTATTTTAAGCATTAGTCATGAAATCTATTTTAATTACAATATTCTGTATAACTTCGGTAATATCTTTGGATGTATGCACTTGAGTGGGAAGCATCAGATTATTGGTATGCCATTTAGGAGGGCCTTTGCTCAACTTCATGTTGTGCACCAGTTATGTTCCTTTCTGAATCTGGAGACTCTTTTCTTCTGCCACAGGTGACTTCTGATAAACACTTCATCAAAAGCAGATGTTGTGATTGTAGTGGTGGTTTTTCTGTAATAAAGGTAAAGGAATCCCTGTGGATTTTACTCTGTTAGTCATTGCTAACTCTACAGGGCAGTGTTCATCTCCATTTCAAGGCCATTGAGCCAGTGCTATCCAAAAACATTTCCGCGGTCATATGGCCAGCTTGATGACATGGAGTGCTGTTACCTTCCCATCGAAGTGGTGCCTATTTATCTATTCACATTTGCATGCTTTCGAACTGCTAGGTTGGCAGGAACTGAGGTGAGGACAGGAGCTCACCCCATTGCGTGGCACTCGGGTCTGAAACCTGGGCTGCCGGCTTTTCAGCTGACAAACCCAACATCTTAACCATTGACCACCGTACCGCCCTATCTTTCTCTAATAGCAGTCACAATCTTTAAGATACAGTGTCCACAAAATGTGGAAACAAATGATAGAGATTTAGAGCCAAGAAATACTTGATGGTGGGTTTGTTTACAAGAGCATTTTGGATGCAAAGGTTTTGAATAAGACCTTTGAGCATTGGAAAGGGGTTAACCTTTTCTTCCTTAAATACTTCTTTCCTTCATCTAGCCCAGGGGTCTGCAACCTTAAACAGTCAAAGAGCCATTTGGACCTGTTTCCCACAGAAAAGAAAACACCGGGAGCCACAAAACTCTTCCCATGCCTGACTATTTCTTGAGTGGCACAAAACTAGCATATGTAATTGAATTAAACGTTCTGTTTTCTTCTGAAACTTTTCTTTTCTTGGATTTATCCATGGTTGGCCTACCGGGGTCGAAAAGCTCAATAAATCGTGTGCCGGCAGGTATCACACATTGGTGATTGTGACACACATTTTGAGTGACAGAGAGCCGCAGCAGAGGGGTGAAAGAGCCACATGCAGCTCCAGAGCTGCAGGTTGCTGACCCCTGCTCTAGCCGGTTCTTTTGGGGTGATTTTTATCACTTCAGAGAGGATTATGATTTAGATGCAAAAAAACTGCATGAAGAACAAGGAGAAACAAGAGAGCACGAGTCCTTCCAATAATTAGAAAAATAAAAATAAAACCCAGAACTTCAACGATGGTATTCTCACAATGTGCAAAATTTGTTCCCCAATTTGCAACACAGAGATCAAATTATTTATGTGAAGAGAACAAAGCCTGCTGGTGCTTTTATAGTTATGAAAAAAAGAAGTGATGTGTTATGCAGTGTGTGGATGTTGCACTGAGTGTGGGCGTGTTATATTTACTGTAAAATGCCCCACCTCTTAATATCAAAATTATATGCGGCCTATATCAGCCAGCTGTGAACAGAAATAAAACTGCAAATTCAGGTACTATAACATACAATCTAATTAGGGTACTAAACCTTAATACACCTGAGACTTTATAAATATAAAAATAGTTGTAGCGGAACAGACCCATTCAGTGACATAGTAATGATGGAGGTTCCTAGGATACTAGCATAATGAAGGGCTTTATTATATGCAATTTCCATTGTTTCACAGTGTGCCTTAATTAATGTGTTATATTGCTGCATGTAAAGTAATTAAAACAATAATATACTCAAACAATCCAGAAGAATGTAAAAATAAGCACAGGATTGGATTTGTAGGGTGATCCACAGCTTTTATGTCAGATTCCGTTCAGTGTTGCTGTTTAAAGATTTTGACACATCTATGATTTACCCACATTCAATTCAGGTTAGTCTGCTGCCTTTCGAGTGTTTTCACCACTGATACAAAAAACCCTCTAGTCAGTGTTAGTTATGGGATTCCCCAGGACTGAGCACTAGAGTTTTTAGGACACTGTCAGTTTTTCCAGGGGATCAGTTTCCTTTAGAAGATATTCAAAAGCAAGTCCAGGGCTAATGTTAAGGAATAAAGATTTAAAACCTTAAGAAGATCCTTGCTGAATAAGACCATAGGCTCATTTAGACCAACATCCGTTTCTTTCTTTTTCTTTTTTCCACCTAGTACCCACTGACAGCCCAATCCACTAAGAATTTTTTTTTGGAACCTGTTTAAATTCATCCAGATTAGTGGCTCTTATTATATCTGATGGCAGTGAACTTCACTGTTTTTTTTAAATTTATTATAAATATTCTCATTTATTTAAAAAAAAATAATCCTGAATTCCAATAATGTGTGAGAGGGGAAGGAATCATCACTTTCTAAATTTTCTCAATTATAAATAATTTTATGAAATTCAATGGTGAAAAAAGTAAGGATCTACATTTAGGCAAGAAAAACTAAATGCATAGGTATAGGATAGGTGATAGGCGGCTCAATAGTAGTAATTGTGAGAGGGCTCTTGGAATCCTAGTGGACAATCACTTAAATATGAGCCAGCAGTGTGTTGCAGCTGCCAAAAAAGCCAACACAGTCCTAGGCTGCATAAACGGATAGAATCAAGAACATGTGAACATGCAAAGTGTTAATGCAACTTTATAATGTCTTGGTAAAACCACACTTGGAATACTGCATTCAGTTTTGGTCGCCGGATGTAAAAAAAATGGAATTGGGTATGTCTAGTTTAATGAAAAGAAGGATTAGGGGCGACATGACACAGTGTTCCAATATCTAAGAAGTTGCCATAAAGAAGAGAGAGTCAATCTAACCCAGTGGCAGTCAACCTGGTCCCTACCGCCCACTAGTGGGCGTTCCAGCTTTCATGGTGGGCGGTAGGGGATTTGTCCCTACTTTATAAATCACCATTACTGTGGAACCGGTGGGCGGTTAGAAAATTTTACTACTAACAGAGATACAAAAGTGGACGGTAGGTATAAAAAGGTTGACCACCCCTGATCTAACCTATTTGCCAAAGCACCTGAAGGCAGGACAAGAAGCAATGGATGGAAACTAATCAAGGAGAGAAGCAACCTACAACTGAGAAGAAATTTCCTGACAGTGAGAACAATTAACCAGTGGAACAAACTGCCTCCAGAAGTTGTGGGTGCTCCAACTCTGGAAGTTTTAAAGAAGAGATTGGACAACCATTTGTTTGAAATGTATAGGGTTTCCCACTTGAGCAGAGGGTTGGACTAGAAGTCCTCCAAAGTCCCTTCCAACTCTGTTATGTGCTAACATGTCTTCTGCAAACAATCTTCAGTCTAAACTAAAAAGCCGTGTAAACCAGTTGTTCTGACAATAACATATCTTGTGATCTAATAGTTTCAGTTGTTCATATCATTTTATGTGATCCAGACACAGCTTTGCCACACCAGGGGTATCTAAGCTTACAGTATAGGCTTATGTAGGGACATTACAATATGTAAGACACATTTCTCTTTGAATCCTTCTTTGAATATACTTTATTGTTTTAATCTTTTATAAGCCTATCTACTGATTTTGAATGGGTTTCATCCCATTCTAGATCTAGATAAATTCCTAAACTATTGAAGCAATTTCTTAACAATTTTCTCAAAACTTTATATATCACAACAGGAAATCCTGGAGACTGATGAAAGTGACTGAAGGAAGGAAAATACTGTTGCTAACTGAAAACAAGGAGAAGGTCAGAGGAAAGTTCCAAGGAACTACAAACCAATTAGTCCAGGCTATTGTGCGACCAACAATATATAAATATATAATAATTTAAAATTTCCATCTGTCAATTAGAGTTACAAAAGGCCACACTACTAGGATTCGTACATATACTATGCCAATTCATTGTGACATCCCAGGTTAAAGTTCAGAGTCTTGAGAGGAATTTGCTGCATATATAGGCCAACACCAGCTGAAGAACTATGACTTCATATTGTTGTGTAAAAAATATAGCAGCGGCAACAACAACAACCTGCAATGACGTTTTCAGTTTTCAGACTTGAATATTATTGAAAATATATAGGAAACACTCAAACATGCAATACATGTAAGGAGACTTAAGAATACATATAAACTAGTAGTATTCTATAATATGATATGATATGATATGATATGATATGATATGATATGATATGATATGATATGGTATGATATATTATAAAGCCAAAGGTAAAGTTTTCCCCTGTCCAGTCATGTCCAATTCTAGGGGGTGGTGCTCTTCTCCATTTCTTAGCCAAAGGAGCCAGCATTGTACAGACATTTCTGTGGTCATGTGGCCAGTATGACTATACATCAAAGCGCATGGAAGGCTGTTACCTTCCCAGCGAAGTGGTACCTACTTCATAGGTATTTATCTACTCCCATTTGCATTCTTTTGAACTGGTAGGTGGGCAGGAGGTGGGACAACTAATGGGAGCTTACCCCACCTCACAGCATTTGGGTCTCAAACCCTGGCTGTCAGCTTTTTAGCTGACAAGCTCAGTGTCTTTAACCACTGAGCCATTGCATCCCATTGTTATTGTGTTATGTTACGTTACATTAGGAGCCAGCATTGTCCAAACATTTTCTGTGGTCATATGGCCAGCATGACTATACATCAAGATGCATGTTATGTTATGTTATGTTATGTTATGTTATGTTATGTTATGTTATGTTATGTTATGTTATGTTATGTTATGTTATGTTATGTTATGCCATGCCATGCCATGCCATGCCATGCCATTATTTTTATTCCCCAGTAGTTAATAACTGCAAGGATAAGTCAAACAAGAGTTCCCAAAGGCAGAACAGAAAAATACTTAGCAGGAAATGTTTGAAAGTCACTATTCTTGCTAAAGAAGGTCACAGAGTACAATCTGAAATGGTATCTAATTTCTGCGTGTGTGCGCGCGCTCACACACACACACACATTCATTGTTTTCATATTCTGAATCCTGGAGCATTTGCACATAAAAAAATAGATATGCATTCATATTTACAGAATGATATTGCCTTTAACTTTGTGTCATGCAGAGATTGTGTCTGTTTCCATTCACTTAGGGATTCATTAAAACATCACCAGGGGTGCCTAAAGTTTTGCATACAAGTTAACATATACTTTGGCTTTCAGAAGAGACTGGAATTGGGTGAAATCATGAGGACTGAACCTTAGGTAAGAATGTAAAAGACAAAAAAAATCAGTATCACACATATACCTGGTTGACATAGTTCAACCGTATATGGGCTGACATTTATTTATTTAGAAACTTGGGATAGCATACATAAAATGATTATGTTTCATCTCAAGAATATCGATGCCATGTAATGAGGCAAACTCAGAGTGACATTCATATTTTGAGATTTTTTTTTAAAATACATGAAATCCAGAGCTGGGAGTCACATAATGTAACAACTAGTTCTCCCAGCACCGAAAATGTGAGCCCCACGCATGCGCACATGCTTGCTTCGCTCGTGAGCGCACCTTCCGCACAAGCGCATGGCTTCAAAAACACGGCGATATAGGACGGGATACTGCCAGGGCCACCTGCTGGTTGCAACTACCGGTTCTCCCAAACCGGTCTGAACCGGCAGCAGCCCACCTCTGAAGAAATCCCACTTCTAAGGGAAGTTGACTCTTGTACATAAGAAGAAGCTTAAGCACACTCTTGAAACTCATCCTTTATAGATGTTGACAGAATTAGTTTCTACTATTATTATTATAACTTTATTGTCATTGTACGTATATATACAGTATACCCATACAACAAAATTCACATCACACCCAAAGACCAGGCCCAACACACATAACAATCCCCAAACACACTCACACCCCCTCCACCACAAATTCCCTGCCCCTGAACCACCCAAACATCCACACAACAGACCAAGTAAGACAGTAAGACAGTAAACAGACTAATGGAAATAGGCTTCCACAAGCAGGGATCTTTACATGAAACAGATTACTTCTTTGCACCAATTAGTGCAAAGATCTAATTCACACAAGCACCCTGGACTTGGTACTGAGTTTTATAAAGACACACATAGTATCACTGGTAACGTAACTTAACGTGAACTTGGATTCCTGTCATGGTTGAAAATTAATCTGAAGTTTAAGTATTATAGATTTAAGCTTTATTTGCTGTGTGCTAGGCTGCTTGGTCTTTTCTTATGCCCACGATAAACAATAATTATAGCACAGAAGTTTCACTACGCCCACATTTCTATGGGTAACAGCTATTACACTGGACCAATTTGACTCGGAGCCAAACCCTGTCATATGGAAAACCTGTGATTGGATTTCCCAAATATTTTTCAAAAAGATGAAGTACAGCAGCAGGTGGCTGCCAATTTTATTTCTGAGATGGAGCCAAGGGGCTGTTTAACTCTTTCTTTTAAAGTTTTTTTTTTTTTAAATCAAATCAAGTTCCCAGAACTTTTGGAGGAATGATGGGATGGGATGGGCCGCTCATTTGAATTTTTGCTTTACGCAAACATATCACAGAATATGCAGAAATGCAGGTAATCCTCAACATACGACCACAATTGAGCCCAAATTTTTTGTTGCTAAGTGAGACATTTGTTAAGTGAGCTTTGCCCCATTTGACGACCTTTCTTGCCACAGTTGTTAAGTGAATCAATGTGGTTGATAAGTTAGTAACCCAGTTGTTAAGTGAATCTGGCTTCCCCATTGACTTTGCTTATCAGAAGGTCACAAAAAGTGACCATGTGATCTTGGGACACAGCGATGGTCGTAAACATGAACCACTCTGCAAGCATCTGAATTTGGATCACATGATCAAAAGGCTGCAAAGGTCATAACTGTGAAAAACGGTCATAAGTTACATTTTTCAGTGCCGTTGAATGGTCATTAAGTGAACTATTGTAAGTCGAGGACTACTTGTCGTGTCAGAAGGCTCATCAAGGGCTTCTCTAAGCCAGATGTGACCAATGGTTTCCCAGCCAAGGGCTAGAGCTGGCCTTTGAGTACTATGCTATTTGATAATTATTTCAGTTACACTGAAATATAATAATAATTTAGAGTATTTTTTTAATGTGTGCCTGTGAGTCAATGTGGACTCCCAGAGACTGCCTGGACTAGTCCCTGCAGGTTTCTTGCCAGGATTGGTTTGCCTTTGCCTGCTTCCTAGGGCTGAGAGAGAGGGGACAACGACAGATCCAAGGTCACCCAGCTGGCTTTGTGCCTAAGGCAGGGACTAGAACTCACCACCTCCCAGATTCTACTCTGGTCCCTTAACTATTACACCAAACTGGCTATAATTTAGATGATTCCTCTTTTATTAGGAGAAGCCCTCCTATTCCACCACCTCTTACAATACTAGACAACTTAGTATCAACAGTAGACACCTTCAAGTTTCTAGGTTTTATAATAACTCAAGACTAAAAATGGAGACCAAACATCAAAAATGTCATCAAAAAAGCACATCTTTCTGCACCAACTCAGACAGCCGAGACTGCCCGGAGAGCTGCTGATACAGTTCTACAAAGGAATTATTGAGTCTGTCATTTGCACCTCTATAATTGTCTGATTTGGCACTGCAACCAAACTAGAGGGACACAGACTTCAACCGATAATTAGAATTGCAGAAAAAACTATTGCTACCAGCCTGCTTTCCATTGAAGACCTGCACAAGCCGGAAAGAGGGCTGTGAAAGTATATACAGACCCCTCACATCCTGGACATAAACTGTTTCAACTTCTTCCCTCAACGCTATAGGGCAAAATAAGCAGACACAAGGTCAGTTTTTCCCCCGTGCTATCACTCTGCTAAACAACTAATTCCCACAACACCGTCAAACTACTTAGTAGGGCTGTATTATCCTTCTCATCTTTTTTATTACCTATTTCCTTATCTTCTTATGACTATAACTTTGTTGTTTGTATCTTACAATTTATATTAATTGTTTTATTTAATATCTTGGTATGAATTATGTTGATTGCTTAATTAATATCCTATGACTATCACTTATGATTATGATGAATATATTTTATGATGATTATGATCATGATTTACCACTCATGCATGTATGTACACTGAGAACTTATGCACTGAAGACAAATCTGTTGTGTGTCAATAAAGAATTCTATTCTATTCTATTCTATTCTATTCTGTTCTGTTCTGTTCTATTCTATTCTATTCTATTCTATTCTATTCTATTCTATTCTATTCTATTCTATTCTATTCTATTTAATAATTTCATCCTTCTGCATGTTTAAAAATGGTCTCTTTAGTGGCAACATCTGGAGATCCTTAAAGGCCATGTCTAAAACTTTTGGGGCTTTATGTGGCTGCCATGTCCAAGACTGCATGGGGAGGAGGAGATATTCAAAGTGAATACACATATCTGTTGGGCTACCAAATTCAAGTTTTAAGCTCTTAGGAAGTTGACTTGAACCAAAAATTGCATGGATTTTTTTTTCTGGGAACAGGTCTTCCTGGACACATATATTTTACACTGCATGTATATATGTGTCAGATATATATGCCCTCCCTTACTTCTGTATTTCTAAAGAATTTTATATTTGACTTTACTATGATTCAGCCCAAAGCACAGTTGTTATAATTCTTACTCTGTAAATACAAGGTTACTGGTTCAAACTCTGATAGAAACTTTTAAAAAATGAATATATTCCTTTCTGAGCTTCCTACTATCATTATTTTTAAGCAAATGCAGCAGTGCGGTCAATAAAGTGAAGATTCCATCCTCAGATCCCAAATAACCTAGATCAGGGGTGTCAAACTCGTGGCCACAAGCTGGATGCATCACGTGCTGGCCACACCCACCTCCCCTTTAGCAAAGGGGGAAAGGATTGTGATACATCACGTGATGATAACGTGATGCCACGAGTTTGACACCCCTGACCTAGATCATAATATATAAACAAAATTCTTGAACCTCAGATGCCTTGGAAAATGGGGAAATGATACACCATTGCACTTAAAAAAAAAAAGCAGAGGGAGAAGTTGGAAGCATGGAAAATGTTCTGCCCCAGCTACGGACCCCAAAGAACACAGCACACACAAAGTCTATACAAAACTTAAATTTACTAAAATAACTCAGTCTTTTCCAAACAAAGGCTGTTAATAAACTTTCTTAACAGCCTACAAGAAACCAAAGATAAAGTAATCACAATCTTACTAAGGATGGCAGAAAGCCCAGAAGCAATTTGCAGAGAATCCAGACGTGAAGGAGAATGAACTAAAGTTGTTCCCTACAAATTGCTTCAGTTGGTGTTCCTCCTTAAATAGGCTAAGGGAATGGCCAATTAGCCCCAAGCCTTACTCTCAAGGAAACCTCCTCCTGAGGAGACACTCCTGCCTTTTGGCAGCTCTGCGTGCCTGTGCATTGAGAAGAGGGTCCTCCTCTTCTTCCTCTTCACTTAAAGGAGTTTCTGGAGGTTCTGAAGGCCCTGGCTGAATCCCTGCCTCTGGCACCACATCTTCTCCAGCCTCCTCATTGTCTGACTCAAGTGCCAGCTGCACAGGCTGCTGGTGCAGTACCACACCAGCCTCCTCGCTGTCAGACTCAGCTACAATCCGCATAGGCCACTGACGGGCCACAACAGAAAAATAATAATTTAAAAAGGCCACCTTGGCTTGATTTCAAACCAGCACACTTCTTTTTAGAGGTTGAACATTATGATACCAGTACTATTAAAGCCCTCATCCTAAAAGGGAGGTTTAAAAGAAGTTGATGCTGATGCACTGACCCGGTTGAAGGGGCATTTCTTCTTCTGCAGAGGAGCCAGTGAACTGCTAAGGTTAGCTTATAAAGAACTAAAATAACTCCAGCTGAAACAGAGAAGAACAGTCAATGGGACATAAGAGGAAAATATTGGTTTCAAACCACAGCAGGAAAATACACTTGGAAGTGGATTGCACTTTTGGAGGGAGGTGGCATCCATTTCTGCCTTCAGTAAATGATTTCTATCCTGTTCTGATAACCAGGTAACTCGGCACCGTGGATAAGTCCTTATGGACCAGGGGTGGTTTCACTTACCTTTGCTACAGAAACTTTTCCCACAATTTACAATTCCTTTTCTCTTCATCTCCGGAATGAAATAATTGCTTTTCTTTTCCTTCTTCCAACTTTGCCTTGAAATAAAAAAAAAAAACCACAATATCTTGTGCGGGTCCATAGGATTCTTCCCATTGTCATGGAGAAACTGTGCTGAACTTTTGACACCTGATTTCCTTCATCTCCTCATTCCTACACGTCTACAGGTGTTCCATCTCCCAGCTCGCAGAGCAAGAAGACAAGATGTGGTGATGCATCTAACATGTTTAGGCAGTCAACAAGTGACACTGTCTATCAGATAGGCGAAAGCTCACTTTACATTCCACTTACCATCTGCTAAGTCTCCTTCTGTGACAAACTGGCAAAGCAAGCAGCCCTTGGTGATGTGGAATTAGCAAACACTCCTCTCCACTGAAATTAGCTGTTATCCACTTTTGTTTCACAGTGATGGATGCATGCTACTGGAGGAAAAATGAGGATCTGAAATGATTTTCAAGGCAATTCAATACCCCTGCAAATAGTTAAATATCTAATTCTGGGAATAATGTACAATTTAGAACAGGGGTGTCAAACTCAAGGCCCGGAGGCAAGATCCAGTCCACGGGATGCTTTGATCTGGCTCGTGGGGCTGCCCTGGAAACAGCAAAGGACCGGCCAGCGGTGCCTCTGCCAGTGAAAATGGAGCTCAGGAGGGGCTCAACACGAGTGACATCAAGCTAGCCACACCCACCCTGGCCACACCTACTCTGGCCCCCTAAGGTCAAACACAACCCTCATGCAGCCCTCAATGAAATTGAGCTTGACACTCCTGATTTAGAAAGATGTGGAAGAATGGCTACATCCCAAAATAAGGTTTCTTGCATTCTGATTGGCAATATTCCTGGCTAAATTTAGGCATCAGTCATGCTACCTGTCAGCATAGAAGACACAGAACATAGTTCTTGCCAGGAAATTATGCACATGTTAGATGAATGAGGAAGTTGGGTAAACTTCATCACACTGGGTCAATTCTATTTCTTTTAATGGGACCATACATGTATAATGCAAGTAATTGGATAGGACTATTTAGCACTCGTTGTATGGACACACATGCCTATCCTTTGCTTCTCTAAAGCCTAAGGTTTCTTACTTGTCAATTTGTTCTTGCAACATCTACCATTTTGACATCGGTTAGCTAACAAAAATGACATTCACATGAAAATAGGAAAATCTCAGTGTGAATTTATTTTAGTTTCTCTTCTTTCCAGTTTTAAATTTGGTTCATCTCATTGTTTCTCCCTGATTAGTTTTTTTTCTAAAAGTTAGCACGACAAATTTCACACATTCTATTATGTTCCTTTCTCTCAAGACACGTTTTGAAAACCAAATTTTCTGCCATTTTCTGCAATATTTTGTATCACACTTTCCCTGTAATGTCACTGTGGTAAATTTTTGAAAAAGTTTGATTAAAACCTTATAAAATTTCAGAAATGACTACATTTCAAAGGATAATTGTGTGCCCGTTAAAGCGTTCCCAAATGTTTTTAACATTGTTATTTAATAGAAAAAATTCATTAAATGAACTCATTCCAAAACATTCAGTGTCACCAAGCTCAGTGGCAGATGATTTTGTCAATATGATTTTTTTATCCATTGCCAGCTGGCTATTTAGAGGTCATTCAGTTCCAAGACTTTTTACAATCAATAAATAAAGTTTTCCTCCTTTGGCAAAAAAAAAAAGGAGAAGAGAGATTAAACCTGTGAAATTCCACCATGGATCAAACCTGGAAGACTTTCAAAATCCTGTTCTTGACCAGTCTCCTCCTCCTCATTTTCTATCAGAACTCACTTTTGGGATTCCTGAAGTTGAGGTTCTCCACTTTTGGAGAAGTTTGAGCTTGAAAGCAAATGTGTTTTCTAACTTCAGTGTTTCGTCTTCATTCCTGAGAGGGAGGAGTGACCCAAAAAGCCTCTGGGTTGACGATTTCCTCAGAACTGCTTTCCTGAGGGATTTAAAAATCCTTACTCTAACAGACTTGTAATTAAACATTTCAGTTCATTCTTTTTGGTAATCAAAAGATATAATAGTTAGCATCCGAGATGGTTCTAGATATTTTAGAGCTCTGGGCAAAGTCATCTTCTGGGGGCCCTTGTGGTTTAGCTCATCTTCCAAGTTTGTTAGGCACTCTTTTGTTTCTTTTATTTATTCTTTCTTTGAATTTTTGAACTTTATACTTATGATTTTCAGCCACAATCTCCGCCTCTTTCCTCAAACATTTTCACCCTATTTACACAATTTCAATTATATGAGCACCCTTTGTTATCCTATGCAACAATCCTGCAAGATTAGACACACATATACACATACTCACATATATCTGTATCTGTACCGATCATCTAGATCAGTGATGGCTAACCTTTTTGCTGTTGTGTACCGAAGGCGTGCGTGCATGCGCGACAGTGTGTATGTGCACCCATATTGCATGCACACATGACCCCCGCCGCGCTCCCCACACATGCATGTTTGACCCCCTGCATGAGCCCCGCCCCCCACTGGGCATGTGCGTGCGACTTCTCCGCCCCCACGCATATGTCTCCCGCATGCGCCCCGCACCCCCAGGCATGTGCGTGCGACTTCCCCGCCTCCACGCATGTGTCTCCCGCATGCGCCCCGCCCCCCGCACATGCACAGCCGAGACCCGAAAACCAGCTGGCTGGCGGGAGGCACACGCGCATGCACAGTGGAATGACGGCTTGTATGCCCGCAGAGAGGGCTCTGTGTGCCACCTGTGGCACGTGTGCCATAGATTCACCATCACAGATCTAGATCATATATAATCCAAATTATATATAAATCTTGAGTAGATGTGATTCTCCTGGTCTGGGCTCTTGCTGCTTTTTGCTTTTTTATTGTATTTTTCAGAAGTCTTTTCAATTTTGGCACCCCTTAAAATTTGGTGCCTACTTGACCTTAGCCTAAGAGCTGGCCCTGGCTAGCATTTAGTTGCTCTCTTTATCATTCATAACACTGTCATATCCATTAGTTTAATGACTTAATCATCTCAAGAAGATTGGAGGGGACCATCAACATATCCTTGAGGAAAAATGAGTAAAGCTGAGGAATTGCAGCTCAATTAAGGCCATTTGAATCCCCTTACAGATATTTCATGGCTGAGCTGAGGCTTTTAAACCAACATTGCAGTGCGTCGATCTTAAAAATAGGCATTACACAGAAGGGGAGTGGAGGGGGGAGAGAAAAGGCTTGGCATGATGCACAGATCGAAAATAGAACTGCTAGATGAAGATGTATGGATGTGAATTCTCTTGTTGAACCTGACTATTGTTGTGCTTGTTATTTCAGGCTTCCAGCTCAACAGCTCTGTAATATTATTCAGTTCCAATTAAAGGAGGCATATGCAGATATCACAAAACTGAGAGTTATTTAGCCTTTTTTGTATTCAGATGTTTGAGGTGCAAACAAAGACCAGATGGAGGCAGGATGTTTAAATGAGACCTATTATGCATAGACATCTGAATATGAACATGAACTGCTCATCTGTGTCACAGAAATGTAATCTATCTGTCACATAATGAATGACATTGACTCTTCCCGTTGATCGAAATGACTTTGCTCAAGTCAGGCTTTCATGCGGTTTCCCAAATGAAAAATAGTGATAGTTGTTTATGCATGCTTGCATATTTCCTGGTATGCAGGCACTTTGGATGCCACTGGAACTGTGAACTGGAACTCTCCACACCTATGAGCAAATGGGACATGCATAGATTTCTCTGCCATCCTTATAAGTACAAATGTATTGCCCTTTACTATGCAAGCTCATGGCTTTTTCAGAATTAAGCTCTCAAACGGTTTCCATTTGGTTGTATGCTTTACTTGGACCTTGTCCAGTTCAGAGATTTCATGGGGATTGTTTGTATTTAGGGATAAGTCAAATTAAAAAAATAATCTTAAATCTTTTCCATTTCAAGTCTGTTACAAGCAAAGTTTGATACACTGGGTTAAACACAGTACAAATTTACACAAATAGAACAGTCCTATCAATCTTGGTTAATTAGCTGGCTTCTTGTCCTGCTTTTCTGCTATCTTCCTTTTCCCACACCCCCTTGATGATAAATTAAGGGAGAGATGTGGTTTGTTAAGAAAGAGAGAAAGAAAAGAGGATGGGAGAGCCAAAAAAAAAAAGCAAATCTACTTGCCACCTCTCCTCGTCTGGTTCCAGCAAACCATTCCTTAAATTTTGATCATTAAGCAAAATGGTCACTGTGAAGATGTGTGTGAGAGATAGATAGATAGATAGATAGATAGATAGATAGATAGATAGATAGAAAGATAGATACTGAAAAATACTGAAAAATTGATAACATGATATTTTTCCTAGTATGTCTAACCATAGTTGCATGATGCCACTGGTTGGAGCAGTGCAGAAAACACATTTGTTTTAAACAATGCAAGATGGTTTAATCCAGGTTTATTTTGATAGGGGTAAAATTGACAATTCTCCTCCTCCTCTTCCTCCTCCTCCTCCTCCTCCTCCTTCTCTTCCTCCTCCTCTACCTCCACCTCCTCTTCCTCTATTCTTTCACAGGGCAACTATTTTGAAATAAAATGGCTTGCTTGTGTTTAAAAGCTGCAATGGAAAGCAGTACTTTCTGCCAAGGGGAAATTAGACCACCACAAGCTATATGTTGCAAAAGAAAAGATCAGCTTTGCTCTGGTTTCAAATAAACTGGCACAATGCCAAGAAAAAAAGCTGAGTCAAGTGTTGGAACAGGCCGGTACTGTCAGACCAGACAGGCCCAAGATTGATTTCTCTCCATAACCATCTTCTCATATGGAAGTGCCTATAGATTGCTTCTTAAGTGTGATTCCACATGTGGATGGTCCCACAGAGGGAAGAAAAACTCAGAACCCGAACAAATATATAATATAGTTCTGGGCCCAAATTAATATACTTCCAACAGCTGTGATTCTGAAACAGTAAAAGAGCACTCATGGATGGATATATCTGAATCATCTGAAACTAATTTAAAGCAGTATTTGAGTCTAACATAATCTAATGAATACAATCAGATCTTGTTTGAGACTGCAAAAGCTGAAGTGAATTTGTTGTGACATAAAATATATATAACATCATTATTACAAAGGGAAATACAAACTAAAAAAGAAATGGGGGAATTCCTAGTAGCAGATGGAAAAATTATTATTTATTTTATTCATTCATTCATTCATTCATTCATTCATTCATTCATTCTCTTACAAGAATACTCAGGAAATGCTAGTAATTCAAGTTTTATTCCATCTTCTATGAATTGTCCCAATACCACTATAATATCTACCTAGCTGTAAGAAAACTGAACTTTATAAATTGAATGTGATAAAAGTGAAGTAATTCTAATTGTTCCAGCTGTTTTGACAGTTCTATTGTGATAGCTCCCAATGCTCCAGTAATTATAAGGAAAACTTAATCTCGGTATTCTATTTGTTGCCTTCCAATATCTTACAATCTTTTCTAGTTCCTTCTGAGCTAATCTAGTGTGGCATTGCCCCATTTATAAGTAAAACTTGCTTTTCTTCAATTACATATATGCGGTGGGATGCCCCAAGCTCTGTCTTAGACCCAGTACTTTGCAATATCTTCATTGATGATTTAGATGGGATAGAAGGGCAACTCATCAAATTTGCAGATGACACCCAGCTGGCAGGAATAGCCAACATTCCAAAAGATAGGCTCAACATACAGAAGGATCTTTACAGACTTGAACACTTGGCTTTATTTAACAAAACGAAATTCAGTGGTGAGAAAAATAAGATTCTACATTTAGGCAAGAAAATCTAAATGCACAGGTATAGAATAAGTGATACCTGGCTCAATAGTAGTAACTACAAGAGGAATCTTGTAGTCCTAGTGGACAGTCACTTAAACATGAGCCAGCAGTGTGCTGCAGCTGCCAAAAGAGCCAATGCAGTCCTAGGCTGCATTAACAGAAGGATAAAATCAAGTTCATGAGATACGCTAGTACCACTTTATAATGCCTTGGTAAGACCACACTTGGAATATTGCAACCAGTTTTGGCTGCCTGTTTGTTTGTTTGTTTGTTTGTCTGTCAAATATGTATAAGATAACAGATATAAGTATAAACATAATTATGAATACAGGATAAGGATATAAATAAATGGGGACAGGACAGAGACGGTAGGCACGTTGGTGCGCTTATGCACGCCCCTTACAGACATCTTAGGAATGGGGTGAGGTCAACAGTAGACAGTCTGAGGTTAAAGTTTTGAGGGTTTGGGGAAGTAACCACAGAGTCAGGTAGTGCATTCCAGGCATTGACCACTCTGTTGCTGAAGTTGTATTTTCTACAATCAAGTTTGGAGTGGTTTACCTTAAGTTTATATCTATTGTGTGCTTGTGTATTATTGTGGTTGAAGCTGAAGTAGTCATTGACAGATAGGACGTTGTAGCAGATAATTTTGTGTACTATGCTTAGGTCAGACTGAAGGCGGCGTAGTTCTAAATTGTCTAATCCCAAGATTTCGAGCCTGGTGGCATATAAAAAAGACTCTGAATTATCTGGCATTCAAAAATTGGGATTCTGGGATTTGTATTCCTTATTTATTGGTTTGTATAAAAACTGCATACTTCCTAAGACTTGAGGCAGCTAACAGTCAAAACAAGGCAAAAAGAACAGGTAAAAACAATGCACACCTCTCAAAACTAAGGCAGTCATTCCTGACATTAAATACCCTGTGAAGAAATTAGGTCTTCGATACTTTCTTGATAGCCAGGGGCATCCCATGGTTCGGTGGTAAGTGTTCAGAGTATGGGGGCAGTCACAGAGAAGATACGTCAATGGATTCCCATTCCTCTCACTTCACCCAGAATGGCATCATCTCCACAGTGCTTTGAACAATCCAGTTAGCAGGGACTACAGGAATGCCTGAATGCCAAATCAAATATGTAAATAAACAAACATATAATAGTTTGGCTTTCTCCAACCTGGTGCTCTCAATATTTTGAGGGTTTCCAACATTCCTAGTCAGAATGGCTATTGGAATTAGATTATGCCAGGCCCAACACATGTAAAGAATGTGGATGGAAAACAGTGTACTAGGCAGGGGTCTCCAACCTTGGCAACTTTAAGACCTGTGAACTTCAACTCCCAGAATTCCTCAGCCAGCAAAACTGGCTGAGGAATTCTGGGAGTTGAAGTTCACAGGTCTTAAAGTTGCCAAGGTTGAAGACCCCTGCACTAGGGGATAGGTAAAAGAAAGCCAGGTCCCTTCTTTGAGCTAAAGACACAGAGTGATTCTTCAGGCTTCATCTAATGACTGAATCTTCTCTCACTACTCTAAGCAAGTTCAGCATGCTAGAAAAGGTAGGCCTCAGCAGACAGGCAAACCTAGATTTGTTAAAGAGGAATCCCTGATGGCAAACTTCCAGTGCCACTGGTTCCCCAAAGACATGTGTTACGATCACATTTCAAAAATCCTGATGTCCCTATTTAATCTTCCTTGAAATTGGGTGATTATGCCTATATGGTGTGCCTGGGAAAGTTCTTGCCCTAGAGGGGCCTTTAAACATAAACATTTCATGTCGGTTTGCTATAAGTCAAAATATATGCAGCTTCTCTCTCCCCCCCACCCCCACCCCAGTTCTTCTTTCCAGTTTTATTTAGCTTATCCTGAGAAGTCAGTGAAACTGAATGCACCGTATGTGAAAAATAACTGCCAAGGAGGCCCATCAAGTCTGTTTGGAGGAAAAGGATGGAGCCCTAGAAGAGGCGCTGTCTCTTTCTAGTCTCTCTCTTGCCATATGGTTAATGGTTTTAAAGATCCAGAGGAGGATTGTTTATAGGATTTCTTTTCAGCACGTGGTACGTTTCCATCTACATTTCAATGCATTCCATAAATAAAAAATGACAAAATGCCACTGTTTTGCAAATTGCAAGCAGTTAACTTTGTTCTGAAATCTGGCTATTTATGCACAATTTGTAGCACATAGAATTCCACCCCACCCACCTTTTTTTTCTATCTTCTGCAGATGTTTAACCAGCAATTTATCAGTTTTGGAGGCCAAATAAAACTCCTTGCAAGCAAAACGAGCGTATGCAGCCACTCAACGGAGCTGCCAAATAGGGGGTCTCCTTCTGAGAGAAGTTGATTACTGTCTTATCGGAAATTCAAGAAATTGTAGTTGGAATTGTAGATCTGGTATCGTCAACAGCCCACCCACTGTCACAACCCATTGGGAGTGGAGGCAATGTCTGGTTTTTGCTGCATGGAAGTACAAAAGGAAGAGATTTGAAATCTGATAGATCACAGGGCAAAGCTGGGCGACACTCAGTTCAGTAGGGTGTTAAATTGTGCAGAGATAACATCATGCTTCCCTAAACGTTGAATGTTAGCAACAGTGTGGGGTTGTTGTCCCCCCCCCCCCCCCGAAAAACCATTAAATAGAGTCTTTGGGAAGTAGAATGTTGTTGTTTTTTTATCAGCACGAGACAAATACTTTCCAGGAGTTGGTCAGTTTGGTTTTGATTGTGAGCCAAGAAATGGTTCGTACAGCAGAGATCATTTAAATAAGAGTTCCTTGTGGAGATCGCTAAAATGCTCTTTAGCATGAGAGTGGTACCTGCCATAGTGCTTGGCATCACAGAAGGATCACCATCATCTCAGGGCAACAAACAAGGAACTTCCCAGTTTGCTAAACAGATTGACTCAGCCTTCCATCCTTCTGAGGTGGGTAAAATGAGGTCTCAGATTGTTGGGGGCAATATGCTGAGAGGGCTGTAAAGCACTGTGAAGCAGTAATGTAAAGGTAAAGGTTCCCCTCGCACATATGTGCTAGTCATTCCCAACTCTAGGGGGTGATGCTCAGCATCTGAGCCACTGAGCCACTGCATCCCTCTGTGAAGCGGTATATAAGTCTAAATGCTATTGCTATTTTGGCATGTAATTAAGCATAAGAGAAAACCCAATTCTTCCATTCAGAAGTAAGTAGCAGTCACTTATGGCTTAAACCTGCTACCACAGAAATGTTAATGCTGCTGTGCAAAGTGGGGAGAAAAAGCTGTAAGAGTGGAATCCTGGGTGAAATTATGCTTCTTCAGTGCTCAACAAAGTTATTATGGCCCCCACTCATACATTCGTAGCCAAAGATGGGAAAATAATTTTGCCCCTAAAAGCTTCATGCAATAATGGGTGGTAGGTTGGGGTCCAAAATACATATGTATAAACAATATTTATGTACACAGTGAATGGAGGGTGGTCTATGGGGTAAAATGAAGAGAGGGCAATGAGCATCCCACATTACGTTTTTGATTGGACCTCAGTTGGTAGCATATCAAGACGAAGGAATGCTCTCAGAAAACTCTTGTCAGTTCAAGGCTGTTCAAAACACTACAGCAGAGGGTGAGAGGATCAAAAGATTTTGTTGACTTAAATGCCTGTCCTTTCACACCAGCCAAGAGTCACAGGAAAAGAAAGAAATGATGCATTCTGCTGTGGGGAATCTCAACTCCAGATTCCCATGTCGGTGGATCAGTGATCTTCCTTTGAGGTGATTTTAGCTCTGGATAACCTATGGAAGCAATAAGGTAAAGGTAAAGGTTCCCCTCACACATATGTGCTAGTCGTTCCCGACTCTAGGGGGTGGTGCTCAGCGCTGTCCGAAGACGTCTCTGTGGTCATGTGGCCAGCATGACTAAATGCTAAAGGCTTTACCTTCCCAGCAAAGGTGGTCCCTATTTTTCTACTTAAATTTTTTACGTGCTTTTGAACTGCTAGGTTGGCAAAAGCTGGGACAAGTAACAGGAGCTCAACCTGTTACGCTGCACTAGGGATTCGAACCGCTGAACTTCTGATCTTTCGATCGACAAGCTCAGCGTCTTAGCCACTCAGCCACTGCATCCCTAATGGAAGCTATAGATAGCTATAATTTTCTTATATGAAAAATAGATTTGCACCTATGCAATAATAAAGTCACACATTTTTTTAATATGTGCCTTAACTTTCTACTCTTGAGTATTTAAGAAAGTCAACAGAAGCATCCAATAAAGAAAATATGAAGCTGAAATGTACATGGTAATTCATATTCAAATTAAGTATAATAACAAAGTCTTAGTGAAATTAGATTGCCAAAACCATCAATTATATTTGATTAAACAATATTAAATCGTTAATATTGCTATTATGGTTGGTCACACAGTCAGCCAGATGTTTAAACTGTATTTGGCATTTTTATTCAATTCATTGAGCCCTTCCCCAGGATCTGGATAGGCAAATGTTGTTTGATGGTGTTAAATGTATCATCTCAGGATGTAGGGTGTTCCAAGTAAAGCTGCCTTTTGAATTGATTGATGGTGATTTTGTCAATGCCGATGGTGTTCATGGTGCTCCAAGTAGTTGGGATTGCACCAGTGGTGGGTGCCTCCCGGTTCGGCCCGGTTGGGCCGAGCCGGTAGTGGTGACGATATGACATCACCGAATCGGTTCTCTTTGTTCGGGAGCTGGGCCCTCCTGCCCCCCCTCCCCTGCATTATTCTTACCTTTTATTTGGACCCACTCCCAATCTATTGCTGCCTCCCAAGTCCCAGCTGATCGGCTAGAAGGAAAAAAACTGTTTAAACTCTTGCCACGGGGCTTCAAAGGGCCACCCTACAGCTGATCAGTGTTAAAAGGCAGTGTGGTGGTAGACCAGTGCCTCCAAAAACAAATGAGTAGACCGGTGCCTCCAAAAACAAATGGGTAGACCCGTGCCTCCAAAAACAAATGAGTAGACCGGTATAGCTCTGCAAGCAGTTAAAAGCCTGGTAGACCAGTACCTCTGCTAAATCCTAAAGAATTGTCACATGACCATCAAGCCACGCTCACAAAATAAGCCACACCCACAGAACCGGTAGTAAAAAATTTCAGAACCCACCCCTGGATTGCACCCAAGGCACCTATTACTATTGACACTGTCTTTGTTTTCTATTTCTATCTGCAGGTCTCTGTATTTTGTGATTTTCACTACTACAACTACAATTCATTGGGTTGGTACAGCAGCATGGAATTGAACCACCTAACTGAAGTTTCCCCATCCTCCTACAGCTGTAGGACTGATTGTATGATAATTTAAATGTCCCAATTTAAACACAGACTTTTCTAATGTGTAAAAGGCTTAGGTTACTCTGCCTTAATAAAGGTATATCTATACATGTGTTGCAAATCTGATGTGACCTGAAAACATTTCCACATTCTGGAATAGTTATAGAACCTGATTTTTATAGGCTGCTTTGGGCCCTGATCCAGTACAAGGTTCTTTGCACATGCAGTAATTGCATCTTTTACAACAACAACTCAGAAATCATATTTGTTTCAAAATAGCAGCATAGACTCATTTGAATCATATGACTGAAGCTTTGGAAACCAAGAAAAGCCGACAAGTGTTCAGATTGTTCCTGCAGAATTTTGCAGATGCTACTGTTTACAGAACAAGTAACTATGATCTGCAAATCATGAGTATCAAAGGATTTTCTGGGATAGCAAGCACCACTGGCGGCATGCAGAATCAGGTTAGATAGGAGTAGAGTAGCTAAAAGGCTCATGTGCAAACTAATAGTAAGGTCTGAAAAATTTTGAACTGCAAAAGGAAAAGAAAGAGCCTGGCTTAGCTCAGCAGACTAAAAGCATAGTGATCAACACCAGCTGTCTGCAATTACTGTAAGTTTGAATCTCACCAGGCTCAAGGTTGACTCAGCCTTCCATCCTTTCTAAGGTAGGTTAAATGAGGATCCAGTTTGTGGGGGCAATAAGATGACTTTGTATAAATATACAAAAGTATGAAGGCTATTGCTTAATGAATTGTAAGCCGCCCTGAGTCTCCGGAAAAGGGTGGCATATAAATCAAATTAAAAAAAAGAAAGCAAGAAAGAAATTTTCAAAATGCATCACGTTGCTTTTTTTCTTTTTTCTACTTCAATTACTAGTTTTTGTTTTTTTACCTCTTTATCTGAAAAAAAATCTAATAAAAGCATCCCCTCTGAAGGAAAAAAAAATACAAATGCAGGTGCAGAAAAATAACTAATCAGCATAAAAACATGTACACCAGTTAAAATATAATGAGTTATAAGTGTAACAATCGTCCAGCCAAAGGGTGTGCCTGTTTGCAAGAAAAAAACTGAGTTGAAAAAGGTTCAGGGGCTCCTTGGCAGCTGCCACTCCAGTTGAATCCAATGGTTTCATACTGGATGTGCTCCTAATGCCTTAATGGGTGCCTCCTATGGATTTTCCTGCTCTTTCAAATGGCATTTTCAGTTGCCATGGACACAGGATTTGTGTTCTTTGCTGCAGGACAACATTGAGCTTTAGTTTATATATTTTACAGACCTGGACCACCTTATGTAACACTTTGTCAAGGCACCTTTCTTGACTTATAATATCAAGCATATCTGAATGGCCAGAAGTTGAGGACTGAGTGCATTATGATCTCCTTCATAGCCATGGATGCTGAAAGAACCACCTCAATCGTATATGGTTTTCCTTTCCGCATCTATAGGACAAGGCATTGCATGACACCAAGGGCCTTTGAATTCATAATTCTTCTTCTTCTTCTTCTTCTTCTTCTTCTTCTTCTTCTTCTTCTTTTTCTTCTTCTCCTTCTCCTTCTCTTTCTCCTTCTCCTTCTTCTCCTCCTCCTCCTTCTCCCCTCCCTCTCCTCCTCCTTGATAAAAACATTACTTGATGTTCAAGCCATGTCTGTATTAGACAGTACTTGGAAAGGTCTTCAAATATGCAAATTGTTAGATCATACTCTTTAATGTTGGAGGTAAAATCCTTTGGGGGGGGGGGAGGAATAAGAAGCATCAGTAAGTATCTTTTTTACTTATATTGGCATACTGTATAAGAGAAAAACTCAATGTCTGATTCTGATTTATTAGCAGGCATGGTGCAGGGTATCATAAAATTTACCAAAAATAAGAATTATAATAATAGGATGCCTCGAAGCATATAAATATCCTTCTTGGGAAAAGTGAACATTTTATTTCTAACATGCAGGGATGGAAGTTCTGTGCCAGAGTGATTGATAGGTCAAAAGATGCAAAAGATTGAGAGTCACAGTTTTAGGATGAGGCTTTTTACATGAGGCTTTTGAATGTATGAATGCTTTCACACTACTAATTTATCATTTGGCAGTAGGATAATGAAATGACCTGCTGGCAACATATTCACATTAAAAATTTCATGAATCCACCCTCAGTCCCAGTTGTCACTGGAAGGAAAGGGGTAAATATTTTTTCCTATATTCTATTAAATTAAATTTAAGATTATCTTTCTCAAATCATCTTTTTTTTTCTCTAGAGTCATAGATGACATTGAGAAATTCCAATGTACCAGAAATTACTGCTTGTCTAAATATTACACATGACCAAAGTTATTAATTTGAGAATGAGCAGCAAAATATCTTTCCCTCTCTAAATGTTTGGACATATCAAAGGATCTCTTCACCGGAGAAGAAATACCATCTATGACAGCTTGAATGTGCTGGTTAAATCTCCAGCAAATACAGTTCCACACAATCTGTTGATGGTGGTATCGCCACTTTTGTCTGCTAGTCCTGTTCTTTACCGTCAAGCACCTCAGGAGGTTGAAAGTAAACAACAAGCAAACAAGAGATTCTTTCAAGAAAAGACAACAAGCAAACACACAAATCAAAGATTATGGAACCATCAAATAGATGTTGTTTTCTTACTTTTTTGAGCATGGTGCTTTCAGTCAAAGGAAGTCAATGGAATTGAGAAGATAAAGTATTAGCAAATCAATAATAGATGGAAACTCTAAAAACTACATTTAACCTCCTCCCCCTCCCTCCTCCTCTTCCCTAGTATTTTTCTACAGGTACAGACTCCACTTTTTGAATCAACAAGCACCATTTCACCGATCAAATGCAGCATCCCATTGATTTCTTTTCATGTCTGCATTAATTGTGTCCTGCAAGCTTTTCTTTGGTCTTGCAAACAGGCATTTGCCATCAGTGTTAAAATGCTAGGTGTGCAGGCAACACTGCGGGTTGTTGCTTGGGGAATGTGGCCATAGCCCCATAGGTGTTTTTCCCTGCATTTTCTCTGTTATTGGTAGAACTCTCATCTGTGGCCAGACTGTATCACTGCTGACATAATCAAAAAGGGAAACACTGAATCACCAATGGAGCATGTGTTATCTCCATGGCTTGTAAAAGGCTCTCAGAACTTTTGGTGATTGGCCAGCACTCTGAGCTCTACAATGCTACTGGGCAGAGCATCATTTAATATATTTTTGATTCTAGGAGCATATTTAAGCCTATCAAAGAGCACTCTGTTAATCTCTTTCCGCTCTAGCTATGTTGCATTCACCCTCATGTGCACTATCTCATTAATGCTGCTGTCACTTTGCAGATGGGACCCTAAGTAACGGAAGGAATTTGTTACTCCTTTGGGCAAGCTGGTTGCAATATAGAGACTTGTTTTGGGGAATACTAACTAAATGGCTTTGCATTGGGAGCGGTGTTCCTCTTGGTAGTTCACAAGGTGGGTTGGCCTAGATTCCAACTACTCCTGCTATAAGGAAGGGTTGGATGCTTGCAAAAAAAGAAAGCCAAAAGCACTTGCCATTCAGAGGACTTAAGTACTACAAGTAGCGACCACACAGACTCCTGTGGTCTCCTAGAAAAGAATAGCCTCATTGTAACATGAAGTGGAGGCAAGAAAAGACAAAGTCACAAAGAAAAAGAGGGCTTCGATTGTGCCTGCTGACAGATGCCATCAGAGCCCCTAATAACAATTCCATGCAGATGGTGTTGTGTTTATTCTGCATCTCTTTGCTCTCTTTTTATATTTTAGACATTCAGAACGTCTTTATGACAAACATTTACATTCTTTGCACAAAGAGTTATCTTTCTAAACAGCAGTTTCACACATGATGCAACGTGCAAAATATGTCTTCTTTTATTAAAATAATTGCATGGAAATTAAAATTATACAATCCAGTGCTAGCAAGGAAACAAATAAGGCATATTAATTCCTTGTTTAATGATAGTCCTCTATTCTGCATTCCCAGGGCTGCAGACGGTACTCTGGCTTTACAGAAGAGGTCTTCTGAATTTGGTCTATAAATGGTAGACTGCCTGGAAGACACACCATATGTCACCCTCCAATTCCTGTTACACTTTGTAGTAATAATCTTCCAGTCTTTCCTTTTACAAAAACATTCTCACATAGAGCTACTAGCTATTCTTTAATTAATGTCCTTTGTGGCAGATACATCATCCCCATCCACCAATTGTTTCCTTCATGGTGTAGAATAGAGGAGTGGGTCACCTGGTGTCCTACTTTCCATCTGAATTCTGCTGCTGTTATTCTACATAAAAGTGTGAATGCGGCTGTCCAGGCTAATTATCCACAATACTATTTCATGTGTCCTGGGAAAGTTTTGTGCCTTTGGTATAGATATTTGATTTAGCCTTCTGACCTTTTTAACCATAACTTCTTGTTATGAGGTTATGGTTAAAGAAAGAAACAGAAAGTCTGTTCCTGCTTTTCCTTTATGTCCCATTTTGCCAATGAACTGTTCTTGATTGTTTCTGATGTTTAATAAATCAACACCAGGCTTTATTATTTTTTGCAACATTATTAAGTGGTGCATATGCTTGTTTGAACAGACCAGGAGTGCGATCAATGCACATTAAACTAGAACTTACCCATAGTAATTTTCAATATTGTTGAATAGTGCTGCATGTATTGTAAAGTCATATCATAAGTTCTTACATTAATATGTGGTATAGTAATACTAGTATCCTGTTAGCAATACTAACCTAGTTATTGAACGTATCACAACTGTTTGCCTTTATAGTTGTTCTTTTCCCCAGCTTTACCCAATGGCGTTGGAAGTGGAATCAGATAAGACACGATATATTCTAACATCTCCCTTTTGGTCATGTGATTAATAGGAGGACTGTGATGGAATGTAGTCTGGATTCCCAGGAGGGAGGGGCTGCACTCCAGACCACAAAGGGACAGTGAAGCTTAGATAATTTGGTCAGGAGAAAGAAGAGTTAAGAAGGCTCCTCCCTAGCAATTCTCAGAGTAAATACATAGTGATGCAAATAGTTGCTTATAGTTTGGCCAGATATCTGTCTATAGGTGAGGAACAATAAAGGAAACTGCTCAAAAGTAATTCCAGGAGAAGTAATTTCTTGGTTCTTGAAGCCTGACAAGGACAGTATCAAGAACTTCTGTGGTGGATTGCTTGCTACACCAACTAAACAGGTCTGCTCTAAAGGCTACTTATTATAAGTAGAGATACACAGATTGCAAAATATAGTTGCAACAATTCGTGTCTTATCAAAGAGAAATATTTATGTAATTTAACACTTTTATCTTCAAAATATCGCAAACATTTGAGAAGAAAGAAAGAATTAAATTTAGAAGGAGTGGTTTATTCTAACAGATACATGTGCATATTCCTTGTGGAAGCTGATGCAATATATGTGTGTTTTAATAGGAAAAATAATATTATCAACCGGAATATTGCAGTTTTGATTCATTTGATTCATTAGAATCAAAATTGTACTTTTTATTCTTTCCTGGAATACACTCCTTCTGCCTTTAATAGATTTCTTGGGTTTTTCATGTGTAACCTAAACTTGGTCAAAGATTCTTCGGTTCCCCAAAGTCTCAACTTTCTCTGTTTCATATCTTTCATTGCTGACTTGTTCCCTAGTGGATTTAATGCTGATTTCCTCATTTTTCTTCTTCTTTAGGGAACTTTTGAGAATCCCATGTCAATGTTTGATTTCTTCTGCTGTTGCAGATGTCTGCAGCAGTATTTACGCACCAAAGTCAGGACCAATTATTTGTGGATAATTGGTACCAATACAAAGAGAAGTCTGGATTTCTACTTCTCTCACACATGCTCTTCACCTCATTAAATGAGATGCAACACCAAATCATCACTTCCCATATGAATAAAGGAGGAATATCAATCTACAAGATATAACCAGACTAAGAAACCAATCCCCTGTAGATCATGGGACTTTTATTGGAACATCTACAGTGACAGATTTTTGAATGTGCTTCCCCTGTCTCCTTTTATCTTTACATGAAATAGAGAGGATTGTCTGGGATGTTTTCTCTGGTTACTTTCTTGGCCTGTACTCAGACCCCTCTTTCCTGACCATTGCCTTGGGAGCTGTTGTTCCTTTTATCCTTCAAGGCCATTCCCTCTTCCCTCTACAGGAGTGGACAGCATATAAGGAGCCACTCTCCTACTTTTGGCTCACTAAAGCTTGGTGTTAAAAGCAATCCAACATATTATATTCTGTCAAAACATTGTTTCATTTATTCTTCTAAGGTATTCAGGCCATACCCATAGATCCTGCCATTAATTTTCTCCCTGCAGCTCCTTGTGGGGTAAGGTAGGCAAAGAAAACGATTGCCAAAAAAAAATCATCTAAGGAACTTCATAACTGCATCAGAGGCAAGAATTAAACACTGGTCTTCAACACCAGTAACCCTTCTTACACACATACTTCAAAACACAACACTCAAATCCAACATCTTTTCCCTTCCCAAGCTCTTATTTCAGCATCTGAATTTTTTTCCTAATTTTTCAAATCCCCTCAGACACCCAGACCATTACTCAGATATGAAGGTAAAGGTTCAAGGATATAGCTTGAATATACCTTTATATATCATTATATCTTGATATTCAAAGAATATCCCATTTCCCACCTTCAACCCATTTATGCATTGGCTCCTTTATTCACTTTGTTTTAACTCTGATGTCCAGTGTTTTAATAATTTGATGTTTAAATTGTTTTATATCACTATTTATAAAATTATGAGCCGCAGTGGCGCAGTGGTTAGAGTGCAGTTGGTACTGCAGGCTACTTCTGTTGACTGCTGGCTGCCTGAAATTTGGCAGTTCAAATCTCACCAGGCTCAAGGTTGACTCAGCCTTCCATCCTTCCAAGGTGGGTAAAATGAGAACCCAGATTGTTGGGGGCAATATGCTGACTCTGTAAACTGCTTAGAGAGGGCTATAAAAGCACTATGAAGCAGTATATAAGTCTAAGTGCTATTGCTATTTTCTGCTGCTCAGAGTTGCTTAATAATGAGGTGGGCGGCATACGAATTTAATGAATAAAAATAATAAAATAAAATGAACAATATAACTTTCATAAGCAGTTTTTTTATTGCAAATACTAGAAGAAATATAAGCAGAGCTGCTGCAGGAAACCAGCACCTACTAACTGAGCCTTAAGCTGCCCTGAAGTTGAAACCTTTGGTCTCTTCTTCGTGCCTGTTCAACCCAACAGGCTGGGAACAGATCATTTCTCGGGGAGGGGGAACGAAAGGGAATGGAGAGTTTACATCTGTGCACATTTTTTGCTCTTTGTTCTGACCTTGGTTGTTTGCTTTCACAGGTCTCTTATCTTCCCTCAATTGCATTTTTAATACCTCCTGAACAATGCTTTGTTGAGTAAGAAGCCACATTGTAGTTCTCTAGCTATAATGCAATAGAAGAAAGGGTGCAGAATTTGGGGGTGGAGTTAAAAGAGGGATCAGTCTAGAATCTCTACATTGCCACAAGCAAACTAAGTCCATCACCCCACCCAGAGGTGGGTTTCAACAGGTTCTGACCAGTTCTGGAGAACCGGTAGTGGAAATTTTGAGTAGTTCGGAGAACCGGTAGTAAAAATTCTTACTGGCCCCACCCCCATCTATTCTCTGCCTCCCAAGTCCCAGCTGATCAGGAGGAAATGGGGATTTTGAAGTAACCTTCCCCTAGATTGGGGAGGGAATGGAGTTTTTACAGTATCCTTCCCCTGGAGTGGGGTGGGAATGGAGATTTTACAGTATCCTTCCCCTGCCACGCCAACCAAGCCACATCCACCAAGCCATGCCACACCCACCAAGCCACACCCACAGAACTGGTAGTAAAAAAATTTGAAACCCACCACTGCCTCCACCCCTACCACCCTTGAATTCAGTTGCCCCTTACTGAACCTCAAGCAGATGCTGACTGTTAGTTGAGATGAATCCCCTGCATGATTAGCAATAAATCATTTTAACTGGACTTCATGTGTGGATCTTACGTGATTGATAAGTATTCAAATCAAATCCTTGGTCTTTTCCAAACATCTCCTAGTGTTTCAGGACTCACACGTCTATATTTCTTTTGTTTTTACACTCTGTAAATGCTTAATCAACCATACAGGCCCAGAGTAATCATTACTGAGTTTTAGTAGTAATGAACTGAGTTTTAGTCGTTTTAATTTCCTCATGTAAAACTATCTGTAGCATGTTTTGCATCAGAAATGTGTTTCTCTTTAAGCGGCTTCCTTTGAATTGGCATACAAATGCACAGAATTCCCTTAAGACTCTGCAAAGAAGATAGCACCAAATTGCTTTGACCAGGGAAATGTGACTTCATGCCTATTTATATTATTCTAATCAAATTCAAAGCACCATTTAGAGTGCCAGAAGGATCTTAAATGTTCTTAAGATACTGATCATTGGATCCACTTACCAAGGAAACCATAGAAACTAATCTTCCTTGATCATAGAAACTAATCTTCCTTGATCAATTATATGTATTTCAAAAATTAAAACTCAGATGCTGAAGTTAAGAGTCATTAAATTGTTCTTGTTACTGAGTTAGATTTTATCATTTTGTTTTCTATGATTAATATTATATGGTTAATAATCACATTATTAAAATATTACTTTTATTACTAATACTATTATCTATCAATCAGTATAGAGCTGGAAGGGATCTTGAAGGTCTTCTAGTCCAACCCCTGCTCAAGGAGGAGACCCTATACCAGTGATGGCTAATCTTTTTGCAGTCATGTGCCAAAAGCAGGGGAAATACAGGGGGGGGGGTTTGCACGTGAGCGTGCCCACACCCATAATTGAATGCCCCCCTGCACCCGGCTTCCCCGTGCATACGTGTGCTACCTGTCCGCACTCCCCCCACTTTTGGCATGCAATGGCAAAAAGGTTACTGGTGGGCCTGGTAGACCCATTTTTCGCCCTCCCCAGGTTCCAGAGGCTTTCTTGGAACCTGGGGAGGACAAAAATGGCCTTTCCCACCCCCCAGAGGCCCTCCGAAGGCCGGAAACAGTTTCTCGACTTCTGGTGGCCCAAAAATCAGTTGCCCGGTGTACGCATGCATGCTGCAGCTGAGCTAGGGCAACGCTCACATGCCCACTGTGGCAGGCGTGCCATAGGTTCACCATCACGGCCCTATACCATTTCAGATAGGTGGCTGTCCAGTCTTTTTTTTTTTTAACCCTTCAATGATGAAGCACCCACAACTTCTGAAGGCAAGCTGTTCCACTGTTTAATTGTACTCACTGTTAGGAAGTTTCTCCTTAATTCCAGGTTGCTTCTCTCCTTGATTAGATTCCCTCCATTGTTGCTTGTCTTGCCTTCTGGTGCTTTGGAAAGTAAATTGACCCCCT
This sequence comes from Ptyas mucosa, assembly GCA_012654045.1. NCBI lineage: Eukaryota > Metazoa > Chordata > Lepidosauria > Squamata > Colubridae > Ptyas > Ptyas mucosa. Next base: position 13,735,636 of record WNWU01000017.1, on the reverse strand, counting down.
CTTCTTTGTGGCAACCCCTCAAATACTGGAATACTGCTATCATGTCCCCCCTAGTCCTTCTTTTCTCTAGATTGGTCATACCCATGGCTTAGGACCTGGTTATTTATGGGACCGCCTACTACCACAAACAGCCTCCCACCGGCCGGGTGCCGTCAGCCAAACAATGTCGACTGGCGGCCCCCAAGAGGAGGTCCTTCTCTGTGGGGGCACCCACTATCTGGAACGAGCTCCCCCCGGAGATACGGAGGATCCCGGATCTGCGTACTTTCCGCCGTACTCTTAAGACCCTCCTATTCCAGCAAGACGGCCTGGCCTAACTTTCTCCCCTTTTCTTTTAAATTTCTTTTAAATTTTCTAAAGTGAAATTTTAATTTGTTTTAAATTATTGGGATTTTTAACTGTCTCGGGCTAAATTATTTAATTTGGTTTTAATTATGTTTTTAACTTTTGTATCTATGTATTTTATTCTGTGCCTGTTCACCGCCCTGAGTCCTTCAGGAGTAAGGCGGTATATAAATCTAATGAAATGAAAATGAAATACCCATTTCTGCAATCGTTCATCATATGTTTTTGTCTTCAGGCCTTTAATCATCCTAGTTGCTCTTTTTTGCACTTTTCCCAGAGTTTCAACATCTTTTTTGTAATGTGGTGACCAAAACTGGATGCAGTACTCCAGGTGTGGCCTTACTAAGACTTTCTAAAGCGGTACTAATAGTTCATGTGATTTGGATTCTATGTCTCTGTTTATACAACCAAGGATTGTATTAGCTTTTTTGGTGGCGGCTGCAGACTGCTGGCTCATGTTTAAATGATCACTCACTAGGACTCCAAGATCCCTCTCTCAGTTACTATTTGGGAAACAGGTTTTGCCTAATCTGTACTTGTGCCTTTGGTTTTTCCTGCCTAGGTGTTTTCTCCATATTACATTTCATGTTGTTCTATAAGGCCCGTTGTCTTCTGGGGTGTTGGCTATTCCTGCCAGCTTAATGTCATCTGCACATTTGATGAGTTCCCCTTCTAAGTCATTTATGAAGATATTGAAGAGTACTGGCCCAAGACAGAAACTTGTGGTTCCCCACTGCTTACTTCCCTCCTTAATGTAGTACCATTAAGGACAACTCATTTAGTACAGTTTGTCAGCCAGGTACAAATCCATCTGGTGATGATGCTGTCTATCCCACATTTTTCTAGTTTACAAAGAAGTAGGTTATGGTCTACTTTGTCAAATGCTTTGTTGAAGTCTAATTATACTATGTCCACAGCATTTCGCTGGTCTACTAACTTAGTCACTTTGTCAAAAAATGAATTAAAATTGTTTTGGCATGATCGGTTTTTAACAACCCCTTGCTGGCTACTAGTTATAACCTTATTTGTTTCTAGATGTTCACAGATGGTTTTTGATAATTTTTTCCCCAGTATCTTCCCAGGTATTGATGTTAGGCTGATTAGTCTGTAGTTTCCTGGATCTGGTTCCCCCCCCCCCTTTTTTTTTTTTTTTTGAAAATGGGAACCACATCAGCTCTATTCCGATCCTTTGGTAGACACCTGGTACTCCAGGATTTTTTAAAGATATGGTACAATGGTTCTGAGATGACATCTGCCAGCTCCTTCAAAACTATGGGATCTAATCCATCAGGTCACGATGATTTATATTCATCAAAATCAGACGGGTGTTCTCTTACCATCTTTTTGATACAAGGTTTATTTTCATCTTACTGATATATGATCTGGTGGTACACAAGGGCGGTATAAGTGACATATGTTGCAAATGGCCATATATGTACAGTACTTATACAAAATAGATCTTACTTTTCTTTAAAAAAAATAATTTCAGTCATTGGTGAAACTAATATAAATTCATTTTTAAAGTAAGTGTGTCAATATGTTTAAAAGTTTCACTTTTCAAGTTACTTTTGCTGACATACAGATTCTGAATCAATATTATTTAGATTTTCCTCTTAATCCCATCGAGATACTAATATCAAATTAGAGCTGGCATTTGGATAACAGGGACATGTGATGTTCACAATGGCTTTGAAACTGCACCTTACAAAAGACGTGCAAACAGAGTAAGTCCATTCACTTTTCCTGTTCCTGTATCTTTCAGTGCCCCTCTGAATTTTTGGAACTCAACAGAAGCATAATTTAAAGCAGGGGTGAAATGCTACCGGTTCGAACCAGTTCGCCCAAACTGGTAGTAATAAATGCTATCTGTTCGGGCAAACCAATAGTAAAAAAAATGCTACCGGTTCAGGCAAACTGGTATTTCCAACGATCAGCTATGCCGCACAATTTATATTTGCTAGAAAGCAGGAAATCCTGCTTTCTAGTGAATCTAAATTGTGTGACACAGCTGTTTCCCCCCCCTCGCTGTTCTACTTACCTTTGCAGACTCAGAAATGGCTTCTTAATCCTTTTTCAACTGCGTGATAGCGCATGTGGTGCACATGTGCATGAAGCACGCATTTGGTGTGCACCATGCATGAAGCGCGTATTTGGTGTGCACTGCGCATGCACACATGAAGCGTGCATTTGGCATGCACCACATATGTGCACATGAAGCATATGTTTGGTGCGCACCACGCATGCACACACAAAACAAACCGGTAGTGAAGCGAACCGGTAGCAGACTTTAGAGCATTTCACCCCTGATTTGAAGGATTTAATTTCTACATAATGTGATTGTTTAAATAAAACACTGCACGTGCTACTGCTGGATTTAACGTATTCAAGACTTCTCCCCCCTCTAGCAGCAAGTTAAACTTATATCAAGCATGATAAAAGAAATATCAAAAGATATTGCTAAAGCCTCATGTCCTCAAGTGTTCTAATTTTTTACTTGTTTTATAATCTCTAGCAAAATGCTGTGGGGAAAGAGAACTCTAATAATGGACACATGTTCTTTCTCTTTGAGTGCCTCGGGTGGGGAGAACAATGACACAGGAAAGTCATAACGCAGACTTATGGTGCTTAGAATATACTTACAATCATTCTGGAAAGTAGCAGAAAGCTAGTGATGGAGTTGCCACTTGCATGCATTGATTCCTGGACCAGATTATTGTCTCATACTGCAGGAATGTGTTCTGTAGAGTTATTGATTTAGATTTTCATTTTTTTAAAAAAACAGTGGATGTTTACTGGTTCACTAATGCATATTTAAGTAAAATAAGAGAGGACCAACTGTTTGAAAACCCTCCTTCTTTTGATCTAAAATCAGGACACGGTACAAGTCAATCAATCACAGGAATGCTTCTGCATCCCATTCTTTCCTTTCCTTCCCACTTCTCTGAGCTAGCAATAATAAAGATGTGCAATGGGAAAAAATAGCCTCATCTACACCTATGTGACGGTAGACAATATATAAGGCGATTAAGCCTTTTAGTTACTAAGTTACATTCTTCCTCGGGCTATTTGTACAAATTAAATTGAATGAATGAATAAATGAATAGCTCTTTCTTGTCCATTCATAGTCAAATTCTGAAGTATCAGATCAGGAAGTAGACCTCACGAGAAATACTGGAAGGTGCTTTTCTGATATAGGCTATAACAGAATCTTGTATAGCTGACAATTTTTCTCTGTTTCCTTTTATACCTAAAAGAGTCAAGGAGGGCCAATCTTGAGTTTATTCCTCATTCCCTCCTGTCTTTCCAGGAAACTTCTAAGCTGGTGTTTTTCTAACGGCTGCAAATGTTTTTCCCCCCGAGTATCTCTGTATTCCTCTACAGGTAGCAGATGATGGAAAAGAGTTTTACCTGGTTTGATGTTGGCCTCTCATGGTCAGGACAGATAATCCTAGAATACCTAAACATTATTTGATCTGATCTCAGAGAGCTTTCAAAATAGGTTTAGCCTGAATCTGCCTCCTACTGAATTGGATTACTGAGGTTTGCCTTCTTGGTTTCAGGAATTTCCTCCAATTATATTGAGCTGCGATGAAAGATGTAGCCCAACATCTGGAGTCACTAGATTGAGGGGGATTTTTTTGAAATGCTATTAATGCTAGAGCTATTCATAGTATTGATGCTATGCCAAAATATGTTGGCTTTCTCTCACCGTGGCTTCGCTGTTTTTCTTCCTTGATCTCAGTATGTTTGAGCTTTTCTCTTGGCGGGGTTTTATTGTTCAAAGTAAGGTATTAGAAGATTCTCCTAAGTGGTGCTGCTTTGCTTCCTGCTACTCTGAAGCCACCCTGGCTGACCACACTTCCCATTCTGAATAAAGGCCACTGGCAGGAGGAATAGGATAGGATAGGATAGGATAGGATAGGATAGGATAGGATAGGATAGGATAGGATAGGATAGGATAGGATAGGATAGGATAGGATAGGATAGGATAGGATAGGATAACAGAGTTGGAAGGGACCTTGGAGGTCTTCTAGTCCAACCCCCTGCCCAGGCAGGAAACCCTACACCACTTCAGACAAATGGTTACCCAACATCTTAAAAATTTCTAGTGTTGGAGCATTCACAACTTCTGCAGGCAAGTTGTTCCACTGATTAATTGTTCTAACTGTCGGGAAATTTTTCCTTAGTTCTAAGTTGCTTCTCTCCTTGATTAGTTTCCATCCATTGCTTCTTGTTCTACCCTCAGGTGCTTTGGAGAATAGTTTGACTCCCTCTTCTTTGTGGCATCCAACCTGACTTCCTTTGACCTGGAATCCAAGCATGGGAAGCCAGGGAAGTGGCAGATTGCTGGAGGTATTAAAGACTGGGCAAACCCCACTCCCCACCCTGCCTCAAGTTCTTTTCTCCTTTGAAATCCGTTCCAAAAACGAATTCCCTTTCACCAGTTTGAAGGAGAAATGCTACAGGGAGCAAAATACAGGATGCTGATTGTGCATGAAGACTTGAAGGACAAGTTTGAGAACCGCTCAGCTTTCTAGCGAGATGATTCCTCCCTTTCTAGAATTGAGACTACCTCTCTCATCTGGAAAAGTTTAGAGCCCCACGTGAGAAAGGCAGGGCTGGAGGGCACAGATGGGGCTTGATAGATGCTCAAAGAGAGGCATTACCTGCCGAAGTCACAGAGCAGCCACAATTATTACAGGTCTCTGGGTTCATTGTCAATTAGAGTGGCAGCTAAAGCAAGCAGCAGCTGTGACAGATGGCTGAGCTCCAGCAACGTTGCGGTCATGGGACCAGAGCCAATCCCAGTCCTTTCATTCTCCTTCCCTTTAAAATAAATAAATAAATAAATAAAAACAAAATGAAATGAAATGAAATGAAAAAAATCTACACAGTCCTCAATTAGTCACGCTGGAAAGAAAGACTGAAAAAGAGGGAGTGCCCTGTATTCGCAGAGTGAGGTGTTCCTCTGTTCTCCATTCTCAGCTGGCACTCTAAAAGTTTTTTTTTTAAAAAAAAAGTTGATTTATTAATTATTTCAGCCCCCAAAACCATTTTATACTGATTTTTTTTGTTTGGTGGGAACGTTCAATAGGCTTGTCACCTAATTGCACCAATTTCAACCAAGTTGTTAGCATTTGATTAAGGAAATCACTCTAGACTCCAGGCTGCGCTTTGAAAGAACTGAACTATTCTGCCTTCGTTTAGCCTGAACAATTTCGTATAAATGGAAGTGGTCCTTGGGTATCTAATGCCTTGCTATTCATGCCATTTTAAAACTTAAGGTCTAGCTTTACATACTCCCCAGATTTAGTAGACGTTGTGATAAGTCTTACAGCACCCGTGAAGTTCAAGCATTAGAGCTTTCTAGAGGATGCATTCACTCCAACACCAGCTTATACAGCTTCCATTGGCAGCAGATAAAGACAGTGAAGTGGCTATTATCAAGTGTTATGCAAATCATTTCTTGCAAGCTGGGGAATAGGGAAAGATCAAAATTACTGCGTGCTTCCCCTTTGTCACTTGAGACAATGCATAATGAAGTAGAATAATGGACCCACTGTCATGTAGGGGACTGAAAGGGGATGCAGATCTGTTCATCTGCACAGTTATTAGGTTGATTTGGCCTGTTTTTTAAAGATAAGATAAGAAACAAGGTGGAGATAAAAGCCGTTCTGGAGGATCTCAGGCTAGGAAGTGTAATGGTTAGTGCACTCAAAAAGGCCTGGAGAAAAAGTTAAATTCCCACTCAGCCGTGAAGGTCATTAGGCTCCTTTTGGCTCAAAACCTAACCTCCTTTACAATATTTCTGAGGATTAGTCAATTGATATACTAGTTTGAATTTCAGACAGAAAAGCAGGATATAGCCAGTTTGGTTTAGTGGTTAAGGTGCTGGCTTACAAACCTGAAGACGATGAGTTCTAATTCCACTTTAGGCCTGTGACTTTGTCTCTCAGCACAAATCACCTCATAGGGTTGTTGTTGTGGGGAAAATAAGGGGAAGATGGAATATTATGTATATTCACTGCCTTGTGTTATTATAGAAATAATAAAGGCAGAATAAATAAAAATAAATAAATGTGACAAAAACATCAGCTTGTGTATATATTATAAAGACACTCAGACCTCTGGGAAGAGACCTCACAGATTTTTCTTGTCTTCACCGTTAACATTAAATAAAAAATATCTCAGCCTACAGAACTATAGAAAATGGCTCCTTTCACAACCCCGATCATATTTTTTTTTCATATATTAAACACAACAAAGCAGCAGAAGGATGCTAGCACTGTTCTTCTCCAATATTGCTACAGCCCAGATTATGCTGGATTTAGAGCTTGTTTAGCCCTCTCTTCTCTCTTTGGCACAGAGAGGGACAGAGGCTGAGTACAAAAACACTAAACATAGTGATGACAGAAGCAGGACCTGTAGCTTAATCCAATTCACTTATTCACACATCATACAAACATCCTTACAGATGGATCTTCAGCCATTTGTGATTGGAAGAAACCTTCCCATTACTTGGTCAGTAGCTCTGGATCTGTTTATGAATTAAAGTGGCAGAAATGTTATGTTATTTTTTTTTAAATAATAATTGTTCCTTTTGATACTCCTAATACTTGTGTGCTGAAAAATTGGGAGGCATGGTTATCTAATTAATATGCCATGTACTTTCCTTGTGTGAGGGGAAAAAACAAGATAGACATAATAAGGTCCTTCATACAAGTCCTGCCCTCAGTTAACCTGTTGCACCCATTTAGGCCACCTGTATCTGAGGACTCTATGCAGTTCTAGACTTGTATGATCCCAGGACATCAGTCAATGATTCTGGCTCACTTGAAACCTCCATAAAATTAACTTAAATGCTGTCTCTCACTCTGTGGAGCTTGCAGGTGGTTTGTATGTCCCTCTGCAGAAGCAGCAACCTCTGCATGTTTCCTGACTCCTGGGCTAAAAGAAAAGTTCTCTGATGGTTTTTTAGTTCATTCTCCAAGGAACTCTGAGGTTTTTTTGTCTATCATTAGCTTATGCACACAACATTCACTATGATGGTATGGTTAGAACTGTGCTTAAATCTGCACAGTTCTTTTAATTTCTCATTTGATTATATGGAATGCCTCTGGAGATAAGATTCAGCATGGAGGGGAGATGGGCAGCAAATGTAACAAATACAGTATTTTTCGGAGTATAAAATGCTCTGGAGTATAAGATGGACTCTGGTTTTTGGAGAGGAAAACAAGAAAAAAAAAATCTGCCTCTGCCTACCAGCATCCATCGGTATTCATCTGGCTAGCATCCTTGCAGCAAACAGCCTGATCAGCTTCAGCATGTTATCACAGCTGATTCAGCACAAGCAGCTCATTGGCAGTTGGATCAGCCTCCCAGAATACCACCAATCAGTTGTTCTGGGCTGCAGGTTCTCCACAGCCCATCACCGCCTCTGTGTGTTGCGTTTTTGGCCTCCACACACTCCGTTTTAGACTCATTCCAGGCTGCTGGGATCGCCACAGCACATCGCCGCCAATCATGTTTTTGTGTGTCATGTTTTTGGCCTCTGCACACCCAATTTTTTGCCTCTGCGCATCACATTTTTAGCCTGTTCCAGATGGTAAGGATTGCTACAGCACATCGCCGCCGATTACCGCCTCTATGCGTCGTGTTTTCAGCCTCCGTGTGTCACATTTTCAGCCTCTTCATGCCCCATTTTTGGTTTCTGCGCATTGCGTTTTTGGCTCATTCTAGGTGGCAGTGATTCCTGCCTCCTGTAACCATCCAAAAACACAATGTGTGGCCAAAAATGGTGTGTGCAGAGGCTGAAAATGCAACACACGGAGGCAAAAAATGCGATGCATAGAGGCCGAAAATGTGACGCACAGAGGTGGCGATCGGTGATGTGCTGTGGCGATCCCCGCAGCCTGGTATAAAACAGAGCGTGTGGAGGCCAAAAACGCAACACACACAGGCCAAAAATGCGATGTGCAGAGGCCAAAAATGGCCGAAGGGTGGGGGCTGTCGGGTGGGCAGGGCTTCGACAACATTTGCTGTATAAGACGCACAGACATTTCCACCCACTTGGGGGGGGGAGTGCATTTTATAGTCTGAAAAATGTGGTAAGTAAATTAAGTCAGTGATTAAAGTGTAGGGGTTTTTTTACTGCTTGGTCTTAAAGTGGCTGCTTTGGAGAGAAATTGGTCTGGAAGCGCCTTCAGCCATCAACCTTCTTCCATTGAGCAAGGAAGCAGAATTAGAGTTTTATTTATCCTCAGTGAAATAGGAACAGAACCCGGTGCCTAATCAGGAGCCCTGCTTTATTGCAATCTCTGATCACATGGAGCTGCTGCCTCCCATTTAAGTGAACTCAAGCAGACAATCTTTTCAGGCCTTCGGTGCTGACATCAGATAGTCTAGGGATGAGCAGGTGCAAAGAGGGAGTCAGGGAAGGCCTCACATGCATACATTCACCCACTCACTCCCATCCTTTCACTCTTTCCCTAAGCAAGCTAATTACCTGCTTAGGGGGGCTAATTCTTGCTCTCAGAAGAAAAAGGCTTGTATTATCAGCCCAATGCAAATGAGGGAAATGGTAAATAAAGAATTCAGAGATGATTAATTTTCCAAATGAAATGCGCAACAAAATCAAGGGGGCATCCTTTAGAAATAGGAGACACACTGAAATTGAAGATTCTCTTTTGATTAGTATACATTTATAGAACACAAATTTCTAAATAGACTCTATCCTGTTAGAAAATATGTGATTATTTGAAAAGTAGATTATTTGAAAATTAAAAGATTGGAGTCCTTGTTCCTCCCTGAGTTTGGTTGTTTCCTTGCAGAGGTTTCATTACCCAACTAGCTAACATCATAAGTCTTAGCAGTTCAATCATGAACTACATACATTCTCTTTTATCAGAATTAAAAGAGGAGGGAATTAATGTTATAAGTAACTTACTGAAAAGGATATTCTGAAGCTTAATTTTATTCTCTAATAAAACAAAAGGAGGAGAGAAAACAACCATGGTAAAATATCTCAGTGATCAGCTACCCACCTTCCATTCCAAACAGCTTCTTTGCATTGCAATAACATACTATAGGAGTCCAGTGCTGATTTCTTTCAAGGCCAAATAAGTTACGTGGGTCATAATTAATATGATAATGGTGGTGGTGGCTTGAAGGCTGTAATTAACAGAATAAAAGAGTGAAAAGGGACCTCAGAGGTCTTCTAGGCCAACCCCCTGCTTAAGCAGGACACCCTATACTGTTCCAAATGGTTATTCAATCTCTTCTTTAAAACCTGCAGTGTTGGGCCACCCACAACTTCTGGAGGCAAGTTGTTCTACTGTTTAATTGTTTAATCAGGAAATTTCTCCTTAGTTCTAGGCTGGTTCTCTCCTTGATTAGTTTCCATTCATTGCTTGTCCTGTTTTCAGGTGCTTTGGAGAATAAATTGAATTCCTCTTCCTTGTGGCAGCCCCTCAAATATTGCCACACTGTTATCATGTCACCCCTAGTCCTTCTTTTCATTAGACTAGCTATGCCCAATTCCAGCAAATGTTCTTCATAAGTTTTAGCCTCCAGTCCCCTAGTCATTTTTGCTGCTGTTCTCTGCATTCTTTCTAGAGTCTAAACATCTTTGTAACGATCAAAACTGGATGCAATATTCCCAGTGTGGTCTTACTAAAGCATTATAAAGTGGTATTAATACTTCACATGATCTTGATTACATCTCTCTGTTAATGCAGCCTAGAAGTGTGTTGGCTCTTTTGGCAGCTACAGTACACTGCTAACTCATATTTAAATGATTGTCCACTAGGACTCCAAGATCTCTCTTGCAGTTACTGCTATTGAGCCAGGTACCATCTATTCTATACCTGCATTTGGCTTTTCTTGCCTAAATGTAGAACCTTATTTTTCTCACCATTGACTTTCATTTTGTTATAGTGTTCAAATCTGTCACAATTCTTCTGCATCTTGAGCCTATCTTTTGCAGTCTTGGCTATTCCTGCAAGGTTAAGTTAAGTTAAGTTAAGTTAAGCTAAGCTAAGCTAAGCTAAGCTAAGTTTATTGTCATTGCACCTCATACAATGAAATTAAATGCCATCTTCAGTGTATAAAACACAAACACACATCCTTTACATTCTATGCAATTGAATTGAAAATCCAATATTGCATTAATATTGCACTATACAGTAGAATTCAATATGGTTATTGCCCTGGGATAGAAGCTGTTTTTCAGTCTATTTGTCCTTGTTTTTATTATCCTGTACCATCTGCCAGATGGTAATAGTTCAAAAAAAAAAAGGTGCCCAGGATGAGATGGATCTTTAAGAATGTTTTGAACTTTCTTAAGGCAGTGGGAGCTATAAAGCTCTTCCGAAGAGAGGAGAGGGCAACCAATGATCCTCTGGGCAATGACTTTAACCCTCTGGAGTGCTGTCCTATCTGCCATTGTGCAATTGGCAAATCATACAAATATGTAGTAAGTTAAAATACATTTTATGGTGCAATGGTAGAAGGTCACCAGCAGTTTTTCATTCAGTTGTTGTTTCCTGAGAAGTCTCAGGTAGTATAATCTCTGCTGGGCCCTTTTGACCAATGCTGCAATGTGAGCGCCCCAGGTCAGGTCCTCTTTTATGATAACACCCAGAAACTTAAAACTGGCCACTTGCTCCACTCGGTCTCCATTGATAAGCAAGGGCTGGATGTCTGATCTATTCCTTCTATAGTCCACTATAAGCTCCTTGGTCTTATTGGTGTTAAGGACCAAGTTATTGTTTCCACACCATGAAAGCAACCGGTCCACCTCATCTCGATAGGAAGATTCATCCCTCCCCCCCCCCCCAGAGATGAGTCCCACCACTGTTGTATCATCTGCAAATTTAGTAATAGTATTACTAGAGTGAGTGGGAATGCAGTCATGGACATAAAGAGTATAGAGTAAGGGACTCAACATGCAACCCTGTGGTGTACAAATGTTAAGAATAAGGGCTGAAGAGATATGATTACCTAATCTGACCCTCTGAGAATGGCCAGACAGGAAATTCATAATCCAAAGGCAGATTGAATAAGAAAGTCCAAGATCCATAAGTTTAGACGCTAGTCTAGGTGGAAGTATTGTGTTAAATGCAGAGCTAAAATCTACAAAAAGCATCCTCATATAGCCCCCCCCCCCCCCGCTGTTCCAAATGAGTCAGAGCAGTGTGAAGAGTGATGGCTGTAGCATCCTCTGTAGATCTATTTCTTCTGTATGCAAACTGGTGTTTATCAAATGTATGCGGAAAACCAGAAATGATGTGCCAGCAGACCAATTTCTCAAAGCACTTCATGATGATAGGAGTGAAAGCCATTGGTTGGTAATTATTGAGGTTATTGATTGGGAACTTCTTTGGCAGTGGAACAATGATGGAAGCCATCAAACAAGATGGAATAGTGGACTGGAATAAAGACCGACAGAAGATTCTGGTAACGACTCCAGCCAACTGATCAGCACAGTCTTTAAGCACTCGGGCTAGAGATATCATCAGGACTGGCAGCCTTTCTAGGGTCCACAGTCCTCAGAATGCTCCTCACCTCCTGTTCCTCCACAATAAGGTGGGGGCTTCAATGGGCTGGTGGCTGTATTTTAGCTGTCTCTGATGTTTCCACTTCAAAGCGAGCAAAGAAATGATTCAGCTCCTCTGGCAACGAAGCATCCTCCTCAGCAGGGATGACATTGGCCGGTTGGTGGTTAGTAATTTTAAGCTTAACGTTGCCTGCAAATTTGATGAGTTCCCCTTCTATTCCATCATATAAATCATTGATGAAGATATTGAAGAAATCTAACTTAGGAAAGTTCATTTTGTCTACAAACAGAAAACTCTTCAACTTTCTAGTGAAAGACAGTTAAGATGAGTGGGGAGAATCCACTGTAGGAAAACCTTTTATTTAAACAAAATCATGAAATGTTAAATAGCAAAAACAATATCCTTGACTTACAACCACAATTGAGTGCAAAATTTCTGCTGCCAAGTGAGACAGTTAAGTGAGTCTTGCCCCATTTTATGACCTTATTTGCCATAGTTGTAAAGTGAATCGCTGAAGTTGTAAGGTCAGTAACCCAGTTGTTAAGTGAATCTGGCTTCCCCATGGACTTTGCTTGTCAGAAGGTCACAAAAAGTTATCACATGACCCTGGGACACTGCTACCATCATAAATATGAACCAATTGCCGAGCATCTGAATTTTGATCTCATGACTATGGTGATGCTGCGATGGTTGTAGGGGTGTAAAATCTTCATAAGTCACTTTGTGGATGTCCATAAAAAATAAGGCTGCCAAGGCTAGTTGTAGGAGCTTGCAGGACATGCAACTGCATTGAGCCACATTAAGGTCCTGAAGCACAGAGATAGATTGCTGATGGCCAGGGGTGAGTGATCTGAGAACACAAAAATGAAGAGGTCTCCTTGCTTCAGGTGTGCTATCCCAAAGATAGCTTTGTGTTCACCTGGCGCCAGTGGGTTTTTTTGGGCAGGCAGGTTCACTCTTCACTTAACACAGCTCCAGTTAATAGATGGGGTTTCTACAGGGTTTCAAAGCAGACCAGTCCATCTGTGAGTAAACCTAGTTTCATATTAATCCACAGCTAATGAGATCTTTCACCAAAGCAAGTCTGTTTGTTTATATCCCGCCTTTATTATTTTTACAAATAACTTAAGATGGCGAATGTATCCAACATGCCTTCCTCCTCCTATTTTCAACAATTCCTCCTCCTTCCTCCTCCTCCTTCCTCCTCCTACCTCAACAACAATCTGGTGAGGGAGTTGGACTGAGAGAAAGTGACTGGCCCAAAGGTGGGATTAGAACTCACAGTCTCCTGTTTTCTAACCTGGTGCCTTAACCACTAGACCAAACTGGCTCTGATGATGAAAGCAGTACTCTTCTTTTCTCACACACAATTTTGCTAATGCAAAGGACTGCGGCCTTTAAAGCAGGGTGCCTTTCCCTTTTCCTCTCCCATCTCATTTGGAAGCATCCACTGCAGAGGTGGATTCTATTTACCGTTACTACCGGTTCACAATGGGGCCATGCGTGCGCATGCGCAGAAGCGTCCTGATGACATCGGGGTCGGTGGGCAGTGCCTCCCGCCAGTTTTACTACTGGTTCTTGCGAACCAGTCCAAACTGGGGGCAACCCACCACTGATCCACTGGAAGTGTTAAATTAGGATGGGGTGGGGTCTTCAAACCTGGCTCCCCAGATTCTTTAATCTGGCCATGACCTCCATTGCGAGGCTATCTTTTCTGAACTTCCATTAAATACTGTCCTTCACAAGGAGGATTTTACTTCATGCAAAGAGAAACCTAAAAGTGCCAGGCAGCTGGTGAAAATGATTGATTCTTTCAACAGAGGAAAGAGTCGACACTCCGCTCCATTGATTCTGTAGAGTTTGATAACCAAAATGAAAAGGGTCTAGAGGAATACTTATTTTAATGGAATGTTTAATTAATTTAAAAGACTTTCTTTAATCTGCTCACTTAGATGGTTGACGCAGGAACCAAAGGAGAGAAGGAGTTTGAAGCCACTCTCGCTGCTATACCAAACACATTTTTCGTGTGGTTTTTCAGTTAAGAGCAATCTGATTTCAGGACCGTTATTTCTAATTCATATTGGTGTAAACAAGAAAATAATCTAGCCTGTTAGTAACCTTTTCATGTTTCTACTTAATTCTCCTTGTTTGTTTGTTCCTGGCCTGCATAGATATTTTATGCAACAGTGCACATGTGCGCTACTTGAGTCTTTGTTCTTTTTAAATATATTCTTATAACTCGGTAAAAAAGCACTTACAGTTTTCCAACAGAAATATATATATATATATATATATATATATATATATATATATATATATATATATATATATATATAAGAAATCTGTTATGTTTGTGCTTTTCATTTAACATTGGTTGGGACATCTGCCAAGCTAATACAGGCACTTCTCCGCACCCTGAAAAACCCAATTAGGGACCGTTGTGAGTTTGATTATCAGTCAGAAACATGCATACAGAATTATTCTTCAGAGACCTACTGAGAGCAATGATAAAGCAGCAGACAGCTGAATTATAGAGTCTGTCAGTAACGGCGCTACAGTTTTACATTTGCTTCATAAAGGATGACTAACGAAATCTCTAAGATGTAATTTGGTACCCACTGGTACTGTACTTCATTATGCCAGATATTGTTCTGACTCTACTGAAGAGGCTGGTGAGTGTTTTATGGCATTATATTGTGTACAAATATAAACTGCCAGGTTCAGAGTTAAATCTACATTGCCTGTGCACATTGCATACAACGTTCAACCAAATTCGTGGTGTTATTTTTATTATTATTAATACTGCTATTATATCACATACCCAAGGAACACAGTGATTGAAGTTCTTTGATCTCTGAGAACCTGAAGATAAGAAAAGGATTCCGTTGAGAATTGTATGGAAAACAAGGAAGAGGAGGAGAAAGAAGGTAGGTTTGCATTTTTTTAAAAAAACATCAATATCAACATCCCACTTTCCCTTGGGTATTTGCCTTTATTTATATAGCATATGAGCTACCCTATAGGGTGAGGAATGGAATGACAGAAGCATTAACAAATATAAAGTAAAATCAACACACCACAGTTAAAACAGAATAAACATGCAATAGAACAGCACAGACAGAATATTCAATAACAGATCAAGGCAACACATACTCAAGAGTTATTGAGCAAGTAACTGTGGAGATTAAAAGTAGTTTTAAAAATACAATTGTGCAGTAAAATAAATATAAACAAGAGGTTTCAATTGTCGGCAGTATGCCCACAAGACAGAATGAATCAATTGCTCAAAATACAGATATGGAACTAAGAAAGCAGACTGTGGCAAGCCTAAGGGTGTTCTGCAAATGGAAGATACCATTGAAATGCTGAGTTTTCTAGTGATCCACCATAGAATCTCATTGTGGACTTGGGAAAGGATTTATGACAATGATCTTAGGAACATGTGTCGAAAAATATGGGGATATCGTCCACTCTGATCATGCCTGTTGGGGATAATCAATTGACGGTAAGTTATCCTACAAAATTTGATCAGCGAGGAAGTATCTGGTGTCTTCCTGAAATGAATCTCAGCTCCACATGAAGAAAGTAAAATATGAGGAGTGAATCCCATGACAGCAGAATAGGAAGCAGCTGTTCCTGCTTAGATATATTGGGTACTGGTCAATGATTACTCTGTGATGCACTTGATATGCTTTTTGCAAATAGTAAATTATGGTAGTCCTTGTTTTAGCAAGTACCTCATTTAGTGGCCATTTACAGTTGCAGCAATGATGAAAAAGTAACTTTGTGAGCAATCCTCACAATTTCAACCTTTGCAGGTTATAACAAGAAAGCTGAAGTAAGATCATTCACACAGTTGCCGTTTCCCTTAGCAACCACTTTGTGGTCCCAATTATTGGTCCCAATTTTGATGCAAAATGAGGACTACCTATACACACACACACACACATATACACGGTTTTTATTATAACTGAAATTCTAATTTGTATTAAGCCTTGCTCATTTAGAGAAAACAAATAAATGTTTGAAGATTAACTATACCACATTTTTAATCTTGACATTACCTCAGTTTTATGCAATGATGTTTAATATTCTTAATGCACCAGACCAGCTTTCTTATAAAGGGGAAGGGAAGGTCATATTCCATGACATGTTTGATGGCAATTGTCAACTGTTATAAATAATAAGTCCCTTCAAAGGTTTTACAAATAAATGGCAGAAGGGTTACTAGGTCCTACATTGTAAATATGGCTTTATGGGATCTTATGCATTACTGGGTCAAGGAATAGCTGCCATGTATTTTCTATTTCTTACTTCACTGAGATGCTGCATTTTGAACTGATGCTGAGGATTCCTTAAGCATAAGTTCATCTATCAGAGGCCTAACTAGATACAAGAATAATTGTGTAAATATCATTAACAGATACTTTTAAATAATATAAATAGCACCTATGGAAAAAGCAAACTCAAGACCATGATGAAGGAGACTTCAAATATTTTTCTCTAGTGAAACGATTGCCTTTTAAAAATAGGTGCATTTCAGAGAAGCTGAAATGTTGTTTTGACAGATCTACAAGTAGAGAAAGAGTTAAGTTTCCTTCCCATATTCAAACATCCCTGTGGCTGCTATTTATGTAACAACCACAACAATAGTGTGCATAATAATTGCAATCATCTCTGATTCAGCTGTTAATAATTCCTTATTTTGAACATGGTTTACTCCCAGGTAGCAGGCATGCAATTTTTGATTATATCTTCATGGAACTAGAACTAAGTTGACGCAACATTCCCATAGCTAAATAAAATGGGAGAAAGAGACCACGGTAATAAAATTGTGCTTGCCTAGAAGCACTAAACAATATATTAACAGCATTCTAGAGACTGAGGGCAACAACTGGGAAGGTCTGGTTCCTGGTAGCCTCTGCCCACTTCTCATCCTGGGAGGGAAAACTAGAGCAGACCCTTAAAGGTGACTTCTGGATATCTATGTATCAACATTTAGGAAAAAATGTTCCTTCAGATACTTGGCTTCCAGTGGTGGGTTTCAAAATTTTTTACTACCAGTTCTGTGGATGTGGCTTGGTGGACATGGTGTGGCTTGGTGGGCATGGCAGGGGAAGGATACTGTAAAATCTCGATTCCCACCCCACTCCAGGGGACGGTTACTGCAAAATCCCCATTTCCTCCCGATCAGCTGGGACTTGGGAGACAGAGAATAGATGAGGGCGGGGCCAGTCAGAATTTTTACTACCGTTCTCTGTAGCACTCAAAATTTCCACTACCAGTTCTCCAGAATATCAATACCTTGAATCAGCAGTTTTGGACCTCTGTCCTGCTGTCCAGTAGGGGAGAAAAAAAGCACAAATCTAGAGTGTGCTTTGCCACATGTGTTGGGAAAATGTCACTGACACATGTTGTCATGGCTGCCGCACCAGTGGGGAGCAAGACCATTGTGGCCAATAGGAATCCTTTCTCTATATATACTTCCTACAATCAAGAACTTTGCCAAACATTGTAGTTGTGGCGAGAATATTGAAATCTTGCAACCATCATTCTGCGGTCTAGACCAACAGGCTCAGAACTTCCTTTGTCAATTCAGTAACAGTAACAGTAACAGATTTGGAAGGGACCTTGGAGGTCATCTAGTCCAACCCCCTGCTCATGCAGGAGACCTGTACTAGGGATTTGAACCAGGGATGAGTTGTACTTACCTGTACTACTAGTTTGCAACGGGGCTGCGTGCGCTTCTGCACATGCGCAGAAGCTTCCAGATGACATCAGGGTTGGTGGATGGTGCCTCCCACTGGTTTTACTATCGGTTCTTGCGAACCGGTCCGAACTGTGGGCAACCCACCACTGATTCGAACTGCCAAACTCCTGATCTCTCTGATCAACAAGCTCAGTGTCTTAGCCACTGAGCCATCTAGTCAGGCTAATTCAGGCAGGGAGGTTTGCATTCAGTGCACCCACATTGCCGGTACCATATATAAGTATCTACAAGTACTTAAAATCAGTGCTTGATTTTAGGAAGTATGGAGAGAGAAAGGATTCCTATTCTTTGAGACTGGGACATTGCTGAGACATTGGCCATAGTAATATTAATCTACGCCTGCAGAGCTACAGTATACACAAATTTTCTCTACTCTTTTGCATTGGAGTTATTTTTAAGTTTTGGAGTGCACCATGCACTTCTCTCTCTCCAAATTACAAATAATGGAACATTTTATGTAATATTTATTAAAAAATAATCACTTCCAGGGAGAATATACACAGATATTTGCGTAGCTATGTGTCTAAATATTTTTATGCCCAATTGCCAAGCCACATATTTCAAGATAATGTAGGCTTTCAAAACGTTTCTTTTTAAATTCAGAGAACTGTCCACTCAGTAAAACCATCTGTCGTTTCCTCCTCTTTTCTAATCAGAAACATACATGTTTCAAAGCACTAAGAACTTATTCTGAGCATAAGGAAAATCCCTGACTCACTCATCCATAAATAACAGCAAGCATTCATAAGAGTTGTGATGTAAACTCAAAGACACAGGAAGGTAAATCTTAAAAACTTCATTGCCAATGAAGAAACACTGATGTAATATGCAGAACTGGTCCCACAACATACAGTTTGAGGCAGTTATGATTGCTCTCTAGTTACAGCAAGTATGTTTTAACACATACTTAATAGTATGTAAAAATCTGGAGATTGCGGTGGGGGGGCATAGCTTTATGCCTCTGGGGCAGAACATGCTCCTGGTTTGATAAAGTGTCCCAGCCTGGGCCTCCTTTTTTCCTTAGGGCATCCAAACTAGGAGATGTGGT
Source organism: Ptyas mucosa (assembly GCA_012654045.1). NCBI lineage: Eukaryota > Metazoa > Chordata > Lepidosauria > Squamata > Colubridae > Ptyas > Ptyas mucosa. The sequence goes on along the minus strand of WNWU01000017.1, from coordinate 13,716,915 downwards.
AATAGCAATTGGCAACAACAGAGCCACTGGATGGGAGACACCATTCTGATTCCTTGCAAAGTCCTTGATGATGCTACATCAGATGCAAAGTGGGAGTTCACATTAAAATGCTGATTCCCAGATCTGCTTTTAAAAGGAGTGGGGGAGGAGGATTAACATCTGCTTAGCCTTAGACTGATATGGGAGGGCACCTAATGATTCTAGGATCTGACACTCTGCCATAACAATAAGTAGTACCACTTGCAAATGTGTGGGAGAATCTCTTTTTGCTAATGGAAGAAGACCTAACCAGAACAGTGGTACCTCCAGTGCCATTTTCTGCAGGTCATAAAGAAAATGGCAGTAAAGAGCTTTGAGTTATAAGTGTTATAAAATAGCCTGAATTGCCCTTCTTTAAAGTCACTTTTACCTGAGGATTCTTGCCATTTTGAAAGTATGGTAACTCCAAATTTTTATGTTCTTACAAGGCCAGGGATGCTTGAGACCTGATTCACATCTGCTTATAACTGCTGCAAAGATTGGTTGTGGGTTGTTGGTTTTTTTGAGATACTGCGGTTCTGTTTCATCCATTGGAAGGAACACCTGGCTCATACTTCTTATTCCTGAGCTTTGTGTCTTGTAAAAATCTTTTTAGCCTGACAGCTTTACAGTCCCAATTCAGCCGTTAGCGGGGGGTGAACTTGAGTTTTGACGGTTTCCTCTTTCTCTCCAGCCTCACTAGGAGCCTCACTATAGAAATGCCAGACTGTCTAGGTTCATCTCTCTTCCTTCCCTCTCCCGTTTGTTTGACTATAAAGATTTTTGTTGTTGTTGTTGAAGCACCATTACTAGCTTTAATGTTGGACAAAAAATTGTTCCTTGTCTTCAGCATTTCAAGTTAGCAGCTGAAGACAGTCACAGATTGCCTTCAAAGTGTTTTTGAGAGTCATATTATTCAGACTGGAATTCAGATATCCAAGAAATTTTGAGCTGCCCCAAATCCTGCCCCACCTCTTCCTGAATAAGGATGAAGGAGCTTGTTTTAGATACCGGAAAAGGGAAGAGAGAAAAATGCTTCTATTTAAATAGTGGTAGCAACGTTTTTTGAAATGTTGGCATCAGCAAGGGTTGCCTACCATCTATGTTAGACTTCTACTCCCATTATTATCATCTCATAAAAATGCAAGTAAACATCCAATTGGTATGATAGGCATCAGGTTGAAGAAGGTTGAACCAACATATTACTCAGCTAGATAAAACCATATTGAGTATATAGCAGTAGAAATAAAAGAGTCAATACCTTTTAATGACAACAACTTGGAATGTTAGCCACCAAGTTCAAAAATAAATCAGAAGCATGGGAGGAAGCTGTGAATGAGGTTCTACACATTAAGAGGTTGTGCTCAAGTAGATGGGCCAATGCTGGAACATCTTCCTCTCCTATCCTTTCTGCACACCTGTTCTTTGAACTCTAGAAGGAAATTTACTACCTGTGTTTCCCCGAAAATAAGGCTGGGTCTTTTGGGCCTCAAAATATGCACCAGGGCTTATTTGGGTGGGGGGGAGTCTTATTTTTTCCCCCCATGTACAGGACGCCGATTTATTCTGCTTGCTTGTGGTGGGGCAGGAGGCTCTTAAGTAGGGCTTATTTTGGGGGTAAGGCTTATATTTGGCACACAGTAAAACATGCTACGGCTTATTTTCGGGATAAGCTTATTTTCGGGGAAACAGGTACATGACAGACTCTTTCAAGTGACCATCTTTTCTTTTCTTCCGGCTCTTCCGATTCCCCTTAAACACAGTAGGGGCTGATTCAGGCTGTTTTGACCATTAGCAGACTCTAGGACAGTGATGGCTAACCTTTTCAGCACCGAGTGCTGAAAGCACACGTGTGCTTGTGCACACACTCATAATGTAATGCGTGCCCACCCACCCCATGCTCCCCCGTGCCCCCCCTGCATGCACCCCGCACAGCATGCATGCATGGCAGAGACCTGAAAACCGGCTGGCTGGCAGGAGATGCGCGCGCATGAGCGGTGGAACTGAGCTGGGGCGACGGCTCATGTGCCTGCAGAGAGGGCTCTGGGATATGATGAGCATGGAAAAGTTGACAGTAGGTCTTTGACTTACAACTATTTGCAACCGAACTGAAAAAAGTGACTCCTCTCAGTTCCGAGTATTGTGGCATCCCCACAGTCATGTGATCAAAATTGGCAACTGCATGTATTTACAGTAGTTGCAGTGTCCTGTGGTCACATGATCGCCATGTGTGACCTTCCCAACAGCTTCCAAGCAAAATCAATGGGGGAAGCCAGATTTGCTTAACAATTGTGTGATTCACTTAAGTGCAGTAATTTGTTTAACAACTGTTGGCAAAACAAAAGTTGTAAAATCAGGCTCAACTCACTTAACCACCTTGCTTATGACCAATCACCTTGTTTATGGCCACTCATGGTCATAAATCAAGGACTACCTGTATACGTTTGTAAAGTCTGTAAAGGTTTGCACAAATCTGGCAGTTGATCAACATTTGCTCTTCCTGGCAAATAGAGGAAGAACAGAAACCTCTCTTCCAGTCAAGGTGCACTTGATGGTGCCTTGTCTTGCTCTCTGAATTTCTTACCCAATGTACATTTCTTCCCGTCTGAATGTGTCTTACCATGATGATGTATTCTCATGGATTTCCAAGCCCCCACCCCCCAGTACACAGTACTGCCAGCTTCCCCCCATCATAAGAGCTTGAAAGGCAAGGCATCATAAGCACATACACCATAAGCATAACTTGAAACAGTGCTTTCACCTTAGGAGATAGAGTGCCAAAACAGAAATTACCATTGTTTGAAGGACCAGTTAACAATGTCACATGGTCAGTGGTGGAGTTTGAATTCATCCCACTATTAGGACAGCACTCCACTTGGAAACAGGCATGAGCATGACTGGAAACAGATTGCCTAGATGCTGTCGAGAGCTACCATCTAAAATTAGATTTAGAGTTGGGAGTACACATAACAAAAAAAGAGGAAAAAAAAATTCAGCCTGCTTCTGTTACCTCTAACAAATGACCCTAAGTTGAAGAGGGAGGGAGGGAGGGAGGGAGGGAGAGAGAGAGATAGATGTTTATGGATGACTTAACAGCTGCAGCTGCATTTAATTCCAGTGAGGAAGATAATATATCTGCAATGCATTTGCAGGAAGTTAGAAATTAGAAACACAGAGCAAACTAAAGCAAAAAATTAGGAACCGCTTTGAATAACAGAACGTCATGTCTATTGATGTTACGTACCCAGGCCAATATTCTATGGAAAGTATTGCTCAAAATGGTCAGCCCTGAGACTGTTTTCAGTGCAACAATTAAATCTGGAATAGTTGAGGAATGGAGAGCAAGGAGCTTGGTGAAGGGATTGGCTTTTTTTTTTTAAAAAAAGTGGGTGTCTGTGTGTGTATTGAAAAGACAACTCTTTGCAAGAGGCATTTAAAAACAAGGAGACATTTCTGCCCATCCTGCTCACTTAGAAAGGTATCCAGGGGTGCCACAGCCTGCAATGTCTAGCATGGTAGGGATTTTTTTTTCTCAACTAGAAATGATCTGTATGGTTTCAACAGGGGCTGCAAGGATCTGAATTGATGATCAGCTCAAATATTGCTTTATGCCGGCACTGGCGAATTACCGATTAATTATCCAGTTGTGTTGCAGTGCTTTTAAATCATGGACTTGCATATAGCATATAAGCTGATTGAGAGAAAACCCTGTCATAAAGACTCAGATTTTACAGAACCCTTCTGTCACACTCGTCAATGACAGCCTAAGTAAGAGGGTCACTGGAGTGGCTGGCCCCGTTAATTTTTTTTTTCCAGATATGCTATACATATTCATCTTATCCTGCTGCTTGCCTGTCACCTCAGAGAAATGCCATATCCTCAGTTATAATTTAAAAAATGAACTCAAGCCTGGGGGATTTGAAGGCAAAGATATCAGAATTATGTTTCTAGGGCTCTTACAAAATATTGGCATCAGCAGTTATTGGGCCATGTGATTGTTTAAATACAGCTTTGTCTTATAGGTGGCAGGTTCCCTCGACTGTCATGCAATTACAGAAATATAAAAGAAAGCAGAAATGCAGGAGGCATTGCTGCAGAGGTTTGACACAGCAAGGCTTTGCGATGCAGAGAAAAGAAGCAGAGAAGCGAGGAGACACCTTTAATAAATGTAGAAGGAGGCTACGAAAAAAAGAAATCCACTGTGTTTTTAAAATAAAAAGTGCTCGGTTTTATCAAGCCACTTGATTCTAAGAATAGTAATACTAGGTCCATGATGGCAAATCTATGGCACGGGTGCCACAGGTGGCACACAGAGCCATATCTGTGGGCACGTGAGTGTTGCCCTAGCTCAGCTCCAGCATGCATGTGCGCACCAGCCAGCTGACTTTTGGGCTTTCCAGGCCCACTGGAAGTGGGGAAATGGGCCATTTCTGGCCTCCGGAGGGCCTCTGGGCGGGGGGGAGGCTGTTTTCACCCTCCCCAGGCTCTAAGAAAGCCTCTGGAGTCTGGGGAGGGTGAAAAACAGGCCTACTGGGCCCACCATTAACCTTTTTGCTGTCACGTGCCAAAAGCAGGGGTAGCGCAGGAGGGTCACATGTGCATGTGGCAGGGGTGTGGAGGGGCATTGAATTATGACTGTGGGCACATGCGCGCACAACCCCCCCACGCTCCCCACACTTTTGGCACACGATGCCAAAAAGGTGTACTAGGTTATAGAGGTTGTTGAAATGTGTGTGTGTGTGTGTGTTTGCCTTCGAATCAGCCTGCAACTATCCTGTGTAATATGTTTTCTTGACGTCAGTTTAAGAAGTATTTTGCCACTGCTTTCTCCCCAGGGCTCAGAGAGACTGAGTGATCCAAGGTCACCCACAGGGACTTGTGCCTAAGGCAGGTCTCGTACTTCATCTCCCGGTTTGCAACCTGGTGCCCTAACCACTACAAGCAAACTGGCTTTCAAATAGTAGCAGAGATATGATCAATAATCTATCATTCGTAGGTGTTCAAGGGACAGGTGGGATTAAAAGAAAAATCAAGATGATGTTGCAGTGCAATTAAAAAGAGGCAAGTCATCAGTTGCATATGGTTGGCCACATCCTTGAATGTTTGACCTTCTTAAGTGTTAAATGGTAAGAATAAGCAAGTTCATCAAAGAAAAGAAAAAAGCTTTGATATTTTTATTGGATGTGAAAGAACATGCATCTTACCATTTCTGATCTATAGCTTGTTAAGTCCTGGCTCTGCTGCAATTTTTCTTTTTTTTGATCTGGAAATTCCCCTGATTTGAATAGATCATATTTCCTGGCACTTGGGCTTTTCATCTGGAATACCAATGTCTCTCTAAAAACAGCTATAAACAGTCTTAGGTAACCCTAAATCTCTATATTTCATGATGATTGTGTAAATTATAAGATTCTCCTGGGTTCTTTAGATACTCAAATTATCTCTTTGGCCCAGGTGTTATAATCTTTAGTTGAATTAATTCAGAAAAATCAAGAACTGAGATAACAGAGATAAGAAGCACATCAGTCCACATTCCTACAGATGTCAGTGTTCTCTCTCATTTTTTAGAAACCAATTTCCTTAAAATCTCGTGGAATGCAAAAGACTATGGTAGCAAAAGTTCAAATCACAGGGGAGAGAGAGGTTTCCCCGTACAACTTCAAGGATACAGCTGTGACCTAGCTAACTATCAGTAGATGAAAATCTTTATCAGATTCTTTCTCCTTGAGAGCACACAGGCCATATGCAAAAAGCTCTACAATGTCAAAGTTCTTGCAGGACACACTTTGGATGACACACTCAACTTAGTTGTGGTCTTATCGCTCCTAAATAATGCAGTGATCCCCAATGCATTAAAACATTTATATCACCCCCATCATGTATGTTGTATAAATATTTATCATAATAAATTATTAAAGGGTTCACATGAATATTGATTATTATTGCTACACAATGGCCTTTGTGTGTTATATAAACACACATACACACACACACACACATATCAGCTGTACATGGTAACAATCTTTGGATTCATTTTTTAGTGAACATTTCTAATGACAACTGATGGAACTATCGTAAAGTTAAACAGTTTGAAGACTGCAATGCATGGCAGGCTATAAGGACATGCATTTTTTAGCAAATATAGGCTGTAATTCCATTATTTATAACCACTGCTGCATATATTCTAGACTCAACTCCTATGTGTATGTTTTGCTCATTTACTCTGTCTATTATCGAGGTTGACAGAAATATGGAAAAATAGCAGTTATTACGGGAAAACAAAGTAGAGGTTTCTGTCAAGCTGTCTTCTTATTCCTTAAAGATACAGAATTGTATATTAAGGAATTTATAAGATGGAACTGGGTTTTTTTTCCCTCTGCCTGCATTTCCTCTTTACAATTGCTTTAAGGTCACTGTCATTAAAAAGAAATAAATGTACTACTGTTCTTTTGTATTTTACTACAAGAAAAAGGAACTACTGGGTGACATGTTCCTAAATATTTTCCTTTTCACCCTATTCATCCCATTCTCTTATGCAGTTTTCTTTTCTCTCTCATTCTCTTGTCCCCTCTTGGTCTTTCTCTTTTCTCTCTCCATTTTTATTTTTCTCCTTGTCAGCTTTCAGCTGAAACCTTGAAAAGAAGAATGAAAAGGAAAGAGAGGGCAAAAGAGCACTAGAGATAAGCAAGAAAACATATACAGAAGCTCAGATACTCAGCTATGGAATCCACACTTTTCTTGCCCTGCACAACAAATTTCTATTTTTCTATCTTGTTTTCAGTCTGGCTAATTTTCTTTTGGGAAAAAAAATATATCTTGGTGATATTTTGGGGCTTACTCTATTGCTACAAGGTGGTGGAGCAAGTTGTTATCGATAGTGTTGTTTTCTGTCACACATCTTTCCGTTTATTCCCTGGTTGCTTCCGTTTTTCAGCTTGGAAGAACTCAAGGGGAGACATTCCCTTAGGATACCTATTCCCTAGAAAGCAGTGGAAGTTGAGGAAGCTGCAGGATATTGGAGAAAGTACTATACAGTGAAAGACGTTCAACCGCTCATCATTAAAGATGGTTAGGAATTTCACCAAATGTTCATGGGAATTTTCTTAATAATCCATTTCCTTTCATAAAACAAATGAAGAAGAGTCGAGGTGGTGCAGTGGTTAGAGTGCAGTACTGCAGCTACTTCAGCTGACTGCTAGTTCAGCAGATCAGCGGATCAAATCTCACCGGCTCAAGGTTGACTCAGCCTTCCATCCTTCCAAGGTGGGTAAAATGAAGACCCAGAGCAATATGCTATTTTATTATCCTGTCTTTGGTGTAAGCCTCCCAGAGTCCTCGAAGAGTGGGAGGCATAGAAATACGAAAAATAAATAAATAAACAAACAAACAAACAAATAAATAAATAAATAATCAATCAATCAATCAATCAATCAATCTACTTTCCCCAGGTTGAGCAAAAATTGGCAGAAAGAGATGTAGGAGAATGTTTATATTTGGATCTACTGTTATAAGGGGAAAAGAATCTAATTGCTGTATTCTGTTGGTTGGCTTCTGAGTTTATACATCAACCGTCCATCTAACCCAATAATCTTCTCTCTCATTAGCCAGCCATGATGTAGAGAGCAAGAGAAAGGAGGAGGAAGAAGGAGAGGCATTTAAGCTCAGATGGCAGAAAATGATTTAGAGGCCACGAGGAGGCAACCGAATGAACAGGAAGCAGCAGCATCATTGCCACCTGAACAGAGTTAAAGACAATTCTGATTCAGAACGTATTATCCAGGTTTTGCAAACTCTTTCCACTAGTTAACACCCTACAACACGGGTGTCAAACTCACGGTATCACATTGCCATCACGTGACATTTCCCTAGGTTTTTTCCCTTTGCAGCGTAGGGGTGGGCGTGGCCTATGCGTGATGCATCTGGCCCCCAGGCCGCCAGTTTGACACCCCTGCCCTACAATAATACATTTGCAAGGAAACGTGCCCTGCAAATAACAGCTTCCTCCCTATATTCCAGTCCTCTTCCGTTGTGCTATGCGCAGAGTAAGATTAACTGCATTGGCCATATTTGTGTCAGGATCACACTGATTAATTTAATATCCTGATTGGAAGAGCAGCAAAGCTGTAATGGCTGTTACTTTCTCTGGCAAGCAGCTCAGGGAAGGTGATAATGAGATTAACATTTGGAAGACCTGATCTGCGTTGTGCTGTATTTAATTGTAACTTTGACACCACGTCATATTCATTACAGAGGCGGCAGGGAGGTCACTGTCTGTTACCTGTAGAAACTATCACATTAGTTTGTAATAGATACCATTTGCCAAGTCGTTATTTTTCAAGTGTACAACAAGTGTGACAAACTACTGCTAAATTCTGTACTTTTTAAACACGGTTTGGGTTCATAGAGTTCTGGCAGAATACATAATCAAAGGCACACTCAGAAACAATTCTCATTCATTAGCTTCTTTTTAATGAATGGAAATGTCTCACATGCATCCCATTCAGAGAAGCTTGCAAGACATAACTTAAAGAAAAGATAACATTCATCTACGTGCTTCTTGACATAAAATGTTAAAATGTTAGCAAAGTCCAGATTGGAATTCCAGTTTTTATTTATTTATTTTATTTATTTATTTCATCAAGCATGTATTAGATAATATATATAAGTTATAGACATAATTCATGAGATGGATACAAGTAAAAGGGAACATTAGGCACATTGGTGCACTTATGCACGCCCCTTAAAGACCTCTTAGGAATGGGGTGAGGTTGACAGTAGTGTTGTGGCTCTGACCCCTGAGCCTATCGTATCGGAGGAAGAAGGCTCCGAACATGAAGGAGAGGAGCCGGCCAGGCCTCCCTCCCCTGGCCCCTCCTCTCTGACAATTCCTCAGGTGTCAGCCAAAGGAAAGGAGATTGGCCAGGAGCCAGGTGTCTCCGATCGGTCGGAGAGTGATGAGGGAGACAAGTTGTGGCTGGACCTACGTCAGCGTCGGCGTGCTAAACGATCACAGCAGATGAGGAGGCGTGCCAGGGATTAAGCTGAGTCACTGGACCACACCCCACAGGCTATATAAAGGAGGGGTGTGGCCGTTTAGATTCTGTGACGGACAAAGTTAATTCTTGCAAGCTTCTTTGGTGCAAAACCTCAGTCTGCTGAAGGATTGTGAATTGGACTGTTTTTTTCCAGCCGGTGTGTATTGCATTTGTTATCTGGTGGAGGAACATCCCCCCTTCTTGTTATAGTAAAGAACTTGGCAGCCGGTTCCCGTAGAGCTGTCAAGCCTCTGATAACGGACCGTTTGTGTGTGCCAATTATTTAACCCTCGACTGTCTGTGTGGGTTTGTGCGTGTGGAGGACGGAGACAGAACAAGTAGACAGTCTAAGGCTAAAGTTTTGGGGGTTTGGGGAAGAAACCACAGAGTCAGGTAGGGCATTCTAGGCATTAACTACTCTGTTGCCGTATTTTCTGCAATTGAGTTTGGAGTGGTTTACGTTAAGTTTGTATAAATTCTTGAAACTCACTTCCTGAATAAATCAGTAGTGAAATAAACATAAATCAAGTGCAAGGGTCCCATTGCTTCTGCTATTATTTAAAAGCAAAGGAATCTCAGGGGAAAGAAAAAATTAAAAAAAAATATTCTGAGTTTCAAATTGGAGGTGGACATACAGACAGATTCAACCAAAGTGTCAACTGGGAAACTGTTTATATTTTAGCTCAAATTAAATCCAAAAATGCTTTGTGATTTCTAGAAGCTGGTATTCAGACAAATAAGCCATCATTAGATACGTAGAGATAAATCCCATTTACATGCCATTGGAAAGATACAATCAAAAGCCTAGGAGGAAAACAAATAATCTAGGATGCTTCTCTTTCAGCAGCCAACACTTAAACAACAGGAAATAGTACCAGGTAAATGGCTGGGAGGTAATCAAGGAATCATCAAGTGAGGAACCTACATTTGCACAAAGCCTGGCAGGACAAATATAGGTATAAACAGGCAGCAAACTCCCCACTCCTTTGAATGATGATGTTATTATATGATGATGATGCTAGCCTGGTAATGAAACATTGGCAAGGAAACAACACAGAGCACCAAGAGCCCACAGATCAGCTGAGCTACAGATTTTAGCTCAATAACTACAATTGAGATCAGCAACTTGGTTGTTAAGTGAAGTGGTTGCTAAGTGAAACTGACACTGTGCTTGTAATCTCACTTCAGTTTCCCTTTCTTTACAGATTGTAAATGCAAGGATTGGTTGCAAAGTTATGTTTTCATCACCATTGTAACTGCGAATGAGTACAATTTCTTCTATTAAAACAAGGGATGCTTTGTCCATGAAACAAGAATTCTAACTGTTTTATGCTATTTTTTTCCTCCTAACATTTCCCCATAAACTCAGGGTCTTTTTTTCAGATCAACCGATTGTTGATCCATTGGTTGAACAGAAACTGACCGACCGATTTATCATCCAAGCCTAATGTTGCAGGCTGAGAAGGAGTGATTGGCCCAAAGTCACCCAGCTGATTTTCATGCCTAAAGCGGGACTAGAACTCGCAGTGTCCCAATTTCTAGGCCAGCTTCTGAACCACAAGACTAAATGGTGCTATCCAAATAAGACTATAATATAGGCCATGAAAAACTTACTGAAGAATTTTTCTTTTAAATCTGATTGTTGAACCTGCTTGTAGATAATACCCAAAATACCCAATATGTACATTGTATGTGTGTATCCAAAGAGACGACAAAGTAGCCTACAGTCTGGTCTATATCCTGTCCAAAATGTTGCCAAACCATCTTAGTTTAGACATCTTTTTCTTCATCTGTCTTAGATTTAAACCGCCATGAGCACAGACTGTAGCAATTTAAAAGTGCAGCAGAGACAGCCATTTGTCTGGAATGATATAGGGCCATGATGGCGAACCTATGGCACATGAGCCGTTGCCCCAGTTCAGCTCTGTTGCGCATGCACGCATGCCTCCAGCCAACCAGCTGGTCTTCAGGTTTCTGCCACGCAAGCGTGGGGGCGGGGCATGTGGGGGGCACGTGTGCATGTGCGGGGGGTGCATGTGGGAGGGGTGTGCGAGCATGCACAGGAGGGTGTATCGTGTGTGTGTGGCCCACGTGTGCATGTGGGGGGCAGGACACATGCTCGGGGCCCACCTGTGCATTATATTATGGGGGTTCGGGCACACGTGCGCATTTGCGTGCACACGCACACGCTTTGGGCACTCGGTCCGGAAAAGGTTAGCCATCACTGATAGGTCTTCTGCTTGAGCAGGGGGTTGGACCAGAAGACCTCCAAGGTGCTTTTCAGCCCTATTAGTCTCTGTTCTACATGTCTCTATCTGTGGAACTTCTGCAAAACAGCCTTTCAAGAAAAGAGCTGTCATATTGGTAGGTTGGAAGGAGGCAGAATTAAGGAAGATTCTTAAATTTTCTCTCCCTTAACTACATCACCATCTCTTTGAGGGATCACAGAACATGTTTGCAAGAGCAGACATCTCTGTGCATGGGAAGGAGTCTTCAATCTTGGAAAATTTAAGCCATGCTGACTGGGGAACTCTGGGAGTTGAAGTCCACAAGTCGTAAGTTGCCAAGGTTGGTCATCACTGGTATAGGGTTACGCTAAATGCAGTACAGCCTGTAGTCCATGAGAGCAGAAGGTGGCAACCGTAACTGGAAAACTGTATAAAAAAGGGAAGGAACATGAACCCCTTTTGCAGCAAAGGTACAGTCCCCGAAGTGATGACGATTCCAACTTTTTCACTGCCAGTATCTGTGACAGATTTATGGCTACTTAGAGCATAGCTGCTGAAGTTACCTGAAGCCCCCGTTTCTATGTGTAAAAAAAAAATGTTTCCAACAGATTAAAGTTTTCCAAGAAAAACATCCCATTACCTAGGCAATGACTTGCAGATGAATTTTCTCATATACAAATATTGTTGTTTTAAGTGCCAATCGTGTTGTGTTTATATTAGAATATTTTAGAATAATTCAGATTCTGAAAGTAAATGCCACATGTCTAAACCTTTGCTTACACAAGAGAATTGAATTCTCCTCCTCCTTCCATTTAATCACATGCTCATAATCTCCTGCAGTAGATTCGGGAGACACATTAAAGGACTGCAACAGGAGACAGGAAAGGTATCACTAACAAGGTAATTAGTATGGATAATCCTTTCCTTTCTGATGAACTTGGATGAAAACACTTTGAAAAACAACCATGATTCAACACATAAATGAGTGGCTTAGAAACCAGAAGAATGTGACTTCTAGTTCTACTTTAGACATAAAAGCCGGTTGGATGACTTTGGGCCAAGGGTGAAATCCAGCAGGTTCTGACAGGTTCTGGAGAACTGGTAGCGGAAATTTTGAGTAGTTCAGAGAACCGGCAAATGCCATCTCTGGCTGGCCCCAGAGTGGAGTGGGAATGGAGATTTTGCAATATCCTTCCCCCAGGAGTGGGGAAGGAATGGTGATTTTGCAGTATCCTTCCCCTGCCACTCCCACCAAGCCACACTACACCCACCAAGCCACGCCCACAGAACTGGTAGTAAAAAAAAAAAATTGGATTTCACCACTGCTTTGGGCCAATCCTTTTCTCTCAGCCCAATCTACCTCACAGGGTTGTTTTTTGAAGGGGCGGAAATAGGAGCAGCAAGGAGTATTAGGTATGTCCGCTGCCTTGATTTACTTGCAAAATAATAAAGACAAGATAAAAGTCTAATAAATAAAAATAAAATCAATGGTTTATGGTTACCCTCTCTAGCTACACCAAATAACAAAGGATGGTTTTTCAACTTCCTCAGTTGTGTGGAAACTGCTTATTTATTTACTATTAAAAAATTTTATGGGAGAGAACAAGAAGTAGCCTCTCTTGCTGCTTTCCTTTAGCAATTTTCTCTTTCTGATCTTGCTTTGCAACTTGGCAGCAAACAACACTGTGCAGGAATCTCTTGTTTCCTACAAAACTTTTTCTTCAGTCCTACTTGTCTGGAAGGCATTTATAATTTTAGGTGTACTGTTGAACAGATCTGCCACATATGAGCTATTTATATCAGTTTGTTTCTTGGCCATGAGCTCTGGCTGGGATTTCACTTTCTGATACATAAATGCAAGCAAAGTGTGGATAAAAAAAAAGCCTAATTTGATACGAGCCTTTCATCTTCTCTCTGGATCCATTAAATATTTTCAGGAAATATGGTGAAAAGCCAACTTTTGTCAGCTCCCACTGAGTTCTTCCCAGATGTTTTAGATGGAGAGAAGCTGTAACAGGATACTTTGTAAATACTGCACAGTGTTACTCATCACCATATCTGTGACCCCTGAGTCTTGGAAGCAGACCTTGAGGCTTGGGTGGAAAATAAACTACTTTTAAGCAGCTGTTCATGATCTTGGATTTCATTTTGTCTCACACATCAACTGGAGAGCCAATCAGGTTACAAAGACAGAACCCCTCTTTTTTTTCATGAGGACACAGGAAGATGATACCACCCGTCTGAATATTTTGCTCCCAAGCAAAATTTATGTGGGTTACATTTAGAAGTGGGCTGAAAACTGCTCCACAACATTTAAAATATTTAAATGTAACATTTTTCCCAAATGCCATCACTCTGCTAAACAAATAATTCCCTCAACACTATCAAACTATTCACTAAGTCTGCATTACTATTACTATTAATCTTCTCATCGTTCCTATCACCCATCTCCTCCCACTTATGACTGTATGACTGTAACCTTGTTGCTGGTATCCTTAAGATTTATATTGATAGTTTCCTAGTATGATTCAATTGCTTATTTGTACCCTATGACTATCATTAAGTGTTGTACCTTATGATTCTTGATGAATGTATCTTTTCTTTTTATGTACACTGAAAGCATATGCACCCAAGACAAATTCCTTGTGTGTTCAATAACACTTGACCAATAAAGAATTCTATTCTATTCTATTCTATTCTATTCTAGACTAGACTATTTATAGAAAAATACAAGTAGTCTTTGACTTACAACCATTTGTTTAGTAATCATTCAAGTTACAATGATCCTGGAAAAAGTGGCTTATGACTGGTCTATGGAAATTTTCAGTCATCCAGGTCATGGTTGTCCCAAAGGTGCTTTTACAAAAAGCAACTAGGCATTGTTTTTCTTTGAAGATGTTTTGCTTCAAAAAGTCTTCAAGGAAAAACAAAGTCCAGTTGCCTTTTGAAAAAAGTATCTTTGGGATGACTGGTCCTCACACTTATAACCATTATAACATCCCCACAGTCATGTGGTTAAAATTTGGGTGCTTGACAATTAGCATTTATTTACTATGATTGCAAGATCCCAAGGTCATGTAACTTTCCCAGCCAGCTTCCCACAAGTAAGGTCAATGGAGAAAGCTGGATTTGCTTAATAACTGTGGCAAAAAAAAAAAAAGCTTGTAAAATTGTGGCAAAACCAATACAGCCATTCTGCTTAACAACAAAAATTCTGGTCCCAATTGTGGTGGTAAGTCAAATACTATCTGTAAAGCATTTTGAAATGCTTAATTTTTTCAAGTCTAGGTAAATTTGTTTTCCAAGATGTGAGAAGATAAGCATGATTTGGGGAGCCTCAGTTGGTATTTTCAGAAAAAGAAAATAGAACACAGAATAACAGGATTGAAAAGACTTTGGAGGTCTTCTAGTCCAACTCCCCCCCCCCCCAAAAGCAGAATTATACCATTCCGGATGAATGACTGTCCAATCTCTTCTTGAAAGCCTCCTATGATAAGTGCCTTCATATGATTAGAAAGGCAAGCCATTCCACTGATTAATTGTTCTGTCAGGAAATTTCTCCTTAATTCTAGGTAGGATCTCTCTTTGAAAGTCTTTCATCAGTTACTTCTTGTCCTGCCCTTAGCATCTTTGGAGAATAGATCAACCCCCTCTTCGGTGTGACAGCCCCTCAAGTACTGGAAGGTTGCTATCATATCACCCCCATCCTTCCTTTGTTAGACTAGACATACCTAGTTCCCCCAAGTTCCCATTTAACATACTATTTAGCCTCCAGTCCACTAATCACTTTTGTTGCTTTTCTGTGCATTCTTTCTAGGGTCTCAACATCTTTTTTGTATTGTGGCAATGCAAAACTGGATGCAGTATTCTACTGGTACAGTATAAAAAAGTACTATCACTTCTTGTGATCATGATGCTATTCCTCTGTTGATGTAGCTTATGACTTCAATAATTTAATGCTTGTTAAGGTAAAGGTTCCCCACGCACATATGTGCTAGTAGTTCCCGACTCTAGGGGCGGTGCTCATCTCCGTTTCAAAGCCGAAGAGCCAGTGCTGTCGGAAGATGTCTCGATGGTCATGTGGCTGGCATAACTAAACACCAAAGGCGCATGAAACAGTTACCTTCCCACCAAAGGTAGCCCCTATTTTTTACGTGGTTGGCAGAAGCTGGGACAAGTAACGGGAGCTCACCCCGTTATGTGGCGCTAGGAATTCGAACCGCTGAACTGCCGACATTTCGATCTACAAGCTCAGCATCTTAGCCACTAAGCCAACCCATCCCCCAATGCTTGTTACTGATGAGGAATTTTTTGCCCATAGGTTAGCTTTGGCCAACAAGAGCAAGAGATCCTTGTTGGTCAAACCTAATCTGTGGACAGAAAATCCTCCCCCCCCCCACCACCTTGAAAAAAAAATATTCCCTTTTCCCCATGCACAAACACGGGTGTTTTTTTTCTCCATCAATGCAGTGATAATGGAGCTGCAGGGGTCATGGTTACCCACCAACAAATTGTTTGAATTCTTCTTCCTGTGCAAATTCCAAATTGATTTATCACACAAGAAATTTTTTAAACAATGAGTCCTTGATTCTTTTCAAGAGGGAAAGAGGAAAGAGGTGTACTTAGTATATTCATTTATTACTTGTAAATCCTACTCTTCCTTCAAAAAGGTTGAGTGTGGGATTACCATAGTTTCTGCATGACAGCTATTTTAAGAGGCAAATTATCTTTACTGATACTTTATACTCATAACAATACTTTACATCTGCTGCCCAGTGCAACTCGTGTCTTTTGTTTGGATTTGTTTTTCAGTGTTGGCCCGAAAGCCAAAGCATATTGATTATCAACTAAAGAAACTTGGCATTTGCTGTTATACAGTCAGAGCTAATTGTTGAAAATTATTTATATCCAGCAGAGCAACATTTTCTGGCATTTGGTTTCAGTGTGAAATGAATAAAAGACACCTTTCCAATCACTTTCAGCAGGATGCGCGGTGGATAATCTGAAAGTAATGTAAGGGGTAAGGTATCATCAACCAAAGCACATCTGTCAGGCTTACAGGTTCAACTTGATAATTTGCAATCTGTGCCATTCACAGAGCTGGCTTTGATACTAGACAATATAAGATGGCTGCATTGGCAGCTTTTTTTTTTTCCACTGTAATGAAAACTCAGCAACATCTCTACAAATCCAGGCAAGCTGTCATGCTCTTCTGTGGTGATCTGTTCCTCTTTCCACCGCTAATATATGTCTTTTTAATATTCAGTTCTCCACTAAGCCTTTGTGCAGTTTCTGCTATCTTTCTGCTCATACAGGAATTAGGGAAGTGCACTATAGATGACTGCATGAGCTAAAATCTGTGGCATAACTGAATATGAGAGCTATTTGCTTTCTATCTTAATTTACTTATTTAGGTCCTGTTACTCATGAAACCTGCAGCATGAGTAATCATGGTTTATTACATAGGACAAAGGTTCCCAATCTTGGCAACTTTAGGACGTGTGGATTTCAATCCCCAGAATTCCCCAGCCAGCATGTCTGGCTGGGAAATTCTGGAGTTCAAATCCATGTGTCTTAAAGTTGACAGGATTAGGAATTCCTGATATAAGAAACTTGGAGAGTGCAAATATCATTGGACTATAGTTCCCAAGATCCCCCACTGTGACCCATATAATATATTTGCCGAGCTATGTACTTCAGTACTCCGTTCCTCATTCCTGGTTTAATTATTGTAAATATGCTTGGTGTCTATCAAAAGAGACTGCACTTGGTGTTCAATACGGCAGCTTAAAAACCATGCAACACAAATTCCAATTATTTTAAGCAATTTTAAAACAGCTCCCAGGAAAACACACTGCTCTTTGCACATCTGAAAACCCAATCAATATTGAACTCCAGGGAGAGATCAACCTTCTATAGTAGACCTCGACTTAAAATCACAAATGAGCCCAAAATTGTTCATTGCTAAGCAAGATAGTTGTTAAGTGAGTTTTGCCCCATTTTACAATCTTTCTTGTTTTCTTAAGTGAATCACTGCAGTTGTTCAGTTTGTAACATGGTTGTTAAGTGGATCTTGCTTTCCCATTGACTTTGCTTGTCAGAAGGTCGCAAAAGGGGATCACATGATCCCGGGACACTGCAACTGTCATAAATACGTGCCAGTTGCCAAATGCCCGAATTTTGATCCCGTGACAACAGAGATGCTGTAATGGTCATCACTAGAAGAAATAGTCATAAGTCACTTTTTTTCTGTGTGGTTGTAACTTTGAATTAAATAGCAGTAGCATTTAGACTTATATACTGCTTTCATAGTCCTTTACAACCCTCTCTAAGCAATTTACAGAGTCAGCATATTGCCCCCATCAATCTGGGCCCTCATTTTACCAACCTTGGAAGGATGGAAGGCTGAGTCAACCTTGAGCCTGGTGTGATTCGATCTGCCAAACTGCTGGCAGCCGGTGATCAGCAGAAGTAGCCTGCAGTATTGCAATCTAACCACTGCATCACCATGGCTCATGTATGTAAATGAAAGATATTTGGCTGTAATCTTAAATAATAAGGTGTTTAATACGGGGGGGGGGCAGTGGTGGGTTGCTACCGGTTTGCCCCGGTTCGGGCAAACCGGCAGCAGCGGTGGTGGGAGGCTCCGCCCACATGCCCAGATGTCATCAAATACAATCTGCACATGCACAGAAGCTTCTGTACATGCGCAGACTGGGGGGGGGGGGCACACAACCCAGTAGCAAAGGTAAGTGAAACCCATCCCTGAGGGGGTGGTGGAAACTAAGAACAAAATCCTTGAGACAAAATCTAACTGATCTGAACAAATGTCACTTGTTCAAAACAAGTTCTATTTCTTCAAGGACGTCAGAAATTCTAAGTGGTCCTTTCAGGGCTGAAGTTTAGAGAATAAAGGGGCAACAGAATAAACAGTAACATTTCCAGCCTCAGTGTAAAAGCCTACTTTATTTTATTTTCAGCAGTCCTAGAAAGTCTGAAGTCCAAAATAGAGCTCCTTGCAGGGTCTGGCAGTCTAGAGGAGAAAAATATCTTTTCTCTCCTGCCAACAGCTAAACCTTCTGCAGGAATGGAGGTTTATTTTCAATATGTGATATTAGTAGTTTTCATAATAGAGGATATTTATCTTGTCTGTTTATAATCCACTATAAATATAGAGCCCAACTATCAAGAGGAAATTAAATATTATTTTCCTTGCTCCAGAGAAAGAATAATAGTACCCGACAAGTATTAGGTCTGAGATATTTATTTTGAAAAAATTAAGTAGTGATTACTATGTGATTGTTTTAGAGGATCATGTTCTTCCATACTTGCAGAATCTTTCTGTGAAAGATCAGTTTTAAATTATTCAGCATTTTTACTGACAGTTATGGTCTATAAAATTAGCTTTGAGTGGCCTATCATTTCAAACCCCTCCAGTTCATATGATAGATAAAACCTGACAAAATGTGTTTTGATTTAATCATTTGTAAATGCAAGTCACTGTTTCTGAAGTTAACACATTTTAATGCAGTAACATTCTCCTTTATAGAATCCAAAGCAGTGGTGAAATCCAATTTTTTTCCCCCTACCTGTTCTGTGGGCATGGCTTGGTGGGTGTGGTGTGGCTTGGTGGGAGTTGCAGGAGAAGGATAGTGCAAAATCCCCATTCCCCCCCCCCCTCCTGGGGGAAGGATATTGCAAAATCTCCATTCCCACCCCACTCTGGGGCCCATTACCATTTGCCGGTTCTCTGAACTACTCAAAATTTCCGCTACCAGTTCTCCAGAACCTGTCAGAACCTGCTGGATTTCACCCCTTATCCAAGGGCAAAAGGTTCCAAGGACAAAAGGAAGCCTAAATGGAGGCTTATTATAGTCAGGTCCAGTTCCTGCATAACACATTATTTACATTTCAGGAACAAGGTCTGAGGATATCAGGAGGAAAAATCAGTAGGAAATGGGTATGCGGAAAGAAGTGGTAGGAAAGAAAACAGTTTTGCAAGCAGAACTATTATTCAGCCCAAGATCTTGGTCAATATGATCATGTCTCCCAATATGAAATTGATAATTATGTCATAAATACAAGTTCACATTATTTTGGAAAATCATATTCGGAGTCCCATGTCCTTATTCTTGAAATCACCACATTTGCATTCAATAAAGGGAAAATTCATGTCTTAAATAAGACCAAAATCAGATGCTTGAAGCTAAACAAGTGTGCAGGGGCATAACTAAAAAGATTGGTGGAACCCTTATGGTTTCACTCCATTCCAAGATGCTCAAAGAAAGAATGTATTTTTTTCAAAACAAATCTGGATAGTATTCAAATTGCTAATGGTATGCAAATTGTTTGAATGTTAAAAAAGGAGAGGAATTGTCAGCCGTTAGGCTTATATACTAAATAAAACCCTGGATGTAAAATCCCTCTAGACATCTTTCCTTGGAGAAATGGAAAGCTATTGATAATTCATTTCACTAGCATCCATCATGACCAGATTCTTTGAATGCAAAAAAGAATCCTGGACAGAATTCATGTTGATCCCTAACTTACACTCAATTACATATTAAATTTCAACACTGCATGCAGATATAGCAGTATGAATGGGTGGGGGGGGGAGGTTTCCTTAGTCAGAATTAACATTCACAAAACTGATCCAGAAATCCTATAATTCAACAACACAGATATAACTTGCTTATCTGCACTTTGGGGTTCAAACCACAGCATGCAGTTCAAGATGATCATATATTACTAAACCGGTATTTATTGTATTTCTTTTTTTTTTAATGAAACCTAAAGCTCTCATGATGAGATTGAAAACATTTACTGTACATTCTGTCATGGCTGGCAACAGATTAGGAAATTACAAACTCTAAAATATTGAAAAATATAAAATGTAGGACTAGAAGGAAAAAAAAGAAGAGGTGTTAAATGCTATGTTTCATCACTAGGCATCATTAATAAACATGATTTAAAGGAAAGTGTACACAAATAATAAAGTTTTGACTATTTTCATGATAAGAATGTTATTAAACATAAATCAAGACTTGCAAGAGGTATTACTTCACTGAAAACTTTCAAGTTATGATGGAGTATAAGGCTGATTACAGCAACACATTAAACTGGGATAAGAATTCAAGTGCATTCCTCTTGGGGTAGTCATAAAAAAAGATCAAAAGGAAAAAGAAGATAGTCTGATGGGTGTATTTTATTACCAAACAAAATATATTCCCCCTACAAGTTCAGCATCATTTTACTAATGGCATAAATTTATCAATACCAATGGGGTAGGGGAGCAGGGGCAGGGAATCTGTGAAGAGGGAAGAATCATCAAATAAACTCATTGAATATTTAAAAACAAAGAACATGAAAAGAAATACAAACATAGTTGGGTTTTCATTGTACCTTTAACTGTTTAAACTTTAACTGTTTTATTATATACCACTCAGAGTCCCTCTGTGAGGGATATGGATGATTTTGAAAGGTGACAAAAACAAGCAAACAAACAAACAAACTTCCTGAAGATTTTTTCAATAATTTATCCACACTGCCCAGTTGCCCATTACCAAAACATGCAGGCAATCATTTCTGGAGAAACAGACATCATCGTCTATTAATTCCCAATTTTAAAGCAATCTTGGGAAGTGGTTTTCTGCTCTACTTCCAAAGCGACTATGTCGCTTCAAGTGTTTATGTCCATTTAAGCTAGATCATTTAATTGGTTGCAGGCTAACCTCAGAAGCTGATTGACTGTTTTTTCTGAGAAGGAACCATACCCACAACTAAACCAATACTTTTCATGCATTTTGATAGACTCTACATCTCATTTTACCAATATAGTTGAAACAGTAGACTGATTAAAATCTTTGCTTACTATGGAAAAAAATGCTGATTCAAAACCAGGTAGAACATTTTTTTTAAATTGAAGTATTCCCCCCTCCCCCCCCCTCCCAGAATAAAGGAATAAAAGTTGCATCTTCAACAAACATTGACGTGCCATAACCAAGAGTGAATTAGAAACTGGGCATCAGATTTTTATGTAATAAATTACTTTATAGACATATTCTTGCTGTTTAAGCACCCAGTGCCCAATATGCAGAAGAGGTGGGAAAGACAAATTCAAGATTTGTTCAAGTGGCTTTGATTAGTTACACTTATGAAAGGAAACAAGTTTCCACAAGGAAACTGAGAACATGCCCATCCAACAGGAAGGATGTCTCATTCCATTTGAGACTTCTTCTGTTTCATGGGTGAAAGAGATTTCCTAGCATAGGCAATGGGACTTAGTGTACCTTGTAATATAATTTGGGGTCTAATTTGACACTTGAAATGGGACCTCTTTTGTCCTGTGGTATGATTTGAACAGCATTGAGATTAAGAAAGATGGAATAAGCATAAATATGGTTAAATATGTCCACTTGTTATTTCTGGTTATAAAATATAATTTGATTTTGCAGTGCAAATGTGCTTATTCTTAATTAAAATGAAATCATTCAATAGCTTTAGCTTTCCAGCTTCCCATGCTTCAGTTGAGTGACAGGAAGAACCACCACAAGGAAATGTCTTTCCAGAATAAGAAGCAGGGATGGTCAGAGAATTGGAAAGAATGGAGACGAGGGGAAGAAAGATTACCACTAGCATTCTCCGCCATTTTGCAAAAGTAAAGTAAGCTAAAATGAATTTGAAAGGAATGTTTTAAAAATGCAACTTTTAATCAAAGAGAGAAAAACAAAAGCCACAGGGGAAAAAAAAATCTTTGGAGAGATTGGATGATAGAATTTTCCACACAATTATTCCTGCCCACTGCAATTAAACATAGACAATCCAGCAGTCCATTGTGGACCTTTTCCCACTTCCACCTAACCACAACATAAAAATATCCCGGAAACAGTTTTTCTGCCAATTTTCCAGAACACTGCCATCATCTCAGGCCCAGCCCACGAATGAGACAGGCTTTAGTTGTCCCTGAATATACTGGTTTTAAAGCAGGGTTTTACTAGCCTGCCAAGCCAGCCAACCACCAAGTGTGTAAACTCTGCCATTCATTATGTTTGAGGTGACCTGTAGCAAGTGGGATCAGAATGGCATTTGTGGGGCTGTTTCTCTCTGATCTGGGGATGCCCTCTCTACTTCCATTACTCTGGTATCCAGTCAGTCTCTTTGTCTCTAACAGTATTTTGCAGAACTGAATATTTAAGCACCACGTCTTTTACTGCTTCAGTACAAGGCTGAAATAGGCAAACATTGAGATGGTGCAGCAATAAAATGGTATTGTTGTGGTCCGCTGGCGGCCTGCGGAGCTGGCAGCAGAGTTGGACAGTGAGGAGGTTGGGGAGGAATATGGGCCAGTCCTGGAGTGTGGGGAAGGCTCAAACAAGGGCTCTGCATTAGAGGCAGAGAGGGGTCCAGGGCCATCTGGGAGTTATGTGCTGTCTCCGGAGCCTCCAGAGTCGGACATAGCGAGGCAGAGGAACAGGGGGAGCCTGTTTCCAGTGCCTGCATGCGCAGAGCTGCCAGAAGGCAAGAAAAGTTAAGACAAAAGGGACGACTCGGGAGTAGGGCTTGGAGATGATTGGCCCCTCCCATAAGACATAAAGGAGGAACAAAGGCATATGAGCCTTTGCAGGAAGCAACTTTGTTCGTTCTGGTCGGTTTAAATTCTGAAGCTCCATTTTTATTCTGTGCTCCATGTGGCCTTGCAAAGCTAATTGCCAATTAGGTCTTTGGCAGCATGTCAAGGGAGATAAAGGTTGGTTCTTATCAGCCTTATCCCGAAGGACTGTGGCAGACTTCTGTCAGACTCTTTACAAACTATTTGTGACTCATTACAGGCTGTGAATGAACATAATTCACAGCCGTTGAAATAAAAAGAGGGTTTTTGGGACTAATTGTGTGCTTTTTATTGTCTCAGGAAGCTTAGGTCAGAACAGATATCACAATGATATATCAACATCAGCTGCAACAGAGAAACAATGAGGGGACATCCCCTGTTACCTCCCAAACTGAGCACAGAAAGACTGGAAGTCTGGATTTGCTGTTTACCTCAGAAGGAAGAGGAAGGGAAGAGTAATCTTAATTAAAAGTGCTGCTTGTGACCCAGTTCCCTTTATGACTTTATTCAACTGATGTTAAGAGGAATTATTTAAGAATTAGGAAGAGGGACCAAGAAGGAACCTAGATCTGATGAACCATCCCATTCCTGCTGTAACATCATGACTGGTGGATGTTTCTCCCATTGGATGATGGTGAGAAGAAGAGGAAGGAAGGAAAGCCACAGGAGAATGCTGAATCCTGCTGCAAATGCATTAACAGGACCAGCACCATTCAACAGAGATTCCAAACAATTCAATAGAAGTAGGAGAGAGATTAAAACCATGAGGCAGTAAATCTCATGCCAACTCAAGGATGGCTAGATAATCTTTGAAATCAAAAAGCCATACATCTGAGTCATTACATATTAGATTACAGCAGAATTGGCTGCTGATTAATACAGATTGAAGCTGTGAATAAAGGCCATTGACAAATGCATTGAATGGCTCCCAACACTGCAGGTATTCTTTTATATCTCTGTTTGATAAATCCTCACATATCGGTTGTGAGAGAACAAAAGAAAAGGAAGAAAATATATGGGTGGATGTAGACAATTGCCTGATGGTTGTCAATAGTTTAACGCAATCATCTTGGACAATCACCAGAAGCCTCCATGATATAGTGCATAGAATTCCAAGCAACTCCCGGAGGCAAAATGTGTCTTACTTTGTGAGTGTGCATGTTTTAAATGTATACAAATCTATATAAAAAAATCTGAAACTCATTACAGACCTGTGGTTTGTCAAATGGGGAAAAAGGAGGAGGAGGGAGAAGTAAAGACATGAAAAAAATCCATGCAGGAAATCAGTACAAACTGGTGAGTTAGCATCAAATGTAATTTCAGCCTCAGTAATATACCACCTGCTTCTTTTATAGCCTGAAAAAAGCTATTTGAGGAACTGCAGCCTGTTTGTGGTTTCTACATCAAAGGCCAAAGATAATTAAATTATATAATCTAGTAAATCATATGGTTCGGGACACAAACTGCACTTCAGAGTAAGGCAGCTCAATCTTTGATGGACTTCCATATTGACTGCCTCATGAAGCCTTTGGACTCTGAAGTTTCTCCCCCTCATAATGTTAACTTGTTGGCCTTGCAGAGCATGTTTTCACTCAAAGCCCTGTGGATATTTTGCAATGTTGATTTCCTTAGATCTTCTCTGCCAGCAGAGAACTGCTTTAGCGCTGTAGATCTAATATACAGGTGAAACTCGAAAAATTAGAATATCGTGGAAAAGTTCATTTATTTCAGTAATGCAACTTAAAAGGTGAAACTAATATATGAGATAGACTCATTACATGCAAAGCGAGATAGTTCAAGCCTTGATTTGTCATAATTTTGATGATTATGGCTTACAGCTCATGAAAACCCCAAATTCACAATCTCAGAAAATTAGAATATTACATGAAATCAATAAAACAAGGATTGTACATAGAACAATATCGGACCTCTGAAAAGTATAAGCATACATATGTACTCAGTACTTGGTTTGGGCCCCTTTTGCATCAATTACTGCCTCAATGTGGCGTGGCATGAATGCTATCAGCCTGTGGCACTGCTGAGGTGTTATGGAAGACCAGGATGCTTCAATAGTGGCCTTCAGCTCTTCTGCATTGTTCGGTCTCATGTCTCTCATCTTTCTCTTGGCAATGCCCCATAGATTCTCTATGGGGTTCAGGTCAGGCGAGTTTGCTGGCCGATCAAGCACAGTAATCCCATGGTCATTGAACCAGGTTTTGGTACTTTTGGCAATGTGGGTAGGTGCCAAGTCCTGCTGGAAAATGAAGTCGGCACCCCCATAAAGCTCCAGCATGAAGTGCTCCAAAATCTCTTGGTAGATGGCTGTGTTGACCCTGGACTTAATGAAGCACAGTGGACCAACACCAGCAGATGACATGGCTCCACAAATCAACACAGACTGTGGAAACTTCACACTGGACTTCAAGCATCTTGCAGTGTGTGCCTCTCCATTCTTCCTCCAGACTCTGGGACCTTGGTTTCCAAATGAGATGCAAAAGTTGCTCTCATCAGAAAAGAGGACTTTGGACCACTGAGCAAGACCAGTTCTTTTTGTCTTTAGCCCAGGTAAGATGCTTCTGACGTTGTTTGTGGTTCAGGAGCGGCTTGACAAGAGGAATACGACATTTGAAGGCCATGTCCAAGATCCGTCTGTGTGTGGTGGCTCTTGATGTACTGACTCCAGCCTCAGTCCACTCCTTGTGAAAGTTCCCAACACTTTTGAATGGCTTTTTCCTGACAATCCTCTCCAGGCTGCGGTCATCCCTGCTGCTTGTGCACCTTTTTCTTCCACACTTTTCCCTTCCACATAACTTTCTATTAATGTGCTTTGATACAGCACTTTGGGAACATCCAACTTCTTTTGCAATTACCTTTTGAGGCTTTCCCTCCTTATGGAGGGTGTCAATGATGGTTTTCTGCACAACTGTCAGGTCAGCAGTCTTTCCCATGATTGTGATTCCTACTGAACCAGACGGAGAGACCATTTAAAGGCTCAGGAACCCTTTGCAGGTGTTATGGCTTAATTAGCTGATTAGAGTGGGACACTTTGAGCCTAGAATATTGAACCTTTTCACAATATTCTAATTTTCTGAGATTGTGAATTTGGGGTTTTCATGAGCTGTAAACCATAATCATCAAAATTATGATGCATGGCTGAAATAAATGAACTTTTGCACAATATTCTAATTTTTCGAGTTTCACCTGTAGTATGAAAGCTCTGAACATGATCTAGAAAGCCTCCCTCACTCCTGGTTCTATCTATGAGTGATTTTAGATGTGGACTTATTACTTAAGCATTGCCTCACTATTGTAACACATACATAAATGCCTTTAAGTAAATAGTGTAATGTAATTTAAACTATTTTATCTTGGTATATGTATTTCTGCATGATTTTCTGTTAATGCATTTTGAAATATATTTTCTCTCAAACCTTGCATTTATAAGATAAATATCAGAATATAGTGGAATTGAAAAATTGATGCATAGCTAAGAGTTATAAGATCTTAAAATCTACAAATGCTACTCCATTTCGCTCTCTGCTCCCTGTATAATGTGGAACACCTTCTTGCCAAAGGTATATATTTTAAACTAAGCAGCAGAATGCTTAAGAGTTGGAAGCAATTGCAAAGGAACCTAAGGTATCACAAGGGGATCCCAGAACCAGGAGACTGACATTTTGCTGTGCAACATACCAATCTTCACTTTTAAAATACTTTTTTAAAATATAAAAAGTCAAGTGAGGCAGGAAACTAGATGGTGTGGATATAAGCTGAATTAAAAATTATTGAGATAGCAAAGTGAAGCACGGGGCTCTAGTTTTCTTTATCCACAAGCAATGAAAGAAAAAGACACCAACCATTCTATGTACAGCACTGAAATCCCACCAAACTCTAACACAACCAGAAGTGAGGTGTTGTTATCCATGTGGGGGACAGTGAAACGCTATACTGGTTTCCCATCCCTATTCCGTGACAGGTTGCTCTTACCCAGTGATTTTCTAGAAGGTTACTACACATATTAAGATGACACTTGCCTGGTAATCTTCCAGAAAAAGGTTAGAGACATGTAGAATAACTCACCCCCACCTAGGTACTACTGCAACCAAACTGTTGGGGGCCTGGCAGCCAGCTGTACCACAGGCAAAGTGCTTCTGCAGGCTGACTCCTGAGGTAAAGTTAATCTACAATGGGAATGAGATGGGGGAGAACAGCTCCTCTTCTGCCACTAACCTCATTCCATGAATATCAAGAAATTGCCTGCAGGAGATTTACTACCACTGACTCTTTTCCATGGTTCTTTTTATTGTTGGGAGAATGGCACCCAACAGACCAGCTTCCCTCCTCCTCCTCTCCCTTTTTTTATTACTGTTCAAGGGTTGGAAAGAGAAGCGGAAGCCATAGAATTTTTATGCAATGCTGCCCTCATGATTCTACTGTGGCCAAACGGCAAGTGGCTTTGAAAAACAGTAGCCAGGAACCAGAAGGTAGTTATGACTGCAGTAGCTTTAGGTGGCAAGGAGGAGCCATAGCGTGCCTTGGCCCTAAATGTACCTTAGAACAATTCACTGCAGATTGACCACTTAGTGTGGTGAAATCTAAAATCTAAAATTTGTTACTACTGGTTCTGTGGGCGCAGCTTGGGGGGGTGAATGTAATGTGACTGGGTGGGCGTGGCCAATTTTTTTTTTTACTTTTAAAACCATTTTTTCTACAACCTCTTCAGCGAAGAGGTTGTAAAAAAATGCTTTCAAAAGGCTCTGACGATCCCAGCTGAGTTGCCTGATCAGCAGAGACTTTTTTTCTTTTAAATGCCTCTGACAATCAGGCAACTCAGCTTGGATCATCAGAGGCATTTAAAGGAAAAAAAGGGTTTTTTTTCTTTTAAAAGCCTTTGATGATCCCAGCTGAGCCACACAATCATCAGGGGCTTTTTTTTTTTACTTTTAAAAGCATTTTTTCAGCTGAAGAGGTTGTAGAAAAAATGCTTTTAAAAGTAAAAAAAAAAAAGCCTCTGGCTCAGCTGGGCATGGGAGGGGGCAGGGATTTTTGCTACCGGTTCTCCGAACCACCTGCCTCCATCGCTACCGGATCGGGCGATCCAGTCCGAACCGGGAGCATTTCACCCCTGCTTCTGCTGCCAGAAATGGAAAAGACTGCAGTAAGTCCAGTAAGGAGAGCCATGCAGAAAGTGTCCCTGATGGGCCAGGAATAACATCATAGGCTTAGACCCTCAGATAAAGTCTAGTGAGTCATCTTCAGGCTAGTGGTGGGATTCAAAATTTTTTACTACTGGTTCTGTGGGCATGGCTTGGTGGGCATGGTAGGGGAAAGATACTGTAAAAATCTCCATTCCCTCCCCACTCCAGGGGAATGTTACTGCAAAATTCCCATTTCCTCCTGATCAGCAGGGACTCGGGAAGCAGAGAATAGAGGGGGCGGGGCCAGTCAGAGGTGGTGTTTGCCGGTTCTCCGAACTACTCAAAATTTCTGCTACTGGTTCTCCAGAACTGGTCAGAACCTACTGAATACCACCTCTGCTTCAGGCCTAAACAAGCAGGTCATGTGGATATCCCCTTTCTACCGTTTTCCTCTTCAAATTTAAAATAGGAAAATGTTCGATACTCACAATTAGACTGCAAGAAAAAGAAGACAAGAGTGTGAAATGACAGTAGGAAAGACTTCACTCCCTGGAGCCACCTTCTTCAACTTGTCATTCCAGTTATTTGCAACAAGTAGAAGTTATAGTTGGAGATAATGACATTAAAAATCCTACATGTCACGAAGTACCAATTGGGAAAAAGTGCTATAGAGCTATACCCCAATATTTTCTCTAAAAATAACTAAGCTCCACAGCTTTCTCAATTCTGGCCTACATTAGGCACCAGGTAATTCCTCCTATTAAAAAAGTTTGCTTTGATTTACAGCAACTAAGACGGCCACTTCATTCTGAAATGAAAGTAAAATGGCTCATCCATATTTCAAAATGCACATTTCTTTCTCTTTGTATATCTTTGAATGCTCCTAATTATCCTTAATCTCAAAATCTTTTAAATTAACAGACTTTTTTATCCATATAAGGAAATCAGAATGAATTTTGAATAAAGAGCTCAATGTGTGCAGAAAAACCTGTTAGTAAGCAACTTTAGTGCTTCTGATTTTTTAATAGTCTAAGTTCACTCAATAGTATGCCTTCAATGTCAAGATTAAATCTTAATGCCCCGTCTCCTGATTGCAGTCTAAGAATCAAACTTCTAAATTCCGCTTGTTAATACCACACCAGGGAATGGGTCACAAAACAGGTAAAGTGATGCCTGTAATGATAGCTTATTTACTTGTACCTCTACATTAAAATAAATTGTCTCTTCTTTGGAACAAAACAGAACAACATGTAGTAGCTTGAGGGACATTTTGCTAGGTTTTAATCAGATGAATTTTATCTAGGTAGAATATGAATAATTGCCTATTTAAATGTGGATAATTAGGCATTTATTGATTTTGCGCTGCAAATTATTCCCATTATAACAACTCCACACATCTTGCAGGTGTAGATGTTTGAATCACATACAATGGTATTCAAACAAAATCTGTAACCTTTTAAAAGCTTATGTTGCAACATGAATACTGAAATGAATGAACTATTAAGGCTTACATATTTATTGTGGAGACCCTTGAATAGGTCAGCTAGCTCTAGATTCTTCCAATAAGAAGGGAAGTGTTAGTGTCTTTTATAAAGATAACTAAATATTCTGACAATTGATCTATCTATCTATCTATCTATCTAATATCTATCTAAATATATATCGCCTAAGTATTTTCCCCCCCAAAATAAAAATTCAAAGTAGAAAACTCTTCAGGAATGTCTCATTTTTTTAACAACATTCAGAAACTTTTTAAAAACTTAATAGTAGCTGAAGACAAATGATTTCTTCTGCAGAAATTAAATGATGTGACAGTTTCCAGAAAAAAAATCCTATTGGGGTAAAAATATTATTAATAGCACTAAACTTTGTACTTATATTGTAACAATGTCAAAAACATTTGACCTAAAGAAAGAGTTGGGGGGGATGTGGAGAGAGAGAGAAGGAAGATAGAAAACACCTTTCTTTTTCATTTAATGTAAATCATTTTAAATTACCTCAAACAGAATGTATTTCTTTTACTGGCAATTCACACAGCTATCCTCCATTTGAAATTGAAATATTTCAAATTCATTGGCAGAAAGTAGATGCAAATAACAAAGCAAATTAAACCTAAAGGAGCCTGTTCTGTGCACTTCATTTTGGAAAGAGACTCGGCATAATTATATCCCAAGTGTGTGTCAGTGCACAGCAAGTACCTCCAAGTTGGTAGAATGGGGACACAGATTTGCAAAGGGTGTCTATAGTTTACAGATTCTGATTTGCATAGAATAGTGTGAGCATTGTGGTTGTCAAGAGTCTAAGTTGGTGGGGAAATAGAAATGGAGGAAAAGGAAAGAGGTGAAGAAGAAAAACAGCTCTTGTATTAGAGATATTAAAAGAAGGATTAATTTCCCAACAGAATTAATAGGAAATTGATGTAAGGAAAGAGGATATGGGAACTGCTTGGAACAAAATGAAAATCATTATGTGATAATCACAGAAGTGCATGGAATTATGTTAGTAGGATGCATCGTGGAATGATGAAGTGAAAGAGGCTGTGGTTTTAAAAAATGCAACTAGATGAGTATGTTACTAGGTGTGTTTACTGAAAATGAGGTCAGTGAAAAATATTAAGACATGCAGATCCTGATAGAAAGATAGGGAGTAGTATGTGGTCTGTTGTAAGGAAAGAGTGTTTGAAAATAGATTTGTATAAGAGTGTGTTTCTCCCTACTAGCTATATGGTAGTACAAGTTGAGTAAAAGCAAATTGAATTCAGTAAAAATAAGGAACTGAAGAAATCAATGAAGTACAACAAACAAACAAATGAAAAAGATACAGTTGAGAACAAATGGGTGTGGGCATGAATGAATGGGACTACATAAAAAACCTGGGTGACCAGAAAAAATGAATCAGACTCACACACACACACGCACACACACATGCATGCCCATATTCCATCCATCTCACTGTTGCAGTGACTCTATGTGGAAAAAGATAATACAAAATAATTAAAATTAAGATTAAACAAAATACTAAAAACCAAGAGATCTTGGTGGGGATCTTCTCTTTACTCTATTAGCCATTCTTGGAAGAAATGTCCATCTAGGTTCAGTTCCAAGTGGGGAGAAAGACACTGGAAACATGGAGACTGTTTGAAAAGATGGTTTAATGGTGGACAGGACCACATGGTTTTGAGGTCCTGGACAAAAAAAGCACATGAGTGAGAGAGGAAGATAGATTTATACCCTCTGTTGGGCTTTGAATTTGAGCTTGTATTCTGATTGTTTGTCAGACTCCCATGGGGCCATGCAGGGGTAACTTTGTAGGTTGTCGTTTGAGTCCCAGGCCTGGTTGAATCTTGCTGGGTGATGATATAATGAAGAGGGTTTGGGGAAATTCCTATTATGGCTGAGGGCTAATCCTACCTTTGTTGGATCTTGGGTGAGGGTATTTGCTTATGAATAGACCTAGCTATCTCTTTATCTCTTAAGTGCTGACATCTGCTGTGGGCTATTGAGAGTGTGGGGGCTATTAAGACAGAGTCTGCTTCCTGTCTAAAAAACAAGTTTCTCCATTTCTCATCCAGGAAGGTATAACTGCCTTTTTAATATTTCCTAGAATATTTCATTTTTCTAGGAGAGGAGTGGGTGCTAGCTTCCTACACCATCCTCAGCATAGGATGCTCTTTCGTAAGAGCAGGAATGTGGGGGCTGACCTCATTTCCAGGGGAGAATATTAGAAAGGACGGAGGAGGGGAGACAGCAAAAAAGGTTCTTCTAGATCCTGCCAGCTGAAATCTAAAGTAGGCTTCTTCTGCTGGAGCAAGTGAGGTAGGCCAATCCCATTGGGTTGAGACGGCACTTCAGAAACCTCTGTACTGTAGCTTGGTCTAGTGCAGGGGTAGGGAACTATGGCCTTTTTATGACTTATGGACTTCAAGTCCCAGAATTCCTGAGCCAGCCACACTGCCTCAGTAATTCTGGGAGTCAAAGTTCACAGATTATAAAAAGGTCATAGTTCCCCACCTCTGGTCTAGTGGTTTTTGTTTAAGGCATTGTGCTAGAAAGTGGGAGATCATGAATTCTAGTCCTGCCTTAGCCATGAAAACCAGCTGGGTGACTTTGGGCCAGGCACTCTCTCTCAGCCCAACCCACAGGGTTATTGTTGAGGTGAAAATAGGAGGAGAAAGGTGTTGGATATGCTGCCTTGAGTTATAAATAATAAAGGCAGGACACAAAGAAATAAATAGGAAGAATGAATGGATTGAGGGGAATTAAATGGATTAATTGAATGAATGGATTGAGAGTTTAAAAGAAAAAAATGAGAATGTAAGAAACACAACAGAAGGATAGTTTGCAAAGATAGAAATGTATGGATGATATAGTGAATGGTATAATGAGTGGAAAGAAGAGTTAGCTGTATTTGCTTTTCTGTCCTTTATGTATTTAATGGCTTACTACTTCTCACTCCCTTTTTGAGCTTTGCTTCCTGCTGCAAAGGTATGGCTGCAACCCCAGTGTTAATATAAATGCTGGAGAGTACTACTGCCTTCCTTCATGAGTAAGTATTGCCTCTTCACCATGGGTGACTTCATAATGAGAATGTATTAAATGTGGGTGATTGTACAGAATGGCTTGTATTAAACCTGGCAGCACACCAGCAGAAGTAAAGCAAGAGGCTTAAAATCTTTTGCTCATTTTTGCAACTCATTTTTGCAACTCATCATATGTGTAAATATATATCATATGTGTAAATATATAAATATATGGAAGGATCATCATCATATGTGTATCATACACAGACAAATGGAGTGAAAGCCTATGCAACAGCACAGCAGAATTACTATATAAAAAATTCAGAATAAAAAATTATGGGTTGTGGGGTGGATATGGGTATTCATAGGATATAACTACTTTCATAATCATGCTGAATGTTCCAAACACTTTATATATATATATAGACACTCTAAGATTGTAAGAATGGTGGCAGTTTGTAGAATGGCCTCTGTAGGAAGGCCATTGGCTGGGTGTTCCTGATAGACACTGAGGAAAAGCAAAAAGATAAGTGAAGCAATACATACACATATGATGGTCCTTACAGTAAGCAAATATCAATTACAAATAAGTAATAACTTTTAAAAATTGGTTAAAAACACTCTAAAAGCTCACATATTTATAAGCCTAATAAAAATACTATTTCAAATAAAAATATTATGATACAGTCATTGGTTAGTTCCACTGGGTGAACAATATTTCTAAGTGCAGTGACAGCCCTGGTTCTATTCATTATTCATACACAGATCTAGAAAAGCAGGCCAACAATATGGGACATTTTATCATATTTGATGGATACCTGAAAAAGCTCGAAAATTCTGGATTCAAATACACACATTTCAGAGAATTTTAAAAATGAATATGCAATTAAGATCAGATGCTTTTCTTTTGGGACTGATGGACAAACAATTGGGAAAAAATCATAGAAATGTTTTTTGTACGTGATGATGAAGCGAAATTATGTTCACAAAGATGGAAAGATCAGGCAATAGCTACAATGGAGGAATGGTTGATGAAGATGATGAAACTTGCTGAGATGGACACATTGACTTCTTTGATCAGAAAAATGTCAATTTTTATTTATTGCTGTTAAACTCCTTATGGACTTTTTGCATAAAAAGGAAGAAATGAAGTTATGAGTTAGGGTTTTGATGATTAGACAGGATAATTTATAGAAAGAAGAGAGATATATTATAATCATAGAATAAGAGATAAATGTGTAATTATAGTTATATTTGCTGTTTTACAAGAAAAAGGAATTGAAACACTTTTCTTAATTCTGGACAATGAGATAACATTTGGAAGTGGCTCGAACAAATGCTGCCATTCACTAAAGCAGGCTGGCTGAGGAATTCTGGGAACCGAAGTCCACAAATCTTTGAAAAACACTATGGTAGAATATAAGAAGGCAGTAGATAAGGAGGTTCAGCACAATTGCAAGATTCTGTTATTAGAGCCAATCTCAAGTAGTTTTAGCCTTTTTGTGGAGTTAGTTTCCTGGTCTGGCCTGCCTAATAGGGCTGACAGCTATGCACTGCATGCTTAACAACAAAGCTTCTAATATTAAAAGCAGCATATGATAAAGTAAATACTTTAATATCATTCTTTCATGTATTTTCAAATACCTGTAAGTTGTGCCATCTCTCATATTTCACTGGTTGGTTTTCTCTCTCATTCTGCTATTCTGTTAAATAAATGAATATAAAAAACAAGAGAACATCTTCTCTGAGAAAAATGCTATTTTCTAATATATGGGCCAAACCTATATAAAAGGTTTGCTACAAATGCAGAGAAGTCAGCCTAGCACATATTCATGTATAAAACAATATACCCATCTACTGTAGAAGCATATTTGGGTAACCCTACAGCGTTCAATTGGCTAATGTGGTACGATCATATTTTCAGCAGTTTTAAGCAATTACTTCGGGTTCATTACTCCCTGCTTAGATTTCAAAAGAGCACAGAATTTGGGCCCTGCTGTTCATCAGATTAATCTGCCCTTCTGCCAACCGTGTAGAGGTTTTTCTCTTTCACAACAGAGAATTGTCCTAAGCTTTGCAAAATGCACGAGTGCTTGGTGCACAGCCCAGCAGTATTGCAACGGCCCCATATGCAAAGCAGCCTGCTTATTAACCAGAGGTCTTATTAGAATCCAGCTCCGATTAGACGAGGCAAAAGCTACTGTCATCTGGCGCTGAAAGCCTCGCGCAGCTGCTGTGCACAAACCTTTTAATATTCCTTCATTTCCCATGCAAGCCTTCATCTACAATGGGTGCCCAAGCTCTCTTACTCTCTGGCAAATTACATTTAAAACTCTTTCAGGCTAGAGCGCCAGCACTGCTCCTCAGATGAGGGGTGTGAGTTTTGCAGAGGGCCTAAAATAAATTCGACGTGAACCCTGAGATACATGGTGGGCCCTGGGGAGTTCAGCAAATGAAACGCCTATCAGTCTCTGACACAGCAGATGCTCTTGACAATTGGCAGCTTCACGCTTCATTATGCATGGATCAGATATATAGGTATGGCCTCAGGCTAACTCCCTGGTATAAGGAAGAGAGGCATGCTGGGAAAAGGCAAATGGTCTTTGCCCACGAATTAGAAACATGAAGGAGCAAGGGGGGAGGAGGAAGAACTATACAAATACTCCATATGTTTCTTAGGAGGCATGTACGCACACACCATGCAACAGTGTATATGTGGACTCACATACACATATATAGATATACAGATACACATGAATGCATACATATAAATACAAAGAGAAATGCACACATGCAGTATTGAGAGGCAGAGAGGACAGAAGTGGGGAACATAAAGCTCCTATTTCTATTTCAAAATATTCTGGCAGAGAGCAATTATTCTGGTATGGAACAATTATTCGTTCCACAAAAAGAAAAACTATTGCTTCAATTCCGTTTTTTTTTTTTCAATGCACAAAAACAGCAAGCTTAAAAAAAAAATAAAAGAGTGGAAGGAGGAAGACTCAGTGCTGAGAGCAAAAAGGTCAGATATTTGCAAAATTCTGTGATGTAGTCTTATAATAAAGTAGCATTAGTTCATCTAGTTCTGTTTCCTGACTGGTTTCTCTGGGAGGACTGACATCAACCTTGCAAGTCTGAAAGTATAAACTTCCTGCCTGCCATTTTTAACTGCCTGATCTATTAGGGCGAGTCCCTTCTCAATTTCTTTCTGTGGTCAGTAAGCAGTTGTGGGTTTTTGCCCCTCTTATCCGATTGTTTCCTAGGCAGCATCTTTCTTTCTCTGTCTTCAAGGCCACTGATGCATTCCACTGTATCTGTTAACCAGGAACTTCAGGACTCCATCCCAACTCTGAAAAGGCTGGGAAAGACTGGTCTAAACTGTCATGAACGGTAATAAAAGTAAATTTGTGTTATTATTTTCCAAATAGAACAGGAATGGAATAGGAGAGGTCATGTTTATGTATGTGGAGGAGACCTCTAATGGAAAATAATAAAGCCTGAAATCATGGAAAATTTTGAAAACTCGGGCTATACATCAATCTCAAATACATGTATTTGCTTTCAGTTGCCAAGTCTTTATTTTTTTTAAAAAAACTTGTACATATAATATACAGTATCTTCTAGAAAACACTCAAGTGGCAGTATGTGGTTCATTTTGTGGGAACTTTCATGTTAATCTATGAAACTAAGCAGGTTCAGGCCTCATTAGTGTTTGGATGGGCAACAGCCAAGTAATCCTAGGGCCATAGTCAACCCACTTCCATAATCTTTTCCATGAGGTAATTGAGCATGAAGCTTAAATGGAAGACAACTACCCTTTTTTACTTTCTTACCATTTAAAACAGTTAGTCCCTTTTAATAATTTAAACAATACAGTCAAAAGATGAACAAAGATAGATGCAATGCAATGCAATGCAATACAATACAATACAATGAAATGAAATGCTTTCATCTACCTCTGTTCATCTTTTGACTGTATTGTTTAAATTTCTTGCCATTATTGGTACCCAAGAAAATTAAAATGAATGTATATTATACACTATACATTTCCTGTTAAAAATCAGAAATTTTATTAACGACCTTTTGCTTAACAGTTGCTGGATGATGCCACAAAAAAGTCATCTTTTTATCACACCAATTTAGTATTACTAGATTCTTCCTTAGGGAGCAGAGACTTGTCTGAATTAAAGTTCAAAATAAATTAATACAATCCTCCAAAGCAGAGACATTTAAGAAGTTTAAGCCTTCAATGGGCAGTTTTTAAAGTAAGAAAGTAAAAGGGGAAACACTACTAATGTTTCTTTCAATGCTCTATCCAGTGTGTTCAGGCAAGTTGTGGTTAGGAATGTAAAACCTGAATTTAAAGAAAGTGCATCTGGTAGAGATTAAAAAGGATAAAGGGGAGAGGAATAGGTTTGATGTGTACTTCAAAATGCTGCTCATAATGTAGATTGTTCTGTTACATGAAAAGAAGGCCTTTCATGTTTTGCTTTTAAACCTACACTTTTAAAGTACCTTTTTATTTGCTGCTCTTGGTGTAGAATTGCCTTTACCTCTGGCTTTAAATCCAGGTTGAGGACTCTGACTTGATTGGCTTCCTTTGAATAAGCTTCTGAAGTCATATTTTATCTTCTCTTTTACCCATCAATAATGTGTGCGAATGCATACCTTTCTTCTACCAAATGGCATTTTATTGCCCAGACACTCCAGGTTTCTGTGGAGAAAATCACTGACATCAGTCAATGATTTTACAAAGAAAGATATTTTGCTTTTTTAAATAGATTTGCTGGTAATCACATTTTAGGACATATGT
Source organism: Ptyas mucosa (assembly GCA_012654045.1). Classification (NCBI taxonomy): domain Eukaryota; kingdom Metazoa; phylum Chordata; class Lepidosauria; order Squamata; family Colubridae; genus Ptyas; species Ptyas mucosa. Next base: position 13,679,556 of record WNWU01000017.1, on the reverse strand, counting down.
CAGGTATATGCTTAAAATATCTTATATATGCTACTAAAAAGATCAGTCATTTTACATTTAGTTTAATCACTGAACATCATAATGATTGGAAAACTATCTTTGGAAGAACAAATTCCAGTTTTTTTGTGGTGAGACAGTCAATAGATATTCTATCAAAGATCCGTAGTTTTTTTTAAAGGATTCAGTCATTGTCAGTAGATATAACTTTTGGTGCTTAAATTCGACTGTTATCTTGAGACATGTAAAATAAAAGGGGGAATATCCCTGAATATGTGGAAGCTGCATGACTTTCATCACCAAATGAGAAACAGCTTAATTCACCTGTTACACATTGCACATTATTATTGCTAGGCCTCAGTCTTTCCTTATACAATAGCTTATAATATATGCCTATAATAATATTTTGTTTCCCAGTATCCACCTATCAATACTGTCTGAAAGAGTAAGAAGAGGATTAGAAATCAGAATTATACAGATGAAAGGGAGCATTTATATCAGTGAATCCAACCCCCCTTTAAATCAGGAATCTCATTTAAAGCATTCTCATCCGATGGTTTGCTAGTCTCTGTCTGAATAGCCAATGAATGAGAGCAAAACGTCTTCAATATAACTCTGGAATTTCTCTTACTGATAAGTCCAAAATCAGTTTGTCATCAACAGCTATTCCAAGACTCAACTCATAAGTAACATTACTAGCCAATCTTTTTCTCATTCTGTATATGTGCATTTGATTTCTGTTTCCTAATGAAGAACTCTGAATTTATGTTGTTTTCTTATTCCTTATGTTGTTCACTTATTCTATTTTTCACAATTGTCTGATGGAATGCATATTCTCTTCTTGTAGGAGTTAGCATAACAGTTGAATTGTTCTCTATTTTTTTCTATCATTGTTATCTGCTAGCATTTGCCATCTTCACATAGAAACTTGTACACTGCTTCTTTTCTCTTCCTTTTTATTTTGAATGTATCTGTCTTGTTTTCTGCATCTTCTGCCAACCATAGCTTGTTTTGATTTTAACCTTTCTAACACCATCTCTGTATATCCAGATCTGTTGTATATATTATTTTTGTCCTTAGTGAAATTTTTTGCAATTGTGCTTTCAGTATCTTTAGAATCAACCTGCCTTGTGGCCATGATGATTGTAGGTCTACAGTTCAATTTAAGCAATGCATCATTTTTGCACACACATAAAATCATAAATACTTAAAATGAAGATAGATTTTCCTCCTAATAGATACAAGCTAAAATCATTCCAGGGACATGAACTCTCATTACCAGAGAATGAATTTGTTATAAGTTTCCTTCCTAAAACAAATTAGATTATTTAAAGGAAATAATAAAGAAAAAGAGTTCCAAAATATCTCCTTTTCCTGCACATTAGAATAGGTGAACAGACACAAAACTTTAACTTCACACATACACTAATGGGGTCTGAGCTAATGATAAGTAAACAGGAAAAAGATCTTGGAGTGGTGATGCATTGTGTGATGAACATGTCAGTGCAGAAGTTTCACACCGCTCTAGAATCATCTCTCTACTTATATGATCTCATGCCATCATTTTTGTTTGGCTGATGAGCAAGTAATTTATTTCTGTCACACCTGTGATAGAAACCACCCTGATTGTTTATCTGATTATTTTCCATTGGACCACATGGATAAACACAGGTAAAATAAATGGATGGCGAGCTGTATAATATATCTTTATGCCTTTGTTCAAACAAGGCAGAGGGGTTTTCCATTATTACAAGACCTGGGGTGGCTCAGAGTAAGACATTATTTTTTTCCCCTAGTGTTTCGAGATCAGCAAAAGTAAGAATAAATATAAATACAATTCAAATAATTTTTGAGAAATTGGGGAGGAGAAAATGTGTTAATATGAAGATACCCCAAGTATATGACTACTGTAAAAATCCATTCGGGGAGATGTATTATTATTATAATAATAATACATTATAAAACATTATTATAAAACCTCTGAAGTTTTACAATAGGAAGGGAACATATACTATCTCTCTCATATGTACACTATGCACACTGTAACAACTAACACCCTCACTTAGCCAGTTGAAAGCAGTAGTGAGTATGCTACTTGTTTACCAACCGTGATAAAGCTTCTCTCAGAAGTGGCACACGCCTTTTCATTTAAAGCATTCCCAGCAGTATTCCTACAATCCTTGTGTCTACAAAGGACTATCTATATAGCCACATTAATACTACTTTCATAGGATTATTGAAAAGTCTTAATTCCTCCATTTCAGATGTTAATGTAGCTCAATATTATGAGAGCAAAGAGCCAAGCTACTAAGCAAAAGATCAAAATAAGTTTTAAAATCTGAAAGTCTAGGTAGACAGCTTAGATATATATTAGATCAAAGATGTGCAGGGCAGACTACTGAAGGAATTATTGAATCAAATCAAGCTTTGAGTTCTTCTGTGCTGAATGATCTCACATCAGATGAAAAATAGTAATAGGACTGGAGATTATACATGAGGTCTTGATGATTTCACTATGAGAGGTTTAAGGATATGGTTCTTTTTCCCACATCAATCAAGGAGACTTCAAAGTCTGTTGGATCAAGCTTCAGACTTTTAGGACTACACAACATCCCTCCTGTCCTAAATGGTAACTTCGACATATGCTGAGGTATAAACAAAAGCAGAAGGAAGTTCTAAATGTTTTCTCAAAAGATTGTTAAAATTGTTGTCAAAATTAATGTTGTGTATATAATATGAAGCATAATTTTCTAATCCATGATTTCAACCGTTTAACCTTCTGTGGGCCAACAATGTACCCACCAATCTTCATCAGTTCAAATGTAGCTATACATGTTGCATGAATTGAACATTCATGTTTTGTAGATTCAGGTAGCATATATTGGGTGTCCTATTGGACACTGGTAGATTAATGAAAGGAATGCATTATGTAGTGAGGTATTGTGGGAAAATCTCACCAAGGAAAGGATAATTATTTAAGTATTATAGAAAGAAGCACAATATTTGGAAGGATTGGATTATTTTTGTACTTCTTTTTCACGTGAAATAACAGTTCTTCAGCTGTGGTAGAGCAGTGGTTAGAATGAAATATTGCAGGCTAATTCTGCTGACCGCCAGCAGTTTGATCCTCACCAGCTCAAGATTGACCCAGCCTTCCATCCTTTCAAAGTTGGTAAAATAGGACCTAGACTGTTGGGGGGGGGGGCAATATGCTGACTCTGTAAACCACTTAGAGAGGGCTGTGTAGCACTGTGAAGCACTGTGAAGCTGTAGATAAGTCTAAGTGCTATTGCTATTGCAATTCTTGGATGATGGTGGCAGTAACGATATTTTAGATTCAGGAACTCAAAACAACATACCTAGCAATTTCTTCTACATTTTTGAAAATGTTTGTTTCCCCCAAAATAAGACATCCCCTGATAAGCCTGATCGGGCTTTTGAGCACATGGCAATAAGGCCAAGCGCTTATTTCAGGGTTCAAAAAATATAAGACAGGGTCTTATTTTCAGGGAAACACAGTAATGAGTAACTAATCATTTCTAAACATCATTTGTAGGCCCATTTTAATCTTTAATATCTTACTTCACATGTTTTTAGTTATTCCATTCACTGCTACCCAGGAAGAATCAACTCAAAAATAAAAGTAAAAACACCCGTCTTTCATTCAACAAAAAGGAAGGCTTAAAATTGCACATAACCCTAATTGACTATCTAGAATATTAAGACAACATTTGTGAATATTAACAGAATTATTTTTTTTCAACATGTAGGAAAAATTTAATGAAAACTCTGTCTTTAAATACACACACATACACACACACACACACACACACACACACACACACACGAGAGAGAGAGAGAGAGAGAGAGAGAGAGAGAGAGAGAGAGAGAGAGAGAGAGATTTCATTTCTCCTCAGGGACTAATTAAGGTGCATGCATACATGTTGCTTTTGTGTGTATATGTGAGTCTAATCAAGATGGGTGCATGTGTGTTTCTGTTATCTCCTTAGGTTGCATCTGGATGTGTTTGTATGCAAGGAGAAGCAGAGGGTGGAGTGAAAGCACACTGCCTCTGAGTCACATGACTGGGAAGAAGGAGGGGGTATAGAATGGAGGACTTGGCAGCATTCCGAGGCACTAATTGCCTCTTGCATACAGATGCAACCAGGGAATGTTTTTTTTTCTATGTTTTCTTCTCATTCTGATCCAGGCCTTTTTAAAACTCAGTCTTTCTTCTGTTGGTTTCTCTCTCCTCATCAAATGTGATTCAGGTTGGTTTTGTTTTGTTTTTTTACAATTATCCCACTGATTAGCAGAAAGAAGATTCACAGATATACAGAACCTTAAACCTTATTTATATCATTTATTTCCATAATTCTGCTGCGTTGGAAAGCATCACGTGTGTTGTTCTGGCCTCACAAAGCCTGACTGCTCTTGGACTAAAAGAAGGGTTGTTATGATGCTAAATAGGTTGCTTTGAGTTGTCCTGGAGGGGAGGGAGGGAAGACTAAATGCAGAAAGGAAATAAGTAGTGTTTGCTATTTGATTGTTTATTATCGACTGTATTCAAACACTAGGTTTTTTTTAAAAAAATGCAAATCTTTGCCTGCTTTTCTGCATAGGTACCGCAGTGGTGGGTTGCTCCCGGTTTGCACTCGTTCGCAAGAACCGGTAGTAAAAATTTGTAGTAGTTCAGAGAACCGGTAATAACATTGGCTGGCCACACCCCCGAACCGGTCCCCGGCCCAGTTGCTCCTTTACTCTGCCCACCTCATCAGAGGCTTTTTTAAGAAAAACTTTTAAAAGCATTTTTTCTACAACCTTTTTGGCCGAAGAAATGCTTTTAAAAGTAAAAAAAAAAAGGCTCTGATGATCGCACGGCTCAGCTGGGATCGTCAGAGCTTCTGAAAGTATTTTTTTCTGCAACCTGTTCAGCCGAAGAGGTTGTAGAAAAAAAAAACCTTTAAAAGCCTCTGGCGATCCCAGCAGAGTTTCCTGATTGTCAGAGGCTCCTAAAAGCATTTTTTTCTGTAACCTCTTAAGGTTGTAGAAAAAATGCTTTTAAAAGTAAAAAAAAAAAAGTTGGCCACGCCCACCCAGTCACATTACCCCCCACAAGCCACGCCCACAAAATAAGCCATGCCCACAGAACTGGTAGTAAAACATTTTAGAACCCACCCCTGGTAGGTACCTGGGGAATTCTGGGAGTTGAAGTCCTCAAGTCTTAAAAGTTGCCAAGTTTGGAGATTCCTTATCTAGATCAACCCAGCCTTACATGTTAAAGTCGGACCAGGCTATGATTTCTCTACAAACGTGCCTGCCCACATGGTTGTGGACAATTTCACTTTGTATCCTATGGCTGCTCCCAGTGAGCAAATCTTGACATCTGGTACAAGCCAATGTTGCAACTTTCCATGCCAAATTTCAGCATGAATCAAATGACCCATCTCATTTAACTCAGGGGAAGCTGTCACAAAAGAAAGCAAGGAGTCCAAAAACTTTGTGCGAATATACCTAGTATAATATCATACATAGTTGTATGTGGCAAGGATAGAATAATAGGACACAAATCTAGGAACACCATCATAATCCCCGGTTCCTATTGATAATCAAAGATATTTTCATATTTTCAATAAGTGATAGTAAAAAAAGTTGGCACTGTCCCTCTTAATACTACAATATATAATACATGCTGTAATTCAACTGTATTAGTAAATTAAGTTGCAAATGTCACTGGAATTTCTGGTCTTTAGCCAGATTTTTAATGTAAAGATATATAAAATGTTTTTGAGTACCATATATTAGATAAACTATGCAAGTTGTTAGTATGCTTTAGCGACAAGACCGTTTCCTTGCTTAATCCTACTTTTATCAACATCTTTTTCCGCCTTCCTTTGCAATACCAGCTGAATGTGTGCAAGTTAATAATCAGTGCTTGTTTTGATTTCTTAACCTCTGGAAAAAGGAGCAGACATAGCTACATATGCTTTTTTTGTAAGAATGGTTAAACTCTTGACCTTAATTCTTTCTTAGTTTACTCAAAAGTTTTTTTTCTACCTGCATCGCATCCTCCTTGCTTTTACAGCTTCCACTACATAAATGATCTTGCAGCTATTATTATGTTGAACAGTTATATATGACTCTAAAGATGATGGAAACTGTTACTAGGAAAAACATGGTAGTTCCCTTGCATGACAAGACTGCAGCAGTTTATGATATGTGTCTAGAACCGATATGTGGATATAGAAATATTAATATCCCTAATAAGGCTCTTATTAATCCTATGGAAATCATTGTTTCTGTTTTACCAGAAAATAAAATCCATTGAATAAGGGAATGTAAAACCAAGCAGCCAGAGAATGAATGAGTCCAGATATACCTCATTTATATTAAGAAACATCATGGTTTAATTTAAAATGTGACTCTGCAAAGTTCAGCACAAAGCTCTAGGATTAGTGAGATTATCCACAGTGTACTTTACACACAGAATGTCTACAAAAGCCCTATATGCATGTTAAGTATTATTATTAGCTTTTGAAATATCGGCAGATATTTTTTGGCCACTTAGTTGACCTTGGCTGATCTTGAAAGTTAAGTAAGGTTGGCCCTGGATAGTACTTGGTTATATGAATTCCAGAGGTGCTGAGTAGACTAGAAAGAAGGGAAGAAATATCCCGAGCAAAGGCAATGGCAAATCACTTCCATAATACTGCCAAGAAAACTGTAAGAATGCAGCCACCAAGAGCCAAGCTTGATTCAAGAGCATCTTTCTTTATCTTAGTGGAGACTGATTGATCGATTGATTGCCCACATTTATTTTGGTCAAGCTAAAGCACCATACATACCTAATGCACCCACCTCCCATTTTCCCTACACAACAACCCTACGAGCTGAGAGAGAGTGACTGTCCCAAAGCCACCCAGCTGGCCTTCATGCCTAAGGAAAGACTAAATTTTAGTTTTCCTTGTTTATGTCTAGTATGTAATATCAACTATATATAACTAATATAGCTTGATTTGTTTGACCCAGCCTAGTTAACGAAATCTGTTAGTATCTGAGTTTCAGACCTCCCTGTTGAATGTTAACGGGGAACAAAACCCTCACTCTGACACATATGAAAGAGAGAGGATTCTGCACTTATTCAGCTATTCTCTATTCAGCTGCTCTCTTTTATGTACAAAGATAGTTCTGTTTATTAGTGAACAAACTACAAGAGTTTGTATGAATGTCAAAAGAATCTTTTCATTCTTGTCATTGTGTTCTGGCTTTCCAAGGCCACCAGCATGCTTCTTATCATTGTGCTCATTTTCTGGGCATTAATTTTTGGGGTGAGACAGAAACATGGATAACAAGAAAAGAAAGACCCTGGCTTTCTTTCTGCTACACAGGTATGGCTTTGTGTAGGGAGGCAGCTTCTGGTGAACCAGTTAGGGAGCCCAGATGATAAGATCTAGTTTGTTGGGGCCCGTCTAGCCAAAATCCACCCAAATACATCTACATTGTGCTGGAAATGCAAAAATCAAAAAGGATCATATTTTCATATGTGGTGGAAATGTAGCAAAGCACAACTTTATTGGCAAGAAATTAAAACCATAATAGAAGAATTAACAAATCTGCAGACACCAAATAAACCAGAGTTCTTCTTATTCGGTATGATGACACCACAATATAGCAAAGAAATAAAATACCTTAGTACCCATATTCTCACAGCAGCGCGAATTATATATACCCAAAATTGGAAGACAGACCTGATCCCGAGCAGAGAAAAAATCATATCCAAAATAAACGAATGTGCTGAAATGGATAAGCTAACTTTGGAATTGCAGGACAAAGAAGAAAGTGAATTTTACCAAGTATGGCACAAATGGTACCAATGGCTGGAAAGTAAAATAACAATAAATTAAAATATGACAAATAGGGTTGCAGAAAGTTGAGAGATATAGAACAAAAAAGATATCTAAACACCAATACTTACAATTCTAAGTTGAAATACATGATAATTGACCATGTAAATTGCATAAAATTTAAGATATGATCTGTAGATGACTGACAAGAAATATGTATATGTAGTACGAGTGGGGTAGGTGGAGGGAATGGTTGCATTTTTGTTGTTTATGTCTATTTGTCATTGTTTGCTCTTTTTCTTTTTTGTATGTTTTAACGTCTAATAAAAAACTTTTAAAAAAAAGATCTAGTTTGTTGGACCGGTGAGGTGTCTCGTCTTGCTCTACTCCAAAAGCTGATATATAATCAATAGATTTGTGATTATTTGCATTTCAAATACAATGTATAACTTTTTCCAGTTACCGTATTTTTCGGAGTATAAGACGCACTGAAGTATAAGACGCACCTTAGTTTTTGGGGAGGAAAATAAGAAAAAAAACTGATTGGCAGGTGGATCAGCCTCCCGGAATATCTCCAATCAGCTGTTCCCAGAGGTGAATTTTAGCAACAGGTTCCTTGGTTGTGAGCTCTGTGTTTTGCTCTTTTTTTTTTTTTTTGCTTTTTTTTCTGTCTCTGAAACTTCTGAAATTCTGTTTCAGAAAAAACTTTTTTTCCTGCCTCTAAAAGCCTCCGAAACAGCTTCAGAAAAAAAGTCTCTGAAGCTCTGTTTGGGGGCTGTTTTTCTGAAGCTTCGTTTCTGATACTTTTTTCAGCCTCTGAAACCTCCGTTTGAGAAGCCGGGTGGGGCTACATTCGGAGTATAAGATGCACCCAGATTTTCATCCTCTTTTTGGGCGGGGAAAGGTGCGTCTTATACTCTGAAAATATGTATATATATATATATCCTGTCCTATCTGTCTCTTAGCTCTCTTACCGTGTTTCCCCGAAAATAAGACCCTGTCTTATATTTTTTTGAACCCTGAAATAAGCGCTTGGCCTTATTGCCACGCACTCAAAAGCCCGATTATGCTTATTATCAGGGGATGTCTTATTTTAGGGGAAACAGGGTGGTTGGGGCTTGTTCTTAATAATGTTAATCTGTGTTGTTTTATTTTTTTCTGATATTTTAAGTATTTTTACTTGTTTTATAATTTGTGAACCGCTCAGAGTCACTTTGCAGAGTAGATGGGCAGCATGAAAACTAGATAGATAGATAGATAGATAGATAGATAGATAGATAGATAGATAGATAGATAGATAGACAGACAGACAGACAGACAGACAACACATATACAAGGTTTGCTTCATTTCCCCACACTTCCTCACATTCTTGCTGCATCATAGATAATTTTTTTTTTTAAATGTAGCTTATGGGATATTTAATTCAGAAATAGAAACCAGAAAAGATGTGTGAGATCTGTAATCAGATCTCCAAATGTCTTTAAAAAAAATAAAAAACAATTCTAGCTATCAAATGTAAGGGTTTTAATGAAAGAAACAGCATCTGGCAATGGAATAGAGCTCACATTCTCCTGTGTTGCTCTTGCATATCCCCCAGGCTGGATCTGAAAGCTTTGTGGATTCTGTGCAACAGATTTGCAAATGTGGAGTGGGGCAGGGAATGAGAAAAACTACAGAGATTAGTCCAGACAATCTCCAGGAGTCAGTGCTGACCCAAAGGCACACAGAAAAAAAAAAAGGAAAAGAAAAAATCATGTGCATGGAAGAAAAGCAGAGTTAATAGGTCTCTTGCCCCTATCTATAATTAGAACTAATAGTGCATTGGGAAAACTGAGTGCTAATGATATACTGTAGGTTAAAACCTGCAACCATCCCATGGCCTCAACAGAAGTCATACCAGTGTATACCCCCACCAGCTTTTAAACTTTAAAATCAATGTCAGAAGGTCAATCACACATCAGATATATTACATCTAATATCTATCTTACTTTCATTTGAAATGGAATAATTTGAAATTATTTTACTACTAGCCAAATGCTTTCCTAGCTCTTACTTTCTCATTAACAATGCTATCATAATGTTGTGGATATAATTAAGTTTATTTCTGCCACATACAAACATATCAACATGGGAATTTTGAAAATGCAAATACAAGTCAATCCTGTTCAGAGTTCTATAAGTTAACTATCGGTTAGGTTTTCAAAATAACCCATTTTATGGGAAAAGCAATATTTATTTGTAAAAAGAGATGTGGGAAGCAACATTTATCTGGTCATTTCAGCCCAGAATCTGCTACAAGGAGATATCAGCATAAACAAGCATCTTTCAAGTCAGCATATTTCGCATACTAAACAACCATCACATTCAAAATGCAGTCAGGCACGCATTAAGCAGCCATCAAGCTTCCTTTGCCAATTTTGTACTGAACTAGCAGTTGTCTTCACATGTGTTATGCTTCTCACTGTTTCGTTCATCTTTTTAAGGCTGCATAAAGATATTAGGATCCCTTAAAAGCAAATTCAAATATATGCTTGACAGAGGGCGTGCAGACAAAGCTGCTTCATTCAAAACACTCACTCTGAATATAGTTGGACTCTAAGTTCATATTGTCATATCCTGTGTACCGCTGCTCTGGATTCTCATCAGATGATGGTAAACAATCACAGCAGGAAGCATCTTGCACCCAAGTATGATTTCCACATAATTAAGTACTGATTTTTCCAGTAGCTCAGCAATTTATCCTTTTCTCAGAACTGATCTGGGCACAGTATGAGCTCTTACTTGCATTAACGCAAATAAAACAACATTATTAGACCTAGAACGTGAATTTCTCTTATTCTCAGAGATTGAAGGATTGCCAGAAATAAGCATGGATAGGTTCCTTGGCTTGTCAGATGATATCTGAGATAGAGGGAGGGGCAGGGGGGGAGCAAAGAAGGGAGAATTACTGGGCCTAAGCAAATCCATGGCCTCATTCACATACTGAGGAGGGGCTGCTAGGTTCCCACAATGACATGATGTTTGGGATGACTTCTGCAGCTGCCACTCAATAAAGACAGGAGCATTTCCTTGAGAGTTGGTGGAAGGAGGGTTTCCCATTGCTGGGAACTCTTTCTTCCCTGTTCCTGCCTCCCACTTCTCACATTTCTCTTTGTGAGTCACCACAGCAATTTGCTTGCTGCCATTTCCATGAGACATAAGGTGTCTCTACTGCTCCCCACACAGACACAGAGACTATTTCCCCCTCTTTATTGCTACAAAAACAGATGCAGCAAACTAAGACCAAAGATGAGTGGGCAAAGCATGGCTGGTCACGTAATTTAGATAATCCCTCTGAATGTTTGACTCACATACAAAATGTTCCTTTGAATGCTTCATACCTTCCCCAAAAGACCCCTACAGTTGAGGACAATATTCTGTCTCACTCAGCGCACCACATTTCTAATAAATGGTTAATAAATCAGTGGTAATGTGGTCTTCTTAATTAATCTTTTTAGTCTTCTAGGGATAAAAGAAGAAAAGTATTAATGAGTCCTAATGTTTTATTAAGAGAGAGACAGAAAGGGCCGTAGATACATATGTGCACACTCACACATGGAGATATATAAATACCTGACTGGAGTGCCTTTCCCTCCAAGGTAGCCTTGTGTCAGCTTTACGGACTGATCCTGCAGCTGTCTGGGAGGTCAATCACACATTGCAGAAGAATATATTTAACCGGCGGCAGCCAGCAGATACCACATCCATTGCAAGCAATTTCATTAAGAAGGCAGTGCGGTCTGTCCATCATTGGGATCTCGGTGCTATTTTTTAATTGGCATGAAGATCCCGGCCTCATCATTTCTTTGAAACCATCAATCCGTTCCAACACTGTCCTCTTGTCAGTGGCAAACAGGAGGCATAACACTTGCTTTATTGCATTAATAATTCAACACTGCCCATGGTTTTCTTTAAAAATTCTCAGGTGGCTATCGGGGCACTGAGTCGGGCCACTAAACCGATCTCCAGTGAGTCAGGTCATATGTTGCCTGGCAACTGAGGCCTGGCTTGACAAAGGCAGGACACCTTACCATTTCCTCCCCCTTCTTTCTTCCCCTCCCTGCAAGAAATCAATATGTCAGACCTGATGTTGGTGATGGGAGATTAGATGAGAGAAAGCATAAAAATTGCTGGAGAGACTCTATTTAGAAGGGCTCTCCCTAACTACATGACTTCCCTGCAGCTGTGTCATTATGGCTGTCCCTCCACCGGCGGCATTCATTAAAGTCCTATTTGCAAAGGCATTGTTTTGTACAGTACGTCTGCTTCATTTTAAATCTGCTGCCTTTTTTCTCGAATGATTTCATTTACAGGCGAGGGAGGGAATGTTTCCATCCCCCCATGCCACAAGCAACAGGATATGCCCCCTCCCACCTCCTGGCTCTCTCTTCCTCTCTTCATTCATTACTTGGTTCTAATTTTCAAATCAATCTTTAAGAGATGTTTAAATTAAGTTATGCAGCATATGTGCTTTGCATTGCTCATATTCCTTGCCATAGGCTTCACACGAATTCTTCCTTAACTCCTGTTTGGTTGAGCTTCAATGAAAGTTAAACCTGCAATGGATAAGCCTCGTAGAAAATTTCCAGGCATTCATTAAGCAATTTTGGCTCATGCTTCAAAACCCTTCTGGATTAGGGATTGGTAAAAATTTAATTCAGAAGTGACCCTACACCTTTGCTTTCTAGATGCTCAGGTCATCCTACAGAGCTCTTCCCTAGTCTATCAGTTTTCAACAAGTGGTAAACCGTTTCTCTCAAACAGCAATGACGTAACACTTTTCAATTAATTGGAAGTTAATCAGAGCAGTGTGGAAGGTGTGCTGCTGGTTACTTTTCCTGGAGGAACTATGACATCAGTAAATTAGATCTCTAAGGATGCCTTCTACAAAGAAAATGGAACATGGATTTCCTGAGCTGTAATAAATTCAGAAAGCCCTGATCTATTCATTTTTAGGACTGCTGGCTATTTAATAATGTTGCCTCAAGGATTGATTTTGTAAAATAATGCCTCACAATCTCTTACACTTTCTCAGAAATGTTCTAATTCTGCAAAAGAGGTTCATCTATTTTTATCTCATTCTCTGGGTCTTTTATAATTTTTAAGAAACATTGGGGAGAGGATCCTTTCATTTGAACATACATTATTGTTTAGAAGATGGTAAAATCTCCTGTTGTAGGTTTCAGTTATAGGTAGTCCTCAATTTATGACTGGTTGCTTAGCAATTGTTGAAGCCTGGAAAAAAAGGAGTTATGACCCAGTTCCAATGTTCTGATGGGTCACCCCTCCCATCTGGTTACATGACCACGTTGGTTGTTCAGCAACATGACTGCATTTATGTCCATTTACAGCATGACTGCGACTGCATTTTATGACAGTTTTGCTGAAAACAGGAAGTTATTTCTGGTTTTTAGCGAAACCACACCATATCAAACAACGGATTTATTTAATGATCGTGGAGTTCATTTCATCATGTCTTATGACTGCCACTTGGCCTTCTATTCTTAGCTATGGGTCTTCTCTAGAAAACATTAGAGACCAACAGGTTAGTAAGAAAGGTGATTGTTTTGGCTTGGTCACACAGTCAGCCAGATGTTTAGACTGGACTTGGCATTTATATCTGCCTATCAAGCCCTTCCTAAGGATCTGAGATAGATAGATGTTCTTGTTTGATGGTGTTAAAGGAATCATCACAGGATATAGGGCAGGGCTGTCAAACATGCGTTCCACAGGCTGGATGTGTCATGTGCTGGTCACACCCAGTTTAGCAAAGGAGAAAAAAGTCACGGTACGTCACGTGACAACACGAGTTTGACACCCCTGATATAGGAGGTTCCAAATAAAGCTACCTTTTGCAATGAACTGATGGTGATTTTGTCAATGCCAGTGGTGCTCAAGTTGTGTTCCAGATGTTTTGAGATTGCACCCAAGGCACCTCTTACTATTGGTATTATCTTTGCTTTGTTTTGCCACAATTGTTCTACTTCTATTCCCAGGCCTTTATATTTTGTGATTTTCTCCAATTCCTTCCCTTCTGCTGTTTCCAAATATTGCAGCGTCCACTATCCAGGCTTTTTTGTCTTTCTTATCAACAGTTATTAGGTCTGAGATGTTATGTGGCAGGTGCTTGTCAGTTTGAATTCTAAAGTCCCAAAGGACTTTAATTTCTTCATTTTTCTATCACTTTGTCTCTTGCTTGCAGGCAAACAGTATTTCTTACAGATATTCCAATGCACCATCGTTGCTACTTTGACATGCCATTGTGGGTTGTCTTCTTTTTCTTCTGTCTGCATATGTGAGCATTTTGATGCTCGAAAGTATACAGAGAGAGATTTAAACAAACACTTGTACAATGGTATGTGTTCACGAATATCTGCCCACAGGAAGGGAAGCAATGACCCGCTCCTTTCCTGGAAGGGAAAGGTGGGAGAGCCTAGCAGCAGGGGAATTATCCAGTGAGAGGATGCTTTAGCTTACAGTCCAGACTGAACACCTTGTAAGATTTTGCCAAAGTGTCTAAGGCCAAACAAATTTTCTTAACTTGAATTAGAGTCAGCCAGGCTTGAGCACAGGACAGGAGCAGTTTAAGGTGCAATGCATATACGGTGAAGATATGCTAGCATTCACCAGCACCCAAGAACTATTTCGAAAGCATGCTTCATTCTTGCACTATTTTCAGAGGCTGTGGAGGCCGCCCATCCCATCTTTATGCGGCCTCCACAGCCTCTGAAAATAGTGTGGAGGCTGTGGAGGCCACCTAAGGATGGGGTGGGCGGCCTCCAAACCCTTTAGAAGTTGTGAGAAGGCTCTTGCATTGCTTCCAGAATCTCTAAACATTGTGTGTGAATGGGGTATGCTTTCATGCAGTTTTCAGAGGCTGCAAAGGCTACAGAAGAGCATTCTCTAAAGCTGCTTCAAGATCAAAGGCCTTGTGTGACCCAGAACAGCCTCGGGTAGGCCGCAGGGACCTGTCAGACTGAAACAAAACACTACCTGAAGGTAAGTGGCACACGGCAGGTCCTGGGGAGCACTTACACACTTTGGGGAATGGCACAAGGCAACCTTTTTGAGTGTCAGCAGTGATGATAGGGTTGAGGCCCAAGGATGTACTTCAGACCTAGCCTCAATGCTGCCACTGTTAATGGTAGCTAAGATCAGGGAGTAAGGAATAGAGAATTGTTTCTCTTTTGTTTGACAGGGGTGACATGCCAGCAGAATCAAATTAGGTAATTTTTCCAAAATTTTGACACGTCCAAACATTTCACCATCCCTGAGCTATGCTCTGGCAATACCAAGCCCTCCACTAATTTAAAAATGAGGCCCATTATAAGTTACGGGTAGTCCTCAATGTACAACCACAATTGAGCCCAAAAGTTCTATTGTTAAGCAAGGCATTTGTTAAATGAGTTCTACCCCATTTTACCACCTTTCTTGCCACAGTTGTGACTCGGGCTTCCCCATTGACTTGGCATGGGGAATGTCAGAAGGACACTGCAACCATCATAAATACGAGTCAGTTCCCAAGCATTTGAATTTTGATCACATGACCATGGGGATGCTGGAATGGTCATAAGTGTGAAAAGCGGTCATAAGTCACTTTTTTCCGTGCCATTATAACTTCGAACGGACATTAAATGAACTGTTGTAAGTCAAGGACTACCTGTATTCCTGAGAGACCCAAAATACAAATAACAAATAAATGCATACATACATACACACACCCACACACCCACACACACACACACATATACATATACATATACATATCAGTTCTTCCTTGATCTTCACCAGATATAGGTTTTACCGTAATCTAGAGAGCTGAAAACCTCTGGTTTCCAGAAAGCACTAAGAACATTTGTGGGAAGAAAAAAGTGCTCAAGAAAAGGGTAAGAGAAGAAATGATTTTATTTATTTATTTATTTATTTCGTCAAGCATGTATTTTATGACAGATACAAGTATAAACATAACTATAAATACATGAAAAGGATACGAATAAAAGAAAACATTAGGACAGGGACAGTAGGCACGCTGGTGCGCTTATTCACGCCCCTTACAGACCTCTTAGGAATGGGGTGAGGTCAACAGTAGACAGTCTGAGGTTAAAGTTGTGGGGGTTTGGGAAAGAAACCACAGAGTCAGGTAGTGCATTCCAGGCATTGACCACTCTGTTGCTGAAGTCGTATTTTCTGCAATCAAGTTTGGAGCAGTTTACCTTGAGTTTGTATCTATTGTGTGCTCTTGTATTGGTTCCGTTGAAGCTGAAGTATTCATTGGTTGGTAGGATATTGTAGCAGATGATTTTATGTACTATGCTTAGGTCAGACCGAAAACAGCGAAGTTCTAAATTGTCTAATCCCAAGATTTCAAGTCTAGTGGCATAACAAATGATAATGCTTGGGATCACAAAAGGACATATGCATGAAGAATTTCTTAGTATGCTTTGAGAGGTTCAGTGCATTTTCCAGTAAATTTCCATGTATCCGGAACATGCTAGTTTTTAAAATAGAATCGGGATGTCTTTAGTTTAATCAGCTTTTCATTCCATCCCCTGCCATCATGTCACTAATTCAGAAAAAAAGGGGGAACCCATATCATATCTTGGCAAATTAATAGTAGTAGATAAAACCTTCTATAAATATTCATTACATCTCATTACTGTAAATTAATGAGTAGGGTTTTTAAAATTAAGGATAGTCACATTTGGAGACATGTCTCACTTTTCACATAGACTAAGCTTTCAGAATAAATAATTCCAGTGAAAAGGCCTGGCTGACTACAGAACTGGCCCTCAGGATTATATAGTAAATTCTTTGATAGACAGGAAGCAAAGGCTTACTTTACTTTCTAATTTAAAGAAACACATCCAATTAACATTTCAATAATTATGGAAATTAAATATGGTTTAGTAAGTTTAACTTGGATATTATAAGCTTCCTCACTTGCTCTGCTTTAGACAGCTTGGTCTACTGCATTGACAGTTGGGGGATGGCAATATCAAAATATAAATAAGAGTTAATGATGAAGAAACTGCTTTGTCCTCTCAAGGGACTTCCACATTGCAGCCTCAGCTGATGGTCTCCCTTCCTGCTGATAAATGCCAATCCAAATTGCTGGGGGGAAGTGTAGCTGGGCTCAATGTGGGACTAGGGCCACCAAAAAACCTGATTAGTCATTTGCCTGCTTTTTATCCTTCCCGAGGCTGGCTCTTGTGGACCAGTCTATGAGTACCTGCCTTTTCCTTTTTAAGAATTGTTCCATTCTTTCTAGTTCCCATGAAGCTATCCCAGATGTTTGCACATACGGATGCCTTCACTCCCCATCATTTCCTTTGACATTCACCCAGATCCTTCCCCACACCCCTCTCTTATAATATCATGATGCTGGTTCTGCAAGGCAATAGGGAACAGGTTATTCTTTCATTCCTATGTTCCTCTAAAGCAGTGTTTCCCAATCTAGGCAAATTTAAAATTTACGGACTTTAACTCCCAAAATTCTTCAGCTAGCATTCATAGGCCAGGTTCATACAAACTGAATTACCAAAAAGAGCTGGTAGTTTAGCTTCAGAGAAATTAATTTCTTCATCTTTTCTTTTGCTCTTTTTACATTAGCTTGCATTAGTTTTTAACTTTGCTGTTTGTTTGTTTGTTTGTTTGTTTGCTTTTAAAAATTCAGATGTCTGACAAGTGGCACTCTGGAAGCTATAGATGTGAATATGGCATCTAGAGAAGGAGTTTATGGCAGATTATAGTTATTTCTTTTGCTACATCTTATGATGTTTCCATGGGTTATTTTATTACTTTTAGCTCTTATTGTTTAGTGCAGCATAATTTTTAAGGGAAGAGAGAAAAAGTGAATCAGAGTGACATAGTGATTTTCCCTTCTGAGTGGAATTTAGGTGATGCTTCTCTTTTATCTGGGACTTTTCCTTCCCTTCCTTCCTTCCTTCCTTCCTTCCTTCCTTCCTTCCTTCCTTCCTTCTTTTTCTTTTCTTTTTCTTTTTCCTTTCCTTTCTTTTTTTCTTGTAAGCTAATCAGTCTATCTGCATGGATCTTCTAATGAGGAATCAAGCCAAAATGTATAAGCTATATGTGCAAAATTTATGGTAGTTCATATAATGAATTAGTATTTTCTGTTTGCTTGTTGACGAGCTGGACAACATGAACGCAGATACAGGGCCCAGTGTCTCTCATACCCACAAAACCAACTTCTTTATAAGCAAACACAAAAAGATGGCCTCTGATATTTTTCTCAGTTAACAAAGATTATATTTTTGTCAATGCAGATGATTCTTTTAAAAACAATCAAATAAGAATAAATTATATTTCTGCTCTGAAATCATAAGGCAACCATCTTGATGATATTTTTATTGCAATGTACTCCTCCTTCCATTCCAAGCCCATTGCAAATATATCCCGTATCCATGTATTCTGGGTTTGATTCAAAATGGTTTTCCCTCTCAACACCTTTTAAGTCTTTTTGATAGATACGGCACAAGAAGAAAAAGAGAGCAAATAGCTATTTGATAGTTCAATCAGAATAGAACTTGAAGGGACTTTGGAGGTCTTCTAGTCTAACCCTCTGCTCAAGCAGGAGACCCTACACCATTTCAGATGGGTGACTGTCCAGTCTTTTCTTAAAAACCTCCAGTGATCAAGCATCTACAGTTTCTGAAGGCAAGCTGTTCTACTGGTTAATTGTCCTCATTGTTAAGAAGTTTCTCCTTAATTTCAGGTTGCTTCTCTTCTTGATTAGTTTCCATCCATTGTTTCTTGTCTTGCCTTCTGATGATTTAGAAAATAAGTTGACCTCCTCTTCTTTGTGGCAATCACCAAATATTGGAATACTGCTATCATGTTACTCTAGTCCAGGGTGTCAAACTTGGGGCTGGATGTGTCACACGCTGACCAAGTCCACACCCGGTTTAGCAAAGGGGGGGGGGGTTGTGATACATCACATGATGACGTTGTGATGATACAAATTTAACACCCCTTCTCTAGTCCTTCTTTTCTCTAGACTGCCCATACCCAATTCCTGCAACTGTTCTTCATATGTTTTTGTTTCTAGGCATCTTAGCTGTTCTTCTTTGCACTTTTTCCAAAGTCTTAACATCTTTTTTGTAATGTGGTGACCAAAACTGGATGCAGTATTTCAGGTGAGATCTTACTAAGGATTTATAAAGCAGTACTAATACTTCACGTGATTTTGATTCTATGCCTCCGTTTATACAATCAAAGACTACTAGCTTTTTTGGCTGCTGCCACACACTGCTGGCTCATGTTTACGTTTTAAATTTTGATTGCACAGGTTTTTTTTATCCAACATTTCAACCAAATCAGGATATCAATATGTATGTAACTATACACATTGATCAACATTTTATCTCTCCTATTATTCAGGTGAATACATAATTAGTTTGGAGAGCCAGTTTGTTATAGTGGATAACTATAGATAGAAACTGGGAGACTGAGTTTTAGTCCAGTGGTGAAATCCATTTTTTTTTACTACTGGTTCTGTGGGCGTGGCTTGGTGGGCATGGTGTGGCTTGGTGGGTGTGGCAGGGGAAAGATACTGCAAAATCCCCATTCCCTCCCCACTCCTGGGGGAAGGATATTGCAAAATCTCCATTCCCACCCCACTCTGGGACCAGCCAGAGGTGGTATTTACCGGTTCTCCAAACTGCTCAAAATTTCCGCTGCTGGTTCTCCAGAACCTGTCAGAATCTGTTGGATTTCACCCCTGTTCTAGTCCCCCTTGAGACACAAATCCAGTTGGGTGACCTTGGGCAAGTCACTCTTAGCCCTGAGGAGGCAAACCACTTCCAAAATCTTCCCAAGAAAACTGCAGTAGCAGTTGAAGTAATGGTTGTGGCAGTAGTTACCAGGAGTCAACACAGACTAGGAAAAAAAAAACCTCCTGGAAATGAAACCGAAATTACATTTAGAAACACTAGAGATTTAGAAATACTCTTTTGGGGAGTATTACTGAGCCATGGTGGTGCAGTGGTTAGAATGCAATACTGCAGGCTATTTCTGCTTACTGCCAGATGCCTGCAATTTGGCAGTTCGAATCTCACCAGGCTCAAGTCTGACTCAGCCTTCCATTCTTCCAAGGTCGGTAAAATGAAGACCCAGATTGTTGGGAGCAATATACTCACTCTGTAAACCGCTTAGAGTGGGCTGTAAAGCACTGTGAAGCGGTATATAAGTCTAAGTGCTACTGCTATTGCTATCTAACATCTTGGAAAAAGATAGTAAACCCAGAAAAACAAGGAATTCCTCAAACTGAATGAATAAATAAATAGCTCATCTGATTGTTGACTGAAAGAATCCGACAAAGATTTTCTTCCTCAAATGCTAGTATTCTGACATGTCATGCTTTGGTAACGATACTTCTATTTGAATGGTTCTAAAGATAGAGTGCAAAGCCTAAATGTATTTTTTTTATACTGTACTGTGTACTGTGTTAAGTTTGTTTATATAAGAAGCCAGTTATCAGACTACATAAGGAATCTGGAAGCAGAATTGTTTAGTGTGCCAGAACAATTTATACCTTTCAAACCTTATATGTTAAGAAAAATATTTTAGAGATCAATTTCCTTTTCCTTTGAGAGCCTTTGTTGAGGAATTGCATACATTCCTGAAAGATTTGGCAACTGTCTTTTTTCCTAACAAAGAAACACCCAGCTCATTTCCAATTTTCAGAAATCCAAGGTAAGTATGTATCTGTAGAGATATAAACAGGTGAAGGAGGTATTTGAAAATACAGGAAAGAATAGTTGGAGCAACATTCCTATCTCATTTGCAGTACTACATGCCTTGATGCTACTACACTTTTGATACTAAAATCTGTCTCTGTAATCTAGTATTTCTTTTGGAAACCTTCTCGAATACGAGAGGGTGTTTGTCTTGCCATTTCATCTGTGGGAAATCAGAAATTACAGCCGTGCTCAAAGGGAATAGGAATCCTGGATACTCATGACCTTCATCAAAACCTCTTTCATCACTTGTCAGTTTTTTTAAGGGGCAATTTAATTGTAACTCTTTGGTGGTGACAAGGTAAATGCTGGCATTTTGGCACTGTCATTCATTAGTTGTGTGCAATGTCAGCAGCAATGCCTCCAACATATCACCATTTCACCTCAGCGATGGCAACTCGGCTTTTGAGATGAATATTATTTGGCTGATACCTTCTAGAGACAAGTCTGCATGCCTTTCATTCCTGTCTATCAGGGCACTGCTTGCCTAGGAGTTTCAGGACTTGTAATAGAAAGAGTGTTGCCTAAGCAATTCAGTGCAACAGAAGAAAAGGGTGTTGCTTCAGACTGGCTATGTGGTAGAAGGATCCTCAACAAAGGCCTAAAGAAGCTCTCCTTGTAGACAGAGCGATGGTGTCAGACCGGTAAGGCAGTTCAGAGAAGAAGCACATCCAGAAGTACTAACTCTAACTGTAGTCTATGGTTACATTAACAGAATCTTGCAAGTCTGGGGGTATATCTCTCCCCATCTCCCTCACCTTTATAGCAATGGTGAAATTCAAATGTTTTTACTACTGGTTCTGTGGGTGTGGCTTGGTGGGCTTGGTGTGGTTTGGTGGGCATGGCAGGGGAAGGATACTGCAAAGACTCCATTCCCACTCTACTCCAGGAGAAGGATACTGCAAAATCCCCATCCCCTCCCCACTCCTGGGGCCAGACAGAGGTAGTATTTGCCAGTTCTTCGAACTACTCAAAATTTCCGCTACCGGTTCTCCAGAACCTGTTAGAACCTGCTGAATTTCATCCCTGCTTTTTAGTCCAAAAAACAAGGAAGGGTCCCTTCTGAGAGATTTGCCATGCCCCCATTCCTTCTATAGATTCAGCTGCCTCCATTCCTTCTGTGGTCTCAACTGCTTCTTTCCTGACAGTTGCCTAGTCTGTGGCTCTCCTTTCTGCCTCCCAAGGTTATTCCTGCATATTATTATATTTGACCAGCACAAAATAATTTTCATCACTATCTAAAGTGATGAACAAGATGATGCCT
Source organism: Ptyas mucosa (assembly GCA_012654045.1). Taxonomy (NCBI): domain Eukaryota; kingdom Metazoa; phylum Chordata; class Lepidosauria; order Squamata; family Colubridae; genus Ptyas; species Ptyas mucosa. The sequence continues at coordinate 13,657,656 of WNWU01000017.1, read as the reverse complement.
TTTCTTTCTCACATGCAATTGGCCATTCTGTGATCACTGATGGTTGGATTGCTCTCTACACCATCAGCCTTCTGAAGGCAATAGCCTCTTTTAGGGAGAGGCTCTTTTTAAAGAAAAGAACAGTTTGGAATTCCAGGAGGAACAGCCAGGAGGGTGCCATCACTGATCTCTAATATCTACTCCCCCCACCAAGGCAGGAGGTAATGTTAAGTATACTTGAATGCCATGGGAAGCCATCATTTAAAATTTTGATGTGAAAGAGGCCAGCGGCTGCATATGCAACTGGGATTGTAAATATTTTGGAAGGGTGCTTTGTTGAAAGCTTACAAACCAAAGATCCAACTTGAAGCAAAGCCATGGAGGAAAACAGCTTTTCACTCTGGGTAGTAGAAAGTCGCTGGATAGCAAGGCAACAGAATGTCTCACTGAGGAAAGTTGTTTACCAGCTCATCTTTTCTTAAGGCAAAGCCATCAATCTCTGTAAAGCCTTCAGCTGGATTGATGCACTTTGGGGAGGCAGGTTGATCTATACATGGTTAACATATACATAAACACCATGTTATGCAAATGTTTGCATGTGCATCTAAAGAGTTTCCTATTTCAGCACATAAGGATGCAAAGGTATAAATTTCTTCTCTTGCCATAGAGATAAATCTTAATGGATATTTTTTTTCCTGTATAAGTAGACATTATGCAAATGTATTGGTTATTCAGGACGCCTTTGATGCCTACCTATAATGTTAATGCTTATGCTTCATATAAAAAGAGAAAGAAAAAAAATGTGGCAAAAAGAATTAAAGAACTTTTGGATGAATATGCAAAATGACCTGCACTAGAATTAGATAAACCTTTTTACAAGTGCTAAAGCTTATGAGAGCTTAATTCCTTTCAAACACCTGAAACAGAATAATTATTGAGTTGTACAAAGCAAACATATTGAGAATGAGATAAAATGCCTGGCAGATTATTATCCTCTTGGCTGAAACAATTGCAACCATTTAAAATTACTTCTATTATTAGGAACATCTGGAGTAAAATATAAAGCGATTCAGACTCTATAAATTAACTTTAAACATTATATACTGAGTCAATTGTAATAGAGAAAGAAATTAATGCATTTTTACATAATATAGATTTTTCTTAGATCACACATTATTTAGTTGGCTGTTTAGCTTTTCAAGAAATACAGTTACATTCATGAAAACAGAAAAAGTGGCTATCTCAGGTAGTTGTTTTATGGAATGCTATCAAATATTTTTGTGCCACTATATTATGAGAAGTCATAATTATGCCTTTTTCAGCCTCTATACTGAAACCTACGGTATATAGGTAGTCCTTGAAATATAACTGGTCACTGAAAAGCCATTCAAAATTGTGATAGAGTCCCCCAAAATGACATGGAACTCTGTTTCTAAGTTATGGCTGCTGCAGTGTCCCCTTGGCCATTCCCCCTTACAATCAACCACAGGGACTGTGCCCCCCCTTCTCCTCCCCCCCTTCTGTCCTGCTGGGTTAGGGTTAGGATTTGAGCCTGCTCCCAACACCCCAGCCACCCATCACACACTTACCTTTTGAAGATTTCCAGATTTCCTGTTGCAGAAGAAGGACAGGCAATGTGGTAGCAACACAGATGCATCAGTCATTTTGTCCCACCAGACAATCAGCTCCATTTTCTTACCTAAACAAGGTTGCACAGTGCTGTAGAAAACTTCTGAAAGGTGCAGAAAGCTTTTGCAGCACTGTGTAAACTGCATTGAGACAGCAGGGGCCTGAAGGTTTCCTAAGGGTTTGTGCAGACCATGTTGGCAGAGCAGATAGGGTCTCTTTGCCCCTTGGGTGCAAGACACCATTCCAGAAGTGACCATCTTATTTCCAGCAGCTGTAAAGATCACTGCCATTTGCAGAATCGTACCACATGGCCGTGCAATAAAGCAATCTCTTCCGGCACTCTGGAAGGCATCGGAGCTCTTCAAACGGTAAGTGAGGAAGAGGTTTTTGGCCTGGTGGAATGGGAATCATGAGAGGATCTGGTGGGAGTTCAGTAACATCAGATTGTCAATTGCAATAAATTCTATCTACTTCTTATGCATTCTAATGTTTTATGCAAAGCTGTACAAATATTGGTCATTTGAATTTTGGGGAATAATTATCTCAAACTAAGATTCTTTATTTGAGCTCCAGTGGGGTTTTAAGGAAGCATAAATACAATACTAGCAAATATTATCTGAAGATTTTTATATTTAATTAGAGGTATATCAATACTAATACTTTCAATTTCATAAAATACTAAGCATTATTTAGAAGATGAATCTGTAGTATCCCTAGTTTTCTTTCACTTATGATTATCATATGAGGATAGGGGCTTCACTTTGAATTTTCTGATTTTTACTTTCATCATTGGATATTTAGAGTATCTAGATTGCTTAAAATGTTGATGTTGCAATTTGCACCAAAGATATTGTGTATAACTCCTCAATGTTTGGTATTGGCATATGCTTTAACAAATCCTAAACCTAGGATATTCTTCTATAAAGAGTTAAAGATTATCACTCAACTGGATATTAGTTATTTGCAAGAACTTTTGAATAATGAGTTAAAGTATTCTGTATTAGTAAATCAGGAAAGTCTTTTTGTTTTTAAGTCAAGTATTTCTTCTGATTTTAAGATGAAATTAACTCAATTTTTTTCCCCTCTTGTTTACTGGATTCTCAGAGAACGTTACAAAAGGGCTGGTCTTCAACTCCATTATGCTGGAAGGATAAAATGGACAAGGAAATGCTTATATACACAAAATGAGCTTATTTTATTAATGTCCTGTTTTGCTTAGATAACTGTCAGTTTGTTAATGTGGTGTTACAAAAATCAGTACAATTTGAGGATATGAATGTACTTCTGAGATTATATATACCAGCACTCAGTATAGGAAGTCCACATTTCAAGAAGAATAGGGAGGACAGCAAAAATATCAGACACCAATTCAATTTACAATTTTGAATCACAGTTAGGTGTTTGCTTTCTGCCTACTATCATAATGGAAGAACGGGTGAATATTTGGTGTGGTCAGAGTTTAATGATTTGTTTAGGCAGAATCATATTTCTTGTACATAGCATACTTTTTGACTTCTCCCCATCTACAACAAGCCCAAGGGAAAGCTTAGGAGGATCATAACGTAGTTTATGACTGTATATTGCCCATACACGCTCCAGAGCATTAAAGGGAATTTACAAAGGGGTTTCCCAGATTCTTCTGCCTGGCAGAAGGGATCTGGTGCACAATCAGTGCTAATATTGTCAGTGTGTCTCAAAAAAGTAATGATTTTGTCATCTAATACCATGCTCATATACCATAAAAATTTATATGCGTCCTTGTCAATTGGCATTGAATGTTCCTACTGCAGCAAATAATAACAGTGCATTAAAGAAATAAAGCAATGGATGACATTTTTCTAAAGGGAATTGATAACAGTCTTCCTAGAAACAGCTGAAGACTTTTTTTTTTTTAAATCTCTTGGCCACATTCAAAGGTGAAGAAAGGGAAACGCATCCAATTTCAGCCAAGGCCTGATCACTTGCCAAGTAAAGATAAAATGGCAGATTCCCCAAACAGTGGATGGTGTCTCACTACAAATAGCTAGAAGGTTTCAGTGGATGGTCTTGAACATTAGCCCTGAAACCAGTCCAAAAATCAATTCACATCTATGTCATAGCTAGTTAAATGTAGAGTTTGGCATATTTCTAAATTCCATTTGCATGCCAGTCTTTTGCAAAGGAACTTTGAGTGTCTTGAAAAAATTCCTAAGAATCTCTCAGTTGCTCTGCGTTGGCTAATTTATTTTGATTTACTTATTTTGATTTAAAACAGTTACATGGCTGCCCATCTTTCAGCCAACTCTGGGGGACGCTCTATCAAGGATAGTTAAAGATAGATCATTTCAAGCTATTGTTCAGGTTTCTGTCAAGTAATACAGCACTGTCAATATCCCATTCCCACCTATGGAAGAAATCAAATAATTGATTTCAAGGGAAAGTTTAAAAACATTATTTAAGAAATAATAAATGGCCTGTACACAATTCAGAATATTTCCTGATACATTTCTTTTTTCCCTGCCTAAAGGAGAAATGTTCATTTCTCAAGAATTCTGTATTCATTTTCACCATTAAGGTTTAAAGAAACATCGGAATGGTGTGGTGGCCATGGTAGTGCAGTGATTAGAATGCAGTATTGCAGACGGACTCTGCCCACTGCCAGGAGTTCAATCCTGACCGGCTCAAGGTTGACTCAGCCTTCCATCCTTCCGAGGTTGATAAAATGAGGACCCAGATTGTTGAAGGCAATAGGCTAACTCTGTAAACTGCTTAGAGAGGGCTGTAAAGCACTATGAAGCAATATATAAATCTAAGTGCTATTGCTGCATCTGGCTGATGCTACTTTGACCAATCTGCCCTTTTAAACTGACTCCTACACCACTTCCCATGCTATTCCACAAGGCACATGAGTGCTCATCAACATTTTCTTCTGGTAGTGCAATGGGAAGCTTATGTTGTACAAGGAACCTCGAAGTCCCATTTCTCTCAATTGTATCTAGAAAATATATAAGTTCCCTGTTAATTTTAAACATTGATCAATTGATGAACATTTCTTTTCTTGCTTAAAAAGAGTTTCTGTTCTTGTCATAATTAATATGGCAACTACCAGTTTTCTATTTCTTAATAGAAGAATAGAATAGTTTGCTTTCTTAATTCAAGAATTCAACCAATGAAATAATTTGGGGATGATATGAAAACTCTTACCCCATTTTCCCATTTTATTTATATTAATTATAATTTCTTTCTGCCTACCAATAATATAAGAATGTTGATCTAGTCCATTAGTACCCAAAACATACGGCATATAATAATATTAATGGCAACACTGGCTTATAATTATTTATTGTTATATACCGCTAAGAGGCACACATAGAGAAGTACATTTCAAAGGTTGTACATCTTGCACTCTATTTTTAAAACATGAGAAAGAAAGACATTTTTTTTCTTCCTTCAGCATCTTTGTTTTACAGATTTATTATGTGAAAATGGAAAGGAACATACAACCACTCTATTTATGATAAAATGCATTTTAATTTGCTGGCTCGAAGTAAGTTCCATATGCAAGCAAAATAACATATGCCAAATGTACAGGAAATTGCTTCCCTAAAAATAACCTTCGTCTTTTGTTTTATCCTACGTGGTAAATTGTATTTTTACCCTGCCCTTCCTGAAAGTTTGCACTGTTCATAACTGAACTCCTTAATGCCAGAAGCTGAAGGCCTCCAAAGAAAAAGGAAAGGAAAAAATTCTTTTTTTTTTTTCAAATGGTTTGAAATTAATATAGCAATGTTAATGCATCAATCTTACATTGTTAAAACTATACCCTACATTTTTAGAAATGGACCGGATTTTGTTGAAGGCGTTGCTAGTCCTTGAGTCTATTTAAAAATGGTGTACTAACATCCAGTATTAAAACCTGGACCAAATTTCCTGATGTTTCATTTTACTTGCATTTATTCATGTTTATGCGTATTGTTTATATGACATTTCAAATGACATCTTTACCATGACTCACCCTGAGGACATGTTAAAATATAAGCACAATTCCTAAAAGCACCACAGATTTTTTTTTTCTTAAAAGAATACATCTGATGCTCCTCCGTAATCTGAACATAGTGCAAGCTACAACTACATGGATTTTCTGCTGCATTTCCCTTCACTGTTAGGATCCACACAACTTGCTAAATCTAATGTTGCTACAGAAGTCAATAGCAAGGTTTTGGGTATAATAAGGGCAGCTGGGGATATCTCACCAAATCTAGCAAGACCTTGTTCAGCTTTATTTATTTATTTATTTTGTCGCATTTCTATGCCACCCCACTCCCAAGGGACTTTGGGCGGCTTACAATTGAGAATAAAACAATGCAACAATATCCCATACAAAAATTAAAAGAAGACATTAAAACATTAAAACGTTAAAACATGTACACTCCAATTTGTGGCCGGGTCTCGCAAGATCACTATAACGAGATCAACTGACCCAGGCCTGCCGGAAAAGCCAGGTCTTCACCGCTTTGCAGAAGGCCAATAGGGTGGGCATGGTCCGGACTTACCGGAGGTAATTGGTTCCAGAGAGCCGGGGCAGCAGAGCATTGTTTAGTTGACGGGACCCAGAGGAGACCAACTCTGTGGAATCTTACCGGTCGCTGGGAGCTATGTGGTAGAAGGCGGTCTCAAAAATAGCCTGGCCCTGAACAATGTAGGGCTTTAAAGGTAATAACCAACACCTTGAATTGCACCCAGAGACCGATAGGGAGCCAGTGCAGCTCGCGGAGAATTGGTGTAATGTGGGTGTATCTAGATGCACCCACTATAATTTGCATGGCTGCATTCTGGACCAACTGTAATCTCCAAAAAATTTTCAAGGGTAGCCCCATGTAGAGCGCGTTGCAATAGCCCAAATGTGAGGTGACAAGGGCATGAGTGACTGTGAGGAGAGCCTCCTGATTCAAGTAGGGTCGCAATTGGTGCACCAGACGAACCTATGCAAACTACTTTGGACATTCCATCTGCCAATGTCCAGTACATGTCACTATCTGGAACAACAGTAGACCAGAGGTCAGCCAGGGCCCTGCAATGCATCAAATGGTGTCGGGCGGGGGGGGGGGGAGAGATATTGCAATAATGGTAATAATAACATTTGCTTTTATATGTCATATTCAAGGTTACTGAATGTTATTATTCAGACGATAATTGGCTTTATATTTATATGTATGTTCATGAAATGCAACTCTCTGAACCGAAACTATTTTTCTGTGACTTTAAGTGAAATCTGCTCTTATAAATAGTAAGAAACAGGTATGTTAGTGCCCTATGGTGTTTATGTTTGACTTCCATCAGCGGCAGAGTTTGCTAAAATGTCTGCTTATATAATGGCTTGCAACAGCTTTCATTAATAATGGGACGGTCTATATAAAAGAAATGATGGGAAATCATTATTCTGAAAGTTTTTCTGCATCCTGCTGTGTTTGCACAGGTTAGACCAGGTTCACTGCTTTCAGCCAATCTAATTAAAACTTCTTTGCAAAGTATATTAGATCTAATGTCCATTGTAACATTATTTTTTCCAGATTACGAAGTATTGGCAAATCCATCTGAAGCTACAGCTATAGAACTCTGTATAAGTGTGTGTGTGCATGTACATGTTCAGAATTTTGCTTCAGCAAAATTAAAATATTGGTTCTGAGGCAACAGTCATATCTGCACTAATCTTTACCGAAGAAAAATTTTAGATGATCTTTTGCAAAAGGAAAGGGAAAGAAATAAAAATAAAGATCTCCTGCCTTACTATACTTTCAACATGACTCTTTCATTTTAAAAGTGAAGTAAGAAAAAAAGTTAGACTTTTTTCAGATGAATATGTCATCTGGGAATAGAATTCTTCATACAAAATGGGTTTTATTTCAGAATAAGAATAAGAATAAGCACACATAGTACAGTACAGTAGTGGCCAAAATTGTGGAAACTTTTTGGGAAAAGCGTATTTTCTAAAACTAGCTAATAACACCACTTTTTTTTGGAGTAGTAACATAAAATTATATATCAATGGAAAGATAACTTAATCAAGAATGTAATGCAATAACTTTTATGAAGGATTTGCTATTAGAATAGCAGTTACAGTATAAAGAAGAAAAGTGAAACACATAGAAAAAATGAGATATACAAAAATTATCATGTCAGTTAATACTTAGTTGGGTAACCTTTAGCATGAATTACGGTCTTAAAACAACGTCTTCCCATGGAGTGAACCAAATCTTTTAGTTCTGCAGCTGTTTTAATGTGAAACCAAGATTGAATGATTGTTTCTGGGTTTTATTGATGGGTCGCTTCTGATTAACAAGTTTCTTTAGTCGTCTCCATAGATTTTCAATTGGGTTATTGTCTGGGCTATTCCCAGGCCATTCCAGCAGTGGAATATGATTATCTTGAAACTCCAAAAAAAAGTGGTGTTATTAGCCATCAAACCTCAAAAATACACTTTTCCCAAAAGGTTTCTACAATTTTGGCCACTACTTTATAGGGCTAAGCACCTGGTCCAATTCGGATTTTAACTCTATAGCATGGGGATGGGTTATCTGAGGGGCTGCCTCTCCCCAATTATATCTGTCTCACCAGATCTGGCAGAGTAGGCATGCTGCTGTCCCATCTGCCAGATAATTACATTTGGTCTGTCCCAGGAGGTGGGCCTTTTCTGCTGTGGTGCCAACCGTGTGAAATTTCCCCCCAAAATAAGGTTGGTTCCATTTCTCTTAACATTCCACAGGTCTCTCAAAATCTGGCTTCAGACCTGGTGGTCTCAGGGCACTTGTGATGGCTCTCTTACAGCCAACATCATCCTCTTGTTTTTTGTGGGTTTATTTAGTAGTTTTTTAAAAAAAAATAATTAATGTTTTTATATAGTTATTGTTTCTTTTAATTAATCTGGGTGATTGTACACCAGACAGTGTCACATTTTGTGGGATGGGTGGCCATACCAATTTAATAAATATCAATAATGAATAATAATAATTTGTAGATTAACCTGTAGATAACTTACAGAACTCAATTCCACAATTCTCAGCTATGTCTTGGAAATGCTAGGAATTGATGTACACATCTGGAAGTTGCACAGGTTGGGCAACACAGCTCTTGAGGATCTTCAAGACCTAAAGGAAACAAAGCTATTCAGAGAAATCAAGATAGGTAAATCAAACAAGCATCTTGATTGGATAAGAAGACCAATGTCCCATCAATACCATTAAACCCAATAAACTCAGTGTGCTTAGATAGGGATACATTTGCAGATGGCTGAGGGTTGTTTAAAGATGGATGGTTGACAGACAGATGTCCAGAAAGTCCAGTTGCCTCTTGAAAAAGCACCTTTGGGACAGGAGTCTCTTGTATTGCTTCGGAGTGGCCAAGGCACATGATTGCTCACTGATAGTAATATTTTTTTTTAAAAAAGGAGATAGGGATGTGGATCCTCCCTCCAATTCATTTTAGTTTTCTCTCATGATAATAAGGCTTAGTAACATGGCACTAGGCTTGAAGTTTATTTAGATATATGTGGTATGTACTAATTTTATTGTGATCCTGACAAGCTTGGGAGGACAGAGACTTGAACCTGGGTCCCCTATATACTTTGTTCATTTGTCTCTTTAGCTCGGTATTTTTTTAGCCCAAGTATACCCACCCACTTTCTGAAGAGCTTAAATGATCTCTCTGCTAAACGGTTTCACTTTATAAGCAAGAGTTGGCTGCTGATAGTTATCGTTGCATTTTAACTATTTTAATTCCTCAAGATGCTCTGGCACCCTACCTGATTTGTAACTCTGGCTTGCACAAATTGCTGATGAAAAGGAGGTATGTGGACAAAATGGTTTAGGTTTCCATGATGGCTGTGACTGTAATTGATCTTCAGTGTATATTCCCCCATTTCTAATCTAATGATTGATACTTAGGGCAGCTTTTTGCAAGCAAAGCTTTTTGTATTTTTGTACAGGCAATCCTTGACTTACAACAGTTCATTTAGTGACCATTCAAAGTTACAATGGCACTGAAAAAAGTGACTTATGACTGTTTTTCACACTTATGACCGTTGCAGCTTCCCCACGGTCACGTGATCAAAATTCAGATGGTTGACAACTTACATTTATGACTGTTGTAGTTTCCCATAGTCATGTGATCCCCTTTTGCAACCTTCTGACAAGCAAAGTCAGTGGGGAAGCCAGATTCACTTAACAGTCATGTTACTAACTTAACAACTGCAATGATTCACTTAAAAAATGTGGCAAGAAAAGTTGTGAAATTGGGCAAAATTTACATAATAAATTTCTCACTTAGCAACATAAATTTTGGGCTCAATTGTGGACATAGGTCGAGGAGAGGCTGAGCAAGGTAAGACAAGGCTGGGCATAACAAGGAGTGGCTGGGAGGGGAGGGGTGAGGGGGAGCCAGGCATGGTAAGGAGAGGCCAGGAGAGGAGAGGCGCCCCTCGACATGGGTGATGTCGAGTTGGCTATGCCCACCCAGTCATATGCCCACTCAGCAACACCTACCTGTCCGGTCATTAGAGCAGAGAACTGGTTGTTAAATTATTTGAATACCACCACATCTGTGATATCTGGGTGGTCTCCCATTCACATACTAACCAGGCCCAACCCTACTTAATTTATAAGCCCAGGAAAGATTAACCAGATGCTGCTGCCCAAAGGATATAACAATAATCTCTTCAAAGTTCCCTGAGAAATAAAGCCCTCCAGAAGAATGAAAGAAGCCATAGAAGACAAATAGAAGTGGCACTCATACCCTTCTTCCCATCTTTATTTTTTTTCCATGTTGACAGACCAATGTAGGTTTGAACCACAGGCAATTTCTAAGTTTTTGGGAGGATATTTTAAAAAATAAAATTACCCTTTTACTCAGGCTGAACTACGTGGTCACCGCCATGCAGTTTTCATGACACAGGACTACAAAGGTTTGTCATTGTCTTATGGTAGGTGTTAGTTTTTCTAGTCAATTCCTGGTCAATTTCAAACACTAATGAGGCCCAACCTTGTTTATTTTCCAAGCCCAGACAAGTTAGCCAGATGCTACAACCTGCTGAGATACAGGGCTTTTGTGCATATGTGAACAGTCACCCAATGTTAGCTAGATATATTTATTTTAGGTGCCTGAGAAAAAACTCTGCAAAATAGTCAATTGGAAAATAGTAAACAATAGCAGTACTCCTAATATTAATTTTCAGCTGATTAGTCATGAGTAAGATGATTTAAGAAAAAGAGAAGGGGTGGGATGTTTGGCTCCATCGTTTGCACGAGTGAAGACAACACAGCTTCTTGAGATTAAGCTCCATAGATTCCCACGTAGAGGCTAGATGAAACATAATTTCCAGACAAAGCCTTCTTCTGTATAATTTATTGGTTACCCATTTTTTAATTATTCACTTTTCTGATTAATGAAAATATGCTAATTAAGGATTCAGTGTTTAAAAGGTATAAATATCTTTCATTGCCTAAAGTAATTATGATAAGTAATTATTTAAACATTATGATTCAGAAGTTAAATAATTTCTATGACAAAAATGGAAGGAAAAAAGATATCTGCGTAGCTTGTACAGGATAATTTAGCCTGTTCGATGCTAATGAGAGTACAGGCATTCCATTTCCATGAAATGCCTCGTAAAAGATTGTGTGGCAACATTTTGCTACTTACATGCAAGCTCATCTTCACATTCAGTGATGTGAATTTATACAAGGCTGAGCCAGGGGTGAAATGCTACCGGTTCGCTCCGATTCGGGAGAACTGGTAGTAAAAAAAAGATACCGATTCGAGTGAACCAGTAGTTAGCTGCCAGTTCAGTTGAACCGGTAGTTAAAAAAGCTACCAGTTCCTCCGAACCAGTATTTCCAACGATCGGCTGTGCAGCGGGGTTTAGCTTTGCTAGAAAGCAGGAAATCCTGCTTTCTAGCAAAGCTAAACCCCGCTGCACAGCTGATTCCCCCCCTGCTGTTCTACTTACCTTCCCAAGCCTCCTTTTGGCACGCACTGTGCATGCGTGTGCACAGCATGCAAATGGAGGCTTGGGAAGGTAAGTAGAACAGTGGGGGGAAATCAGCTGTGCAACGCAGTTTAGCTTTGCTAGAAAGCAGGAAATCCTGCTTTCTAGCGAAGCTAAATCATGCATCACACCTGATCCCCTCCCCTCACTTCTACTTACCTTCCCAAGCCTCCTTTTGGCGCTTACTGCGCATGCGAGCATGCACACAGAGTGTGCATTTGGCATGCAGCACAAATGCACACACACACAGCGCACGATTGGTGCACAGTGTGCATGCGCACTCAGCGAACTGGTAGCAAACCGGTTCGGATTTCACCACTGAGCTCCATGGCACTTATTTAGCTCATTGTCTAACCTGGCCCTCACCAAGTAGATTGAGACTACAAAACCCAGAATCCCAAGCCTGCCAAAGCAGCACTCAGAACTCTAGGATATGAAATCCCAACCCATTTGGAGGGGGACATAGAATATAGAATAATAGGGTTGGGAGGGACCTTGGAAGTATTCTAGTTCAATCTCCTACTTCAGCAGGAGACCCTGTACCATTTGAGACAAGAGGCTGTCTAGTTTCTTCTTAAAGGCCTCCAGTGATGGGGCACCCATGACTTCTGAAGGTAGTTTCCATCCATTATTTCTTGTCTTGCCTTCTGGTGCTTTGCAAAATTGGTTGACCCTCCTCATCTCTGAGGTAGCCCTTCAAATATTGGGACACTGCTATCATGTCTCCCCTAGTCCTTTTCATAACTAGACATACCCAGTTTGGTTCTTCATAACCAAAATGGGGAAAGCTGAATCAACAAAATACTTAATAGCTTTCCTGGCCTGATACCAGTAGGAGCATCACCAGAAAAAATATTACAGAGAGGATGCCTCCTACCCCCAAGCAGTCAAAGTAGAATGCTCCAAGCAGCTATTTTGTGGATGTATTTATACAAGTCTTCTTCATTTTACCACCTGGTAGGAAAGTGACCTGAAATGTCAAGCAAACTACTACAGAAGACTGAAAAAGTTTGAAATGGAACTATGACTGTTGGCCTTGTGGAGCAGACAAGACAGGAATCCCAACCAAAGAGCCGAGGTGGCGCAGTGGTTAGAGTGCTGTACTGCAGCTACTTCAGCTGACTGCTAGATCAGCAGATCAAATCTCACCGGCTCAAGGTTGACTCAGCCTTCCATCTTCCGAGGTGGGTAAAATGAGGATCCAGATTGTTGGGGGCAATATGTTATTTAGTATACTGTCTTTGGTGTAAGCCGCCCACATTCCTCGGAGAGTGGGCAGCATAGAAATACGAATAATAAATAAATAAATAAATAAACCAGATGAGCTCATTCTACTTTATAAGAAAACTATATTGGCAGAATCTTGCAAGTCTGAAAATACAATTCCCGCCTCCATCTCTAGTCCCTTCTGAGCTGCTTGCCCTGCCCACTATCAGCTGTGGGCTATGCTGTCTCTTATACGATAGTTCTCTTGGCAATGGTGCATGTCTTTCTCATATGCAATTCCAACAACCAGTTCAGCTCAACCTGAGAGGGTCTAGGATAACTCACCATTTGGCTAACTCACTGTGGCCAACTCACCACAGGAAAACTCGCTATGGCCAACTTGTTGTGGGACAACTCACTGCAGGACAAACGTTACACTAATATCAAATAAATTGGAATAGAATCATTAAACAAATGATGCAAAAGGAAGGGCAAAATAAAATGTTAATGACAATTTTTTTAAAAAAAATATTTTAAATAATTACATTAAATTGTTGAATTGTCCTACAACGAGTTGTCCCACAGTGAACTAGCCATAGTGAGTAGGCCGCAGCGAGTTGGCAGTGGCGAACTGGCTGCGGCAAGTTGGCTGTGGCAAGTAGTCCCAGTCTGACCTGGAGAAGTTTCCTGCTGTACTGAAATTTTCTCTCTTGTACTTGCTGCAACTTTATGGCTCCAACCCAGCAAGGAGTTGATTTCACAGGGACACCACTCAGCTCCTTTTATATTCCTGGCTGTGGGCCTGACATGCCTCACTTCACCACTGTCTGCGCAGATAGTGAAGTGGGTCAGTTGCATATCATGTGTACGGGCTAAAAAGATCGAAGCACAGGATGAGCCAGATTCCTTAGTGTCACATCATGAAACACCATGCCAAGAGTTGGGTCAGCCTAGGTTTGTTCTGTATCACCCTGATTATTGCCAAATAAATCTCTTACTTGCAGGGCACTGCACAATTTCTGCCTGCTGCAACTCTACCCTGCCTGAGCAGCAGCTTCTGTTTGTCTGGAGCAAATATAAATTTCTATCACTTAGAAGAAAATTAATTGTGCGTGGTTCCTTCAGCAAGCAAACCTTTTCTAACATTCCAAGGAAGTAAGTAGAACTCTGTGTGTGAAGGGGTGTGTATGTGTGTGTGCGCGCATTGATAAGGTGACCATCTTTTTTACAATGAGAAGGAGGACACAAATAAATTGAAGAAAAAAAATACCGTACATAACAGAAACATTTTATTCATTGCAACAATGAGTCTAATGCGTGCGTGTGTGCCGTGTCGTGTTTCAGTAAGAAGTAAAAAAGCCACTTGCATGTGGTGCACTCTTGCGCGCGGCGCACTCTTGCGTGCGGTGCACTCTCTCAATTCTGGGCGGAGCGCATGCGTCTCATAATCACGTCTCACTGCACTGTACCAAGCCTTAACAAATCATCATGTCAAATACAAATACGTTAAATCACACGCAATGGATTGGCTCGGCATCGATCAAATATGGAAATTTACAGATTAGTCTTCAAATATCGAAAAGGAGGACATGTAGGAGGACATTTTTGGAGAGAGAACAGAACTTACAAAAGAAGGACTGTCCTCCCTAAAGGAGGATGATTGGTCACCTTAGCGTTGAACCCCAGGCAAGGCCATTTTCTCATTAAATAGCAATGATTGCATTAAGAAATTAGCTAGCAAGCAGGAATAAAACATATCAACATGGCTGCTTCCTGCTTTCCTCATCTGACAGCATGGTGTGTAAAAAGCAGCAACAGACTAGTAACTGGGACCTTGCATGCATGGATCTTTTTTAAAAAAAAATAGTGCCTGAATTCTGAATCAACAACACGCTGCATTATTGTACAATTGGCTTATTTATATGAGGTGCTATTCAGGATACTCAAGAAAGCTCCTTCCTCTGCTCAGAATATCTTTCCAGAGTTCACCCCTGCTAAGCAGAGCTATAGATTTCCAGCTTAGCTTTCTCTGCCATTGAAGCTTTTGAAAAAGAGAGCGGGAAGGAGGCAGAGAAAGAGAGAAAATGGACCCCACTGGGACAAATTCCACATATGTATATTCTGTGCTAGGGTTGGGGTTTGCTTTAAGGTAAACCAGCATCCTTCAAATTACCTTTTGAAATCAGTTTGCAGCATGGCCACATAGTATTTGTCACAGAATCACATTGCATAGACCCATGTTTCTCAGACTTGACATTTCTGAATGGGTAAATTTCTGCTCCCACAGTCCTCAGCTCTGGCCATACTGCTTGCAGAATTTTGAGCTGAGTCCCCCTGTCAGGAAGTAGACATCTTTGAGAAACCCAGCTGTAGACATCCACCTCCAAAACACAACAATTATTTTTGAATGCACTTTATGCATGTCTTTACACATCTAGGAAACATGGGGGGAAAGTGGATCTACGCTTTTTGTCTCACCTCTGGAGCCAGTGAGGGTCTGCAGGAGCAATCTAAATCCTTTGCTCCTTTGTCCATATGCTGAATGTGCTACATCAGCAGCCCCCAACCTTTTGGGCACCAGGGTCTGGTTCCATGGAGAGAGGTTTTTCCGTGAACTGTAGGGAGCATGATTTCGGGGGCTTTCTGCATCCCACAGATGAGGCTTTGCTTATTAGCATGCCCAGTTTTGGACATGCCATGGCCTAGTGCCGGTCCACAGACTGGAGATTGGGGACCCCTGTGTTACATGATTTGGGACTGATGTTCTCAGCTAAAAATCATACAACATTGCATTCCATAACACAGTGATGGCAAACCTTTTCAGCACTGAGTACCCAAACCGAAACACACATGCCGGAGCACCGGAAACCCAAAGACCAGCTGTCCGGTGCACATGCACCATAAAGAAGTAAAGACTTCTTTTCTTCTGGATATTTAATCAAGGTAGAATCTAGCCCTCTTAAGTGAATTGCACTACAGAGGCCTTTTAGTGATCAATATTAAGGCAGGATAACAAGAGTTCTGTAGTCGGGAGTCCAGATTTACTTATTTAAAAGGATTGTTATTTTCGTTGTTTTAATTGCTTTTTCTGAGCTAGCATACAGCACCATTTATTGTGCTAGGCTTTGAAATTAAAAGTGCTTCTGAGTATGGACGGAATATAATTTCATTGTGAATCATTTCATAAAAGAATATAGGGACATATTGCCCATCTGTAGTAGTCTCACTCATTCTCTTAGTACGCAACGTAATATATAATCCTCTTGCGATTTTTGTATTATTATAGCTCCCCAGAGTTGCTTTGGGCTACATATAAATTTAATAAATTAAATAAGTAAAAATAAATTTCTCGTTCAAAGGAAAGAAATTATTTTGCCACATTTTTATAGTTTTGCTTCTGACTTGGAATAAATCAGGAGATGCTTAGTTCATCTGCCTCCTTCTCTTTCCAATTACTGTATTATTACTATTTCAGAAACCTAATTTTCAGTGTCCACCTACACCAATTGGCATTTATGCGGGGGAAAAACGTTGTCATCATTATAAAGCTGACCTGCATTTCCTGAAGTCTTTAGAAAAAAGGATGCTGAGGGCCTTTCCCCATTGCTGAGTAGTCAGTTTGCAGAATGAGATGGGCAGCATATAAATTTAATCAATAAACAAAATGCTAGCTGTCTAACCTTGTGCTCATAGAACATTGTTGCATGATTTGTTGTCCCTATTGCTGATCCCCACCTGCCTCTAAAAAAGGGTTAAAGGTTTTCCGTGTCTAGTCGTGACTGACTCTAG
>WNWU01000017.1:13628041-13640635 GCA_012654045.1 Ptyas mucosa | reverse complement strand
ACTCCCAGAATCCCCCAGCCAGCTCTGCTGGCTGGGGGATTCTGGGAGTTGAAGTCCACACATCGTCCAGCGGCCAAGGTTGAAAAACACTGCTCTAGGGGGTGGTGCTCATCTCCAATCCTCTACGTTATCCGAGAGACATTTCCATCATCATATAGCCAGCATGAAAATACGGAACACAGTAACCTTCCCACCAAAGCAGTACCCATTTATCTACTCGCATTTGCATGCTTTTGAACAGCTAGGTTGGCAGGAGATGGGGTAAGTAACTGGCTCTCTTTTAGATTGCTGCTGAATGGTAGCATCCTGATTTCATACACAGGTGATGTTAAGCCTAGCAATTCACCCTCTCCTGTTGTATGGATGTCATTAGCCAACAGGCATCCACCCAGCAACCAGGACAATAAGATAGGGCTGTGATGTGATAGGGCTTTAGATCCCTTGTGAATTTTGACATGTGATTGGCTTGGCTGTTCTGTTTTACCACGCATGCCAAAGCAGGAACAGACACTGGAAGGACAAGGGTGATCAAACAATGATCAATCAAGGCTCAACCTTTTTGCAAAATTTTCAAAAATTAGCTATTCGAACAGCTCATTAACAGCTGGGAAAGCCAAACAGTAAAGTAGGATACTGTGCTGGGTAGTTGGGCTCCTCCAATTACTGCCAGCCAACTGCTTGGTAGGCTTGCTTCAACAATGGGCTTCATGCTCCTTCAGAAGATTTTTCAAGAGCAGTGGTACCAGCCATTGGGCTCTGTTCTTTTCACCTGGAAGAGAAAACAAGGGAATGGGGAAATGGAAGCAGAGGAGAAGGCTGGAGAAAGGGCTGCCTGAACTGGGCCAAACTATCTCCATGCACTGCAAGTGTACCACTGACAGAACAAGTAGCCAAGTGTGTCAGATTTTAAACAACTGCAAAGAGTTGCAGGGTGGTACTGGTTTAGGAGAGAATCAGTGGTGGGTTGCCCTCGGTTCGTACCAGTTTTATAGAACCAGTAGTAAAACCGGCGGGAGGCTCCACCCACTGACCTGACATCATCAGAATGCTTCTGTGCATGTGCAGAAGAGTGCGCGTGCGGCCCCGTTGCAAACCGGTAGCAAAGGTAAGTAGAACCCACCGCTGGAGAGAATGCAAATGCTTTAAAACTAAGCAGCAGCAGCAGCTAAGAATTAAGCCTGTCTCGATTGTGAGCTGAGGAAGAGATGAAGGCAACATAATGAGGACATGGTAAGATCAAAAGCTTGCCAGTCTTTGTATCCGGTTTAAGTGCCAATAGGGAACAGCCTTGAAAAAGTCCACCCCCTGGTTCTTCATATCTATTGTTGATTCAGCAGTGTATTCTGGGTTGTTATAAATCTGGCTGAAACCTTCCTATGCATTTATGACCGTTTCCTATGCTGTGACTCCCTCCCCCCCCCCTTAAAGTTATATGTGAAGTGTCTTACCTTTAAGAAATTTCCAACCTCTCTCTGCTTTCTTTGACCTGGCTAATTTGATCCAGATCCCACCTGCTTTCTAGGTTTCTTCAAAACAGCTCTTCTGAAGATGAATCTGTATGCAGGATTGTTCTCCAATTTCTCATTCTACACTATCTTGAAGCTCAGGATGACATGGTTGCTCCTTACCAAAGTGCCTACAGTTTTTACCTCGTCAAACAGTTATTTCCTATTGGTTAGGATCAGATCTAAGAGGAGAAATCACCTTGAAAATGCAGTATCTTCACTACTGAGAAGACCCTGATTGGTGGAATTCAATTAATTGGAAAGTTACCTATCTCCCAGTACCAAATATTTTTTTTTCAATTCAAGTTTTGCAGTAGAAAAATGATGCTATTGTGAGAATCCGTCCTCCAAATCCCTTTCAGAAATGTGTACTTATCTTTACAATATGATGATTAGTCCTTAAAATCCACCTTCAGAAATCAAAATGGCAGTTTCCCCTTAATAGGACATTCACATTTATGGAGTCCTTGAGCTTGTTTGTTTGCTTGCAGATATTTCATTTACAGGCAAGGTTACATCTTCAATGCACATTCATATTTTGCACATCCTTCCTACTCTTGGCAGGCTTCTCCATCACATCCGCATTATTTGGACGGCTTCCCCACTAAGATTTTGAGGAGTCAGACACTGGGAGCTGTAGAACCCATGAGATAAAATTCAAAATTAAGAACTGTCCTTTGCAGAAAAAGAAATGCTTTCCTCTATTTCCATACAATATTGATCTGAGTCAAGGATCAGTTGCAACAATCTTATTGAAACTGCACAACTGTCCAAATATTATACCGATAGATGTATTTGTCTTATAGATCAAATAAATATTTTCCTCTCCAGCCACTGTACTTTCCTTCTTGCTGCTAAGCCATTAAGCTGTGTGTTGCTTTAATAATGGTAATCAAAGCTGCATTTCAAAGGGAATAAAAAACAAACACGAGATTTCCTCATCAAATGCCTTTATGAGATGCTCAAGGCAATATAAATCACTAATCCCTGGACGAGTTGTGTAAAGATTTCTCTCCTCCTCCCCCCTTTTCCTTTCCCTTCTTTTCCTCCTGGTTAGATTCTTCCTGAAAATATCATTTAATTAAAGTACCTGGTGTGGAAGGCTGAAGCACTTTGAAGTCAAGCATGTGTGTTTCATGCTGAAGAATTTAGAAGCCTACATATTGCTACATATTTTATTTTTGTGCCATTAAAAAAAAAGGATTTATGTGTTTTTAATTATAAACAGCTTGTTGGATGGACAATCCCAATCCTTTATCAAGGTGGTGATATGCTCCAGCTATAGCTAGGGAACTTTATTCTATATATGTTATTTCTTTTATTATGTTAGTTATGTATGTGACATATTACAAGCATTTGGTCAATAGTGGCCAGCAAAAAAATGTACAATATGTTGCCCCAGAAAGAAAGGGTGAACGAAATGGAGGAATGCAGAGAATACAGAATAACAGAGTTAGAAGGGACCTTGGAGGTCTTCTAGTCCAACCTCTTGCTCAAGCAGGAGGCCCTATACCCATGATGGCGAACCTATGGCACAGGTGCCACAGGTGGCACGCGGAGCCATATTGCTGGGCACGCAAGCTCAGCTCTGGCACACATGTGTGCACCAGCCAACTGATTTTCGGGCCCTCTGGGCCTACCAAAAGTCAGGAAACACACTGTTTCTGGCCTCCGGAAGGCCTCTGGGAGGGGTGGGGAAAGCCGTTTTTCCCTCCCCAGGCTCCTAGAAAGGCTCTGGAGCCTGGGGAGAGCAAAAAACAGGCCTACCAGACCCACGGTGCCATCATGTGCCAAAAGCAGGGGGAGCACAGGGGGACAGAGCGTATAGAATTATGGGTGTGGGCACGCGTGCATGTGACCCCACCGCGCTCACCCTGCTTTTGGCACGCGATGGCAAAAAGGTTAGCCATCACTGCCCTATACCATTTTAGACAAGTGACTGCCCAGTCTCTTCTTAAAAGCTTCCAGTGTTGGAGCAGTCACAAGTTCTGAAGGCAAGCCATTTCACTGGTTGATTGTCAGGAAAATTTTCCGTAGTTTTAGGTTGGATCTCTCCTTGGTTAGTTTCCATCCATTACTTCTTCTCTTGTCATTGTTCTTTATAAAACAGGTAACAGTAATAGAGTTGGAAGGGTTCAACTCTAGTCCAACCCCCTGCTCATGCAGGAGACCTGTACTGGGGATTTGAACCGCCAAACTGCCGACCTTTCTGATCGGCAAGCTCGACCCCCTCTTCTTTGTGGCACTGCTATCATGTCACCCTTCGTTCTTTTCACCAGACTAGACATACCCAATTCCTACAACTGTTCTTCATATGTTTTAGCCTTCAGACACACACACACCCCCGATCATTTTTGTCGCTCTTCTCTGCACTCTGTCAAAGTCTCAACATATTTTTTATATTGTGGTGTCCAAAATTGGATACAGAATTCAAAGTGTGGTCTTACGAAGGCTTCTTGGGATCTTGATTCTATCCCTTTGTTAATGAGAGAAAACAGAAGAGAGAAAGGGAGCAAGAAAGATGAGAAGAGATGGCAAACCTATGTCATGTGTCACAGGAGACACACTATGTTATGTTCGGTAACATACCAGGCCTCCCTTGTGCAAGAGGGCCCTACTGTTGTGTGGTCTCTGGAACATCTGAAAATCATGCAAATATTCTCACGTGATTTTGGGAGGTTCCAGGCATTGGCATGACTTTCAGAAGGTCTAGAATGTGCCTTCCTGCTTGACTTATGACCAGTCACTTAGCCATCATTAACACAGACCACAAAAAAGGGACTGACAATCCAATTTGACCACAATTTACAACATTTTTGCCAGAAACCGGGGTTTACTTCTGGTTTCTGGCAACAAATGCCCGTAGTGAACAATGGATTTACTTAATGACCACAGTGTTCATTTAACAAACACTGCAAAAAAAAATAATCATAAAATTAAGCATAGTCAGATAGTGACCCATTTTAGGACCATCGTGACTTACAACCAAAATTGTGAATTACAGTCATAAATTGAGGACCACCTATATATTTGCTCAATTGTAACTCAAGAGTTTCAGTAAGCTGCCGTGGCGGTCCGGGAGGAGGGGGGTGCTAAGGCCAGAACTTTGAGATCCAGAACCAAGAAATGACGAAGTGGGAGGAATCTATTACTTTGTGCCTTTTATGATATCTCTTATTTTTGTAAACTTTAATATTACTCTGGATACTGAACTGATATTTTTGTATAAATCCGGTTGTTAAATTTGAAATTTTAATAAGGGAAGATCTGCTGTATGTGAAAAAAAGAAAATATATATTATCTTTGTAAAAGGATAATGAAAATTCCACATATTGTAAGCGATAATATTGTTTATTTTTAACCAATAAAAACTTTTATAATAATAATAAAAAAAAAGAGTTTCAGTAAGCTGGAAATAACTATGTGCACATGTAAAGTTTCAGTAAGCTGTTTAATTCTGTCATCCGAAAAAAGCTATTACTGCAGATAAGGGGGCTCATAGTATCCTTTATTATTCAAACTAGTTAAAGTTACTGTGGTTCATTTATTAGTAGTTAACTTCAGGATTACAGAAACAGCAAATAGATTATACACACACACACATGTGTGTGTATATGTATACACATGTTCATATACATATATATGTTTCTTTACATATATACATGTGCGTATACATACATACAGGTCTTCTATCATTTTTTTAATTGGGGCATTTTCTAACAGATATTTAGCAATATGAGTCTGGGTAACTTGATTAGAGACAGAGGATTAGCTGGGATTTCCTGATGCTGAATGCGAAATTGTTGCAAATTTGTGATACCATTCAAGAAATTCTGAGAAACAGTAAATGAAATTGTTTGGAAACATTTGCAGAAGTTACGTCAGCTGCTTTAGAAGCGCTTTATGGTTATACATCTTTTATGTGATAGAGAACACCGCTTTCCCAGTCTCTAATTCTTAAATAAGATGATTAAAAGAAGCAAAATGCAGCTCTTTGTGTGACAGATCTGCAGCCACGGGAAGGGTGCTTTAATTAGTAGAAAACCAAGATCAAAGTCAGACGTCATCAGAAGATGACCTTTCTATACACTGTATCTGATAAAGAGAATGCAGACAGTGTATTTTAGGATTAGGTCCACCCAAAAGTGTTATGAACCGGCAAACATGATTTAGGCCTAACATCATTTATGAGGCTAATGGTATTGCTGTCTTCCTAGAATAATTTATATTGGATTTCTTTTGTTATTTTTTAAGGCAAAACTTAAATTACAGCTGGTGTAAGATTTAAGAGAAAAGTGTGTTTCCTTGAATTCTATAATGGAATGGCTGTTTGAATTCTAATATTTACTCTTACTGACTTCTTTTATTGCTCCGGCATAGAAACAATAGTTTCAATAATTCTGAAAGTTATATTTCCTTCCTTCCTTCCTTCCTTCCTTCCTTCCTTCCTTCCTTCCTTTCTTCCTTCCTTCCTTCCTTCCCTTGAAATCTATAAGGCCAATATTCTAAATTGAAGTCCTTCCTGAAATGTTATATTCTTTAATATGTATTCTTTAGTATGAATGAGATAGAAATAGAGTGAACAAGATAGAAATTTCCATCAATAGAAACTCAGTTATAGCATAGACAATAATAATGCATGAAAACCGTAGTAATGTAAGAAACCAGTTACATTTCCAGCATCAATCCTTACCTTATCAGTAGTAATGTAAGGAGCCACCATTCCTTATTCATGACTCAGAAATTTTACATTGTGTTTTGGGAAGTTGTATATACCAAAGAGAGTGTGGCATATAAACAAATGGCATGTAGCTGATGGTTAAAATAATAATAATTAAAATTGCATACTGAATTGCTTCTAGTACATAAAGTTGCATGCAATGACATACCTGAATTTGTTCTGGAGTTATGTTTAAATTTGAAGAAATTTCGTTTTCAAACATGAGCAAATCATTTGTGATGTACTGATTCTTTCCTCCTCTGGTGTCAGTTCATTTTTCTTTAAGCTATCAATATAGTTAACCACAAGCTTCTGAATTTGACCAGTGCATCTTAAATGAATCAATCAAAATACATTTCATTCTTTTAGAATAGGCTTTTAACTTCCCACTGGATATTTCGATAGGTAAATATGCATAGGGCCTACTGTCCTTCCTTTCCACATGTTTTGGTAAAGCATTTTAAACCCCCTTTTGCCAGAAGGCCATCTCTGAACAAGGTAAACTTACAGAACCTAAAATGTAAAACCCTTCCCTCTTTATATCATTTACTGTCGGCCGGTACGATTGCGTATGGTTGACAACCATTAAGAGTCATGGAAA
This sequence comes from Ptyas mucosa, assembly GCA_012654045.1. Lineage (NCBI taxonomy): Eukaryota > Metazoa > Chordata > Lepidosauria > Squamata > Colubridae > Ptyas > Ptyas mucosa. The sequence goes on along the minus strand of WNWU01000017.1, from coordinate 13,633,809 downwards.
AGCAGCTGTCGAAAGAAGGAAAATGGCCTCAAAGAATTGCCCCTGGTCTTTGGCAAAGGAGGAGCACAGGGCTTTTTTGCATGACTCTGATCATCACAGCTCATGACTAATTCCGTGCTTCATTTGAATTTGCTTTGTTGTAGCAGTACCCCTGGGCAATTGCCAGGTCACGGTATGAAGTAGTACATACAAAGATTAAACATGCAGTGCTATAACTCTGTGAACTGTGGCAGAAAGGAACAGCAGGCTCCTTTTCAAATAAAAACAAAGCATAATCTCTTTCTCCAGACGTCCTTCCCCAGCACCATGTATAATTAAACGCATTGGAAAGATGGGCTCTTCTTCCTGTCAATCAAGATCAGCAGAGATAGTTAAATCCATTAGATCCAGGAGGATCAATGGATAGCTTTCTTGTTTGAATTCAGAAAAGCAACAGCATTTGTCTTGGGCCCACCATTCTTTTATTTCCACATGGCTGAATCACATGACGGATGGCCCCAGTGGCTGGATAGAGAGATACAGCAATATAGCCCAAGCATATAACAGTTAGAGAGCTGATTTGCATGTTATAGTTTCCTTCCCTCTTCTGCTTTAAAGTTTCCACTTCGCTTCTTGTAAACACAAAGTCATTATTTCTCGATTGCAGTCATTGAAAGTTGCAGCCCTGAAACATTAGTCACAGACACGGAACTCAAGAAATAATCATATAAAATCTAGCAATGTTCCCAGCATGTATCGATGTTTGCACTTAATGATAAACCTTTAATAATAGTATTTTTTTCCACATTGCATCCGATGAATTATTCATCGAGGCTAATGAGACATATCAGGTAAAAGGAAGTTCGGAAAAAACGGTTTCAAGGGAAAGGAACAGCAAAGGAATTACTCTTTTAAAAAGTGCAGTTTGGAGTACAAAAGGCCCTTTCAAAAAAAAAGAAGAAGAATTTCACACGAATGCCGCAAATTGAAATGGAAAAGAATATCTAAAAAATCCATTTATTTCTGCCCCGTATTAAAATCACTGCCAATAATTAAGAAAAGTGACTATTAAAACTGGGTAGAGCTGTTCAGTCAACTCTTTCAAATCTTATGATGCAAAGCACGTATGAACTAATTTATTTAAAAGATTTTTAAATCCAGAAGGGATTTCAAAATGTTATAGATTGAATGGTTAGTATAGCAAGAAGAAAGCTAAAACTGTAAAATAAGACTAGGAGGCAGAGAAGAGATTTCAACCAATTAAAAATGCACATTGAAATAGAAAAAACACTAGGGTGGGAAAAGCAAAGGCACCTTCAAGTGAAGCTCAATATCCGGGACACATCCATGCAGTTTCCTGGGAAAAATAAAGAGTTTGTTTCATTGGGCATGCCACTCAGCACCACTATATGAGTGATCAATTAATATTTTACAAAACCTACACAATTGGTCATTGTTTTGTTTCAAGATTTGTTTTTTCACCTTCCTTTCTTCTCTGGACGAATCCTTCAGAAGTCCAAACCAGGACAAATTCTGTTTAGCTTTGGAGGCCTCACAGGATCAGCCAGGTACTGTACTTGACTGGAACCTAAGAAGATCATGGCACCCCCACCAAGTTTATCTCCCACAAGAAGGAATCCCAAATGCAAAGCTCTTTTTTTGTAAATGGATTTCCTTATATCTCTGCAAGAATACTGTAGATTAATATGAAGGACGGCAAGCTTTTAGATGTTTGGATCCTCCAATCATTTAAGCTTTTAAGACAAAACAGCACAATCTGAATTGCTCTCAATCATAAATAGGCAACCAATGTACCGGTAGTTTCTCCAGGACTGATTGAATATGCTTCAAATTAGGCACACCAGGTGGAATTGTACCAGCCAAATCTTATGAACCTATGAACCATTTTCAAGGGAAAACTAGGTATAGGTAGTCCTTAACCAGCGGTGAAATCCTCTGAAGTCTGCTACCAGTTCTGTGAGTCTGCTACTGCGCAGCACTAAAAAAGGAACATTTTGAAGGCTTCCGAGTCTGCAAAGGTAAGTAGAACAGCGGGGGAGGGGGGAATCTGCTGTGCCACGCGGTTTAGATTAGCTAGAAAGGAGGAAATCCGATGATTCTAGCTAATATATATCGTGCGTCACAGCTGATCATCGACCAGCTGATCGTTGGAAATACTGGTTTGCCCAAACCGGTAGCATTTTTTACTACCGGTTTAGACCGGTTCTCCCGAACTGGTAGTAAAACCAGTTCGGGAGAACCAGTCCGAACGGGTAGCATTTCACCCCTGTCCTTAACTTACTATATAATGGAGCCCAAACTTCCATCATAAGTCATAATGATCGTAAGTTGAGTCACACACATAACTGGATCCAATTTTATGACTTTTTTTGTGTTGGTTGTTAAGCAAACACCACAGCTGTTAAGCAAATCAAGGTATTTTTATAGGCATTTATTTGCCAGAAACCAGCAAAAAAAGGTCATAAATTATGGTCATATGACTCAGCTGGTCATAAAAGTGCATTGGTTGCCAAATGCCCAAAATGCAATCATGTGACTATGGGGGAAGTATGTAGCTTTTGGGGATAAGTGATCAGTCGTAAGAAAAGGACTAGTAGCTATATAGGCAGTGCAGAAATCCAGTTTAGGGATTTCCAGAATATGAAGAACTGCAATTGGACTATTTCTGGCCAGGAAAGACAACAACTGAGAAATAAATCGAAGATAGTAAGTAGTGCTCTAGTCCACTGGCCTTATTAGAGAGTCAAGTAATAAGGCTGGATCCAAGGCCAGAAATTATATAATTCATAGAAACATGGAAACATGGGAAATTGATAGCAGAAAAAGATCTAGTGATCCATTGAGTCTTCCCTTTGAAATTTTTTTCTTTCCTTTATATTTTTAATTTTTGTCAGATGGACAAATGCTTATCCCAAGCAAGTTTAAACCCATTTACTGATGATTGACTCCTACTCCACTGGAAGTTTGTTCCAAGCTTCCACTACTCTTTCTGTGAAGTAATACTTTATAACATTATTGTCAAGATTGAACCACTTCGCTTCTTTCAAACTCTATCACTATTCAACTTGCCAATAAACTGGGGAGAGGGAAGGATGAAATGGAATGCTGAGAAGTTGTGTACAGGTCATGACAGCCTGGAAGCCATCAAGGTCGTCACTGCAGATGCCTGAGAAAGAGATGGAGTGTTCCCATAACAAAATGATGTCTCATAATTGGACAATGTGATCATCCAGGGGTGGGGAGAAAGGGAATCTATTGTTTAATTAAGCAAGCATTTATGCAGAAAAACCAGAGCTGGTTTTGATTCTTCAGTACCAAAATGGTGAATACAATAAAGTTTTACTTTTGGGAATTCAAAGCTCCCAAGAGTATTTCCTTGTTTTGGGTTCACTAGTTGGACAGTTGATAATTAGTTTTGCACTCCCCTCCTGTAGGTTTGAGGTTATTCCCCCCCACCACTTTTTTTGCTTAATATTGAAAATACTGCTTATTTACACCCAGTGCGGACCCAGTGGGCAATATACTGACTCTGTAAACCACTTAGAGAAGGCTGAAAAAATGTGAAGCAGTATATAAGTCTAAGTGCTATTGCTAGTAATATTTTTAAAGGTTTCAATCATGCCCCCATTTTCCCTTCTGTCCTCCAGGCTGTACATATTCAGTTCCTCCAATTTCTCCGGATATATTTTGTCCCTCAGACTTTACACCATTTTTGTAAGTCCTCCTTCTTAAGGAAAAGGAAGAAAATGATAATGCTTTCATGATACCTCCATGACTTGTAGGATCATTCAAAGCAACGGATCAGACTGTGACTGTAAGTGCATAGCACGAATACCACAATATCTGCAAAAACATGTGGTTTGCATCAGAATGATAAAAGTAGATAAGCCCTGTGTGTGACATCATGATATCCATAGAAAATGGGCAGGACTTGATGCTGTAACACTGCTGACCATCCTTGTCCTATCCTGAAAAATCCCTTTGGAGAAATAACCTGTAGTATGGGTAATCAGATGACTCGTTGCAGTTTCAGATAATTTTTCCTCTGTCTTTGAAGAGATAGACATTTGGGCTTTGCAGGCTGAAAACAGTAAGATTTATGCAGAGAGTTCAGATCAGTGGTGGGATTCAAGTAATTTAACAACCGGTTCTCTGCCCTAATGATTTCTTCCAACAACCAGTTTGCCAAACTGATCAGAAAGTTAACAACCGGTTCTCCCGAAGTGGTGCGAACTGGCTGAATCCCACCACTGGTTCAGATACTGGACTCAGTTTCCATTTGGGACAGTTTGCAAACCTAATAAGTTGGGATGTGGTATGGGAATCATGAAAATAATTTGTTTCTCTAGCGAAAAGAACATGGAGGCAAGATGAAAGCAGAGGAGAGGAAGAGAAAAAGAAAATTGATTGAATAGATAGCTTTTTTATTTAAATCACTATAATGTATTCAAGAAAAGACTTCCAAAGGCATAATGACTGTCATGATTATAACTGCTTGCAATCTCATTTACCTGAAGGACCTGGGGATACAAACTTCATTAAAATAAACAGGAGAGATACCAACTTAGAGTGCCATGCAGAACATAGCACAAATTCAGAGCCAGTTCATCCCTTCCCACAGCTTGCTTTAATCCTTAAGTGAGGGGCATGAATGGGTTGCCCTCGGATCTCAGCCTTTGATGCAGCTGGAGAATTTTATTTGCAAAAGGACAGGATTCAATGTATAAGCCACAAGTACCATGGCCTGGATAGGGAACAAATGTCAAGCTTATATAATTTTTTAAATTATTATTATTATTCTACAATGTGCTTACTCTCTTTCAAATCCCACTGATTGGGGAAGAGATTGGTGAAAACGATCCAGATTGTTCTGTTTTCCCTTCCTGGCTGAAACAACAAAACATTCCTCTTTTTAAAGAACACAGGAGGGGGTATGATGAGCTCACAACTCTGATTCTTTTATGATCCTTCTGTTGGATCGGAACCAGAGATTTCTGATAATTGTACTTCACAGCATCGGAGATTACGAATGTTAGTAAAATTCGGTTCAAACTGAATGGAACAGGAGACAATTAGGAATCTATAAGTAGTTCCTTGGCACAGATCAGCAAAAATTGTTTAACCATAGCAAGAAAATTAGCATGTTAAACAAAAACTAAGAATAAAATCTACTATGCCTATTTTTTAACTTCAAGATTTCATCATTATATTACTAAATAAATATACTAAATATATTCATTGGTTGCCTTTGGCTAGATTTTGAAGGATCTTCATTGGGTAGATTTAGAACTGTGCAGTGAAATCTGTGATCTGTATGTAGTCAGGAGCAGTGTTGAATTGGCTCTGTAGCCCAAAAAGAAGGATGAATGATTCAGTCTAATTCCAGTTCAATTCAATTCATGATTATTTCACTTTTTTCCAATTCATAATCTCATACTGTCCCATACATAGAAACTGATAATATAATATTCATTTGTTTGTTTGTTTGTTCGTTCATTCATTCATTCATTCATTCATTCCCCACCTTTATTATTTTCACAAATAACTCAAAGTGGCGAACATCTCCAATACACCTTCCTCCTCCTATTTTCCCCACAGCAGCAATCTTGTGAGGTGAACTGGGCTGAAAGAGAGTGACTGGCCCAAGGTCACCCAACTGGCTTTCATGGCTAAGGCAAGACCTGAACTCACAGTCTCTTGGTTTTTAGCCTGGTAGATCAATCTGTCTGTCTGTCTGTCTGTCTGTCTGTCTGTCTGTCTGTCTGTCT
>WNWU01000017.1:13604818-13628031 GCA_012654045.1 Ptyas mucosa | reverse complement strand
TCTGTCTGTCTGTCTGTCTGTCTGTCTGTCTGTCTGTCTGTCTGTCTGTCTATCTGTCTATCTATCCCTCCCTACCTCCCCACCTCCCTACCTCCCCACTCATCATCTTGCACAGGGTGCCTTTCTCTGTTCCTATTTATTGCTATTTCATACCTTGTTCTAACTGAAGGATCTTGAAATTCTAATATAAATTTTCCTTGGTTCTAATTTTATACCATTTGGGTGAATGTGCAGTTAAGATAGCAATATCTCTGGTAGCAGCATTTATATATCTACAGTGACTTATAAATGCCTTGGACTTCATGAAGCATGCAAGCTTAGCACCTCTCTGCTATTAATAAAAGCAACCCGTCTTTCTTGAGTATTCTGTGTGAGCCTGAAAAAGAGGACTCCCTGCTTTGTGAGGAACTCTAACGAATGAATTACTTCAAACAGCAGCTGGAAAAATGTTGGGCTGCTTTCATGTTAGGAAAGAGGTGCTATGTTCATTCTAGGTCTAAAGCACATCTCCTAAATTACTTTCAAAGCCTGATATTTGGACACCTGTCCTCCAGGGCACCCTTTGGTTTCTGCCAAGAGTGGATTGCTGCTGGACATCTGCAGACAGATAGGGGTCTCCAACAGGCAACAGAGCTAAGGTGACACTGACCTCCATTCTTTCAGTTATATAAGAATGGGTACAAGAGCCACTTCTTCTTTTCACCCTTTCTATTTATGTCATAAAGGCTATTCCTGGGATATCATAGGGCTTTTCCCACTGCTGAGTTGATGTGGTAAACCACTGGTATAGCAATAACATTTAGGCTTATATACCTAAGCTATAAACTACCTTTTAGATGGCAGAAAATTATGTCAGCTTGAAATTTGTCTTCTGCACTGCCAAATCCACCCTGCCTCCTTGGCCTACAGTTATTGAAATTTCTCCAAGGCGATGAGTGACAAAGCCTAATAGATTTTACACACCTTGAGGTTGCCCTTGTATGTTATCAGATTAAGAGGGAAAATATTATTTTAACTCAGCTGCTCTTACAGCCAACTAGAGCCTGGTCTCACCTAGATGCTGGGGAAGACGAAGACTATATTATGGGGATATGGCAGAAAACAATATTCTTCTGGGTGATGTTAAGGTTGTTCTTCGATGAAACTGGGAATTTTATTTATTTTATTTCGCGTATGGCATCTACAGAGGTCATGGAATCACTGACATACAACACTAATAAAACACATTATACATACAGACACCAATGCAACAGGGAAGAGGCCCACCCAATGGCCTTAAACAGATGAACAAAAACTGACAAACGCTGCAACAAATATAAAAGATGATTCAAGGCACCCTTAACAAATCTTCTATTTTTTGTGACTTGGTTTTGACCCTTTCCCACCCTGACCCCCTCCCTCAAACCATTTCAGACCTGCTGCTAGCGGTGCTAAAATGAATCTCGGGCCTTTTCCCCATTAATGGCATGACATTTTCATGGCTTTGGCCCTCACACACACACACACACCCCTCCATCACACACACACACCCATCACCAAAGTGATAAAAAGCTTGTGACTGTCGTTTTGGCAGAACGCTTGGATGAGTCTCATAGATGCTGATAGGTAAATACACTCCGAGGCAGAAATTCAGGTGGCTTTCCATATAAAACATGGCTTCAGTCAGCCCTTTTGTTTTCTGTGGAGACTTCTCTCTGCGTCCCTTCCAAAAATCACCCCTCTGCTAATCATCTATTTTTTACATAACAATGACTAATCTTCTGTTTGATATGTCGTGTTGAAAAGGGCGGTGGTGCCATCAAAACAGCCCAGGGTTCTCTGGTCATAGCTGAGCAGTCGTGGCTCACCAGATTAGCCCGAGTTTATGACGGGCTCCTCGATTACAGCTATTGGAAGCTTCACAGCCAAGGCTGTGATCAGTCCGGAGCTCCATTAATCTAGTCCTTCTTATCCTTTTCATGTGTCGTATGATAATGATAATGAACCAGGAAGTACCCATTTGTAGACTGCACCGTTGACATCAACAATTCATCATTCTCTGTTTAATTAAGGGACAACAATAAAATGAAAATCACACCAAACAGCCTAGCCTCAGCTGAAGGATTCACGACTCGCACTGGAGTAAAATGACACACTGGCCAGCAGTGCCCTCCACAGATGAGCTCCAAGAAACCAAGGTGACTGTAGCGGCGTCTAAAGGGCGCCACAAATCCCAAGGAGGCCTCTGGCTCTGCTCCACCAGTCATGTAAATTGTGGGTCGGGTGTAAAATGTGCATCGGGAACACTGAGAGATAAAAGCACATGGGAATCACAGAAAGGCAAGCAATTAAACAGCTGTTCCTGGCTTGGCAGAACAGGCAAGAAGAAATAGGGATGGAACTGGGTTTGAATTGCAATTGTGCTATGCCTGGTTTGGGGATATTCAAATTCTCTGGCAAAGATTTGGGTTCAGAAAAGATAACAGGGATGGGCAAATTTGTCCAGTTTTGTTTTACAAGTTTTTTTTTCTTTTTAAATTTTAAAGAGAATCCACATCATTTTCAAATAAAAAATTAGCTTTAGCATGTAGATTTTGCATAATGTAAAGTGCTTGTATACACAGTTTTTTTCTCTAATTTCCTGCAGTTATCTTTAATATATACCTTTTTGTTCATTCTGTTGAAACAGCAAACTGCATAAGAATTCTGGAAAGTTCAAATTGTATTGTATAAGTCAGTGATGGCTAACCTTTTTGCCATCACGTGCCAAGAGGGGGGGGGCGGGGGAGGTTCGCACACATACGTGCCCACACCTATAATTCTATGCGCCCTGCCCCAACCATGCGCACGCAACTGCCCCCCCTCCTGGCACATGATGGCCCTGTAGACCCATTTTTCTTTCTCACCTGGCTCCAGCCTCTCTAGTAGTCTCTGAAGGCTGTGGACAACAAAAATGTCACTTCCTGTCCAACCGGAAGTTGGGAAATGGGCTGTTTCTGGCCTCCGGAGGGCCTCCGAGAGGATGGGGAAGGCTGTTTTCTCCCTCCCTAGACTCATAGAGAGGATCTGGAGCCAGGTGAGAAAGAAAAATGGGCCTTCCCCACCGCCCCAGGCCCTCCGGAGGCAGGAAACTGCCTGTTTCCCTGCTTCTGGTAGGCCCAGAAGGCCCAAAAATCAGCTGGCCGGCAGGCATGTGTGCACCGGAGCTGAGCTCGCATGCCCACTGATATGGCTATAGTGCCATAGGTTCGCCATCACGGGTATAAGTCAATGCAATGGTTTGGGAAACTGAAAATTAGGCAGGTTAACATAAAAAAGTACCAACTAAATCACTTGAAAACCTCAGGCAAAATAAGTTATTTTTATCCAAGCTTTTCATTAACAATGGATGACATTTATTTCATAATTTTATCCTGAGAATTCACAAGAGATTATTTCCCCCCAGAATCATTTCCATTTTATGAAAGGGAAAGGAATGCTGAAGAAGAGTGGTGATCTTGGTAATAAATTTAAAATCTCCAGAATGAGAGGTCAAGTTCTGAATCTACTGGATAATATTAGATTATTATGTTACCAATTTATTAACGCTGATGTCGCCTGAGTGGGATTTTGTTAGAGCCTTTTGGTTTCAAGATGAAACCAAAAGGCTCTAACAAAAGGACTTGCTTGGACTTCTTAGGAGATTCAAAAGAAGTTTCATATTGTTTTTATTATTACACTCTCTTTTTCAACTGATGCTTTTGCAATGTGAAGATCCCTGGAGAAATAAAGAAGCCAGCTGGGAAAATTGTATGCAAAATTGTCTGAACTATATAGGTCTTGGAGACTCTGAAGGCAAGAAAAGAGAGAAGAGGTTAGGATAGTGAATTCGGGATAGGGAAACCCAGGTTCAAATTCACTTTCAGCCATGGAAATTTGTAAAACTGGAATAAAACTACAGGTAGTCCTCAACTTATGACCATTTGTTTAACAATGGTTCAAAGTTATGACAGCCTTAGAAAAAATGACTCACGATCTGTTCTCAAAGTTATGACAGTTGCACCATACATGTGGTCACGTAACTCTGACTCTGGACAACTGGCTCACATTTACGACAGTTGTGGCCTCTTGCAGTCATGTGATCTGCCAGAGATTTGCCACCTTCCTAGCCGTCTTCCAACAAGCAAAGTCCATTAAGGACTTCCAGAGAGTGCAACGAATCCTTGAAACATTTCCACAGCATGAGGAAGTAACCATAAGCACTGTAAAATGAAGGAAAGAAAGCTGCAGAAAGTGGAGGCAGAATGATTGTTCAACATTTCTTCAGCTTTGTAGTGGGGAAGAGGTATTTTTTTTAACATTAATAGGTTTGTTCCAATACCTCAGGCAGAAGAAAGTCCTACCCAACCTTGAGAGAATGAGGAGTAAGCTGAATGTGCTAGGCATCAGTAGGGATGTAACAGAAATCCATTAGAGATTATTCTTATGTCAAAATGCATTGATCTGCAAATTCTGCCATAGCCTGGGCAACAGCAGGGAAAGAGCCTGTGGTTCCTATTTGTCCTTCACCAGAAAAGCTTATAAATATCAGCAAGGAATGTTAAATAAAAAGAGGGATTATATTTCAAAAAGTAGGTCAGTGCTATGACACATTTAATTATAAATTATGTAGAGAAATGTGAAAGAAAAGGGGGGAAGAAAACAAACAAGGAAAAATCTTGCTGAAAATATAGCCCCCAGCAGGAGAGGATATTTTAGATTTTTTTTTTTAATAGTGCTGGAAAAATCCCAACTTGGATTAACTCAGTCTTCCCTATCTGTGCTGGATGGGAATTTGAGGGAAATATGGTTCCAGAGAATCATGAGGACAACAGGTTAAAGAAAGATTTGCTGCTTGAAGCAAGTAGAAAAAATGGAAAGAACCACTTCCTTCCTTCAATATTTGTATGGGATACGCAAGGCCACCAAATCTCCAAATCCCCTTGTGTCAGACTTATTCTCCAATTATTGCTGGGGGAGAAATAGTGGAGGCGTCCGGTCTTAGTACCAAATCAAACGTTCAGTTAATTGTAATAATTTGTGGTGACTTCACAACCAGTCCAGGAAGATCTTCTGAAATCACTGCTGGCACAATATCTTGATCTGACTAAGGGTGTTGTTCTCAGCAGACTTATATATGTCAGTTCATCAGTTCAAAATTAAAAAGAAGAAAAAAAGGGGACAGAACAAATGGATCTCCTTAGCTTTTAGCTGTAGGCAACTGTGGTGGGCTGGGTGGATAACCCTTTGTACAGATTTCATACTAATAACTAACTGCCCTGTTTCTGTACGAAAAGAAAAAACAAAACATATTATAAAACAATTATTGCTAAAGCTTCCTGTACATATGAAAAAATGAACAAGAGGAAGCAAAATGGCAGAGTTGACCCATGCTTAGATGGTACCCATCTGTAGCACATTGGCTATTTCTGAGATTTGGAAGAAAAAAAATCTAATTAATGCAACTCTGTTCCAAATAAAAGAAGCATGGTAACAAATTTTATTATAATTTGAATAAATTATTTTACTCACTATTTGTTGAGTAAAATAATTCAACAAATATGAGAACAGATAATTTGATATCTGAGGTAATTTATACATCCTTGCAAACCAAATTCTTTCCAATCCAAAGGCGAAGAACTGAAAACAGAAAGATATCAGATGAGCACAGATTGCTCTGTTTGAATAGCCATAGTTTTTCTTCAAGTTTAGCTGCTTGTTCTGTGTTCTACCCATCAGAAAGTATCTCTCTGTAACCCTTGTATTTATGCCGCTTTACTTTTTCTCAATAGCAACAACAAAGATTCCTTGAAAGACTACATCTTAATAAATTTATTACCATGGAAATGTTTGTAGACTATAGTCTAATTAAAGCTTATAGGATAATAAATTGGTTAAGTCTCTTCAAAAGACTAACAGGATACCTCTCTGGAATCCTGTCAAGGATGTGTTAATTATGGTTTGTTTGTTTGTTTGTTGCTTGTTCTCACAGGTCTTTGAATGCCTAGGTGTATATTTTATAGAGACCAATTTGCAGTATCAAACCAAATGATTTTACAGGGTGTTGGCACTGATGCTCCTCGACTGAGTCCCCTGATTTAGAGTTGCTGTTAGTAAATATATCTAAGGATGGTGGAGGAGATGAGTGAAAAAAAAATTATAGAAAAAAGCAGAGAGAGAAGTAACAGAGGGATAGAGAGACGCCAAGGACGTAGAAAAGGTTAGGGTTTTTTTTTAAAGGGATCTTGGGCTAGCTGTGTCAAAATGCACTATTTTCAAAATGTACATTAAAATTAGAGCATGCACTTCTTACTCCTATAATTGACATTCTCGTCATATAAATAGAAGCCATTGCCAAACAAAATGAAAAGCACTTACCTCTCTCAAGGGGTACTTTATATACAGAAATTGCAGCATTTATAATAAAACCTAAGTAAGAAGAAATCAGTAGTGCTGCTTGTGGTAACCACTCCATCGAGTGTAAATAATTTGGGGGAGGGAGAGTTTCTAATGAGTCAGTCTTGACCCCTGGTGAATAACGGAATGACATCCCTGCAGTTTTCTTAGTAAGATTTCAGAAGCGGCTTCTTCAGAAATCCTTATTTCCAGGACTGAGAGATCGTGACTGGCCCAAGGTCACTCAGCTGGCTTTGTCTCCCAAAAGTGGGACTAGAACTCACAGTCTCCCAGTTTCTAGCCTGGTGCCTTAATACTATCAGCAAACTGGCTACAGTGTAGACATTTATTTGTAATAAAGTATAATTAAACTTTATGTTATATTATATGTTGTCTAATTATGAGATGTAAGTTTCACGCAGATTGTCATTCAATGGCTTGTAGATGATCTTGCTATATCAGTACAACTTAAAAGGTTGACTTATTTGTAAGGCATTTACATTTACTTACTTTCGCAGCTACTGATGCCTCTGAAATTTGGACTCTGAAAAGGGCAGATAGGAGAAGGCTGGATGCCTTTGAACAGTGGAGCTGGCAGCGACTATTACACATCCCGTGGACTGCAAAAATAACAAACAAAGAAGTCTTAGACTGAACCTCACCAAAAGAATCTCATGAAGCCAAGATCGCCGAATAGAAGCTGTCATACTTTGGTTATGTCATGAGAGCTGACTCACTCGAAAAGTCACTCATGTTGGGAGTGATCAATGGAAAAGGGAGAAGAGGCTGCCATAGGACCCACTGGCTGGACACTATTAAAAGATGACACTGAGATGACCATGGTGAAGACAGTGCTAGACAGAAGGGCATGATCAATAGAGTGGCCAAGGATCGGACAAGACTGAATGGCTGATGACGACAATGAAATGTCTTATGGAAAAAGTTAAATTAAGAAGTCAAGCAGAGGCTAGTATAGTAAATTAACAGAGAGGCCAAAAAAGAAAGAGCATATACTGTAGCTAACCAACTAAACCTTCTAGGAATAAATGCTGCAACATGACAAAGAACTAAAGCTCAGAGGTATGAAGTTGTTTTGTGTACTAGAAGCTTGACTGATATGGAGAAATCAGAAATTGTGAACCTCCTATTAGCAGATTCTCCTGAAAGAGGAACTGAAATTAAACCAAATTCTTCTTACCCTAAGTGTGGGGAATTTGGACCTTCCAGATGTTAACAAGTTATCAGTTTTCAGACAGTATGGACAATGGAAAGGAGAACTGAGTTTGTGACTCCCAAACTTTAGCAGCTGCAAGTCCTCCCCTGCCCCTTTACTTTATCAGAAGTATTACAGATGATGGAGGAGGGAGGCTAACACATTGTGAGTTGCCTCAAGCTATCCTCTGAACTCATGGATGATCCAAATGAGATTCAATTACTTTGATTTCACACAACTGGCAAAGATAGTTATGCTGGCCATAATGGAAATGTCAACATTCTTTCCTAAGGGAAACACTTTCATTAGGCCTGCCCAAAGGTCACGAAATGGAAAGCAAAATGAAAACTGGCATGTTGTTTTGTAGGCTTTGAGTTGGTTTGTCCTATAAATATATTTTATTTCCAAAAAATGGATTTGGGGATTTGTTACATCATACTGAGTGGTTTTAGATAATATGTTAACTCCATAGTATGATTCGTTTGGTTTGGGCTAAGCAGCCTTTGCAGACCAAGACAATAACTGATTAAACCAATCATGGCTTAGTGGTTTCCAAAAAACCTTACAACAGTTGTTTGTAGGGTTAGAGGCTCCCATATATCGTATTTTTCGGACTATAAGATGCACTGGCGTATAAGACGCACCAATATTTTGAAGAGGTAAGCAAGAGAAAAAATGTTTTTGCACTCCCCGGCCCTCAGGAGCATTCAACAGGCCTCCCAAACCCTCTGTGCATCCTGTTTTTCATGAAAACGGATGTGCAGAGGGTTTGGGAGGGCAAAAACGTGATGTGTGAGGGGTTTGGGAGGCCAAAACGGCCCTGTTTTTTTGAAAAAATGGGCCCATTTTTCACAAAAATGGTGGCTTTTTTGCCGTCCCCAGCCCCCAGAAGCACTCTGCAAGCCTTCCAAACCCTCTGCGTGACCCATTTTTTCAAAAATCAGGCCCATTTTTGGCCTCCCCAAACTCCATGCATCGCATTTTTGCCCTCCCCATCCTCCAGGAGCACTCTGCAGGTCTCCCAAACCTTCTGTGTGCCCTGTTTTTGTGAAAAACATTTTTGGCAAAAATGGGACATGTGGGGCAGGGCTTCAGGAGGTCAAAAATGGCTGTATTCGGTGTATAAGATGCACCAACATTTTCACCCTCTTTGGGGGCGGGAAGCAGGGGTGAAATGCTCCCAGTTCGGACTGGATTGCCCGATCCGGTAGCGATGGTGGCGGGTGGTTCGGAGAACTGGTAGCAAAAATCCCTGCCCCCTTCCCCCCCCCACCATGCCCAGCTGAGCCGCATGATCATCAGAGGCTTTTTTTTAACTTTTAAAGGCATTTTGTGTACATCTTCCGACAAAAAAATGCTTTTAAAAGTAAAAAAAAGAAGAAGCCTCTGATGATCACGCGCCTCAGCTGAGATCGTCAGAAGCTTTTCAAAGCATTTTTTTCTGCAACTTCTTGGCCAAAGAGGTGGTAAAAAAAATGCTTTGAAAAGTCTCTGACGATCCCAGCTGAGTTTCCTGATCGTCAGAGAGGCATTTTTTAAAAAGCCTCTCTGACGATCCCAGCTGAGTTGCCTGATCGGCAGAGGCTTTTCAAAGTATTAGAAAAAATGCTTTGAAAAGTTAAAAAAAAAAAGTTGGCCATGCCCACCCAGTCACATTATACCCCCCAAGCCACGCCCACAGAACCGGTAGTAACAAATTTTACATTTCACCCCTGGGGGGAAGTGTGCCTTATACTCTGAAAATTATGGTATGTTTGTTTATGGTCAAAGAGATAGACTTATTGCGACATTCAGAGGTTGAAATCCTTCACATCCTTCTTAATCTGCTCAGAATTGGCTTGAAATATGAGGTGGGTGGCAAATAAACAAACAAACAAATAAATAAATAAATAACCTAACTTTACCATCCAGGTCCCATGGGTAGGATTTGAAGCAAAGCAAAGCTTCCTTGCTTCAAAGTTTTATGGTTGAGACTCCTATCCTAAATCGTCTAAACAGCCTCTTCCATTCACATATTCAATATGTAGGTTCACTGGGTTCTGCCAGAATTACCATTGCTAAGCAGCATGGTCACATGACATCATGCCTTATGACCCCATTGAATGGAAGTTCCAGTCCCAATTATCATTGTTAAGCAAGGACTACCTGTACAGCTTTATGTATATTAAGTTTAACACAGGACTATTTTAAAGCATCCTCATGCTTTGAAGGCTTTCTAGGTTCTCCTTGGATGCTTGACAAAAGCCAGGCTGCTTTCACGATGTGCACAGAGGTGTGGTGTCCCTGTTCACACAATGTCTGGAGGACTTTTTTTCCAAATTGTTTTGAAACCATACACAGACCGATTTGCATTTGTTGAGATGAATTCATTTTGCTTTTGTTTTAGTGTGATATGTGAACCTAACAGTAGAACATAGAATATCAGTGTTGGAAGGGACCTTGGAAGTCTTCTAGTCCAACCTTCTGCTCAAGCAGGAGACCTTATACCATTTCAGACATGTGGCTGTCCAGTCTCTTCCTAAAAGCCTCCAGTGATGGAATGTCCACAACTTCTGAAGGCCAGCTGTTCCACTGCTTGATTGTTCTCACTCTAAGAAAAAATCTTGCTTATCTTGCTTTCAGGTGCTTTGGAAAATAGATTGATCCCCTTTTCTTTGTGGCAGCACCTCAAATATTGGAACATTGCTATCATTTATTATTTACTAGTTCAATTTATATGCCACCCTTCTCCGAAGACTCAGAGCAGCTTACAATGCATTTATAGCAATAGCCTTCGTTTATATATATATATATATACACACACACCTGCTTATTAGGGCCTTTTGGCCCCCCATAAGCGGTGTTTCTACAAAGTCAGCTTATTGCCCCCATTTTCTGGGTCCTCAATTTACCTACCTCGGAAGGATGGAAGGCTGAGTCAACCTTGAGCCTGGTGAGATTTGAACTCACACTAATTGCAGGCAGCTGGCAGCTAAGTGCTACATAACAGCACTTAGTCCGCTGCACCACCAAAGCTCTTATGTCTCCCCTGGTCCTTCTTTTCACTAGACTGGCCATACCCAATTCCTGCAAACATTCATTATGTTAGCCTCCAGGCCCCTAATCATCTAAGTTGAACTTTTCTGCACTTTTTCCAAAGTCTCAACATATTTTTATAGTATGATGACCAAAACTGGATGCAATATTCCAGATGCTGTCTTACTAAGGCTTTGTAAAGTGATGCTACTACTTCATGTGATCCTGATTCTATCCCTTTGTTAATGCATCCTAGGATTGCATTTGGTGCACCGGTTTAACCTTTTTAATTGAAGAAATCACACAGATCAATCTTCCATAAGACTTCCACAAGCTATAAATCGAGATTTACAAGCTATGAAGGTTTGTCCAACACGTTGATCACAAATCAAACCAAATCTGATTAGCCAAATGTAAAGTTTAAGTCATACTTTTTGATCCAAAACTCTAAATCCTTGTTTTCCTTCTCCATAAAGCATTATGCCTGTGTCATAAAAACAAAATTTAAGAAAAATCGCTCAGGCTTCAAAGCTGGTTAATTCTTGCAATGCAAGCTCCATTCCTTACATATGTGTGTTACATCACAACACACCTGCAAAAGGAATAGAGTTTGCATGGTGAAGGTGCAACCCTTGTCTTGTGATTTGTCTGTCCTCTCCTTTCCTTGTTATTCCATTTTGCCATCTGAATAGGTACGTGGTTCTACTCACCTTGAGATAGATAAACCAGGTTTTATGCAGACTATGGTTAAAAATGAAGGCATAATGTATCATGTCAATTTAATTCCTATGGGTAAAACGTTGGGATCAGGTTACAGACATCTGATGGAAGAACTGGGACCCCTTATTTGTTTCTCCTTGTCTGAGACACAAAAGCCCTAAAAAGAAGTAATCAGATCGTGCATTTTGAATGGCCCTGGGTTAAAAAACATTGAACCATCATGCTTTTTTGGCATAAGATTTTCTTTCATAACACAGATTAAAACTATTAAATTCATTGCTGTTAAACAAATTATGAGAGTTTCAATTGTTCTTCTGTTATGAAACATTGATTATATTCAGATTCTGAGTATATTTGGAAGCCTGAAAGCTTTTGACAAAGGAAAAAAAAATGCAGCTAGAAGTTGGGTGGAATTTATTAGAAGGCAGGAAAGAAAGCAAAGAAGGAAGGGAGACCTAGGCTGCGATCTACCCAATCTATATCCAATTCAAATTTATTAGAAAAATGTCTAACATCCAAATAACCTTCTTTCCATTTCCAATAACAGTGCCAGAGAGAGGGATTTGTGGAAGTCAATAGAGAAGCCTGCAGAAGGTGCTGGGTCAATGAGTTGGTTGTTGGTGGATTCTTTTCACTTTAGAGAGAGACCATTCATTGATTAAACTATTGGATAGTTCCTAGGCAACTTATTGGTTGCCTTAGTTTTCATTCAACTGCCAATGGCTCTCTAGATGACAATGAAGAGATTGACACGATCAATATTAAGAGACATCTGTCAGTCAGAACAGCAGAAGAGCTACACTTTCCGAAGACCTGCCGTAAACATCCAGGGATCGCAAGAGATGTTTTATTCATGTTTGAGCGAATAGAATAGAATAGAATAGAATAGAATAGAATAGAATAGAATAGAATTCTTTATTGGCCATGTGTGATTGGACACAAAAGGAATTTGTCTTTGGTGCATATGCTTTCAGTGTACATAAAAAGACAAGATACATTCGTCAAGTATTATAAGGTACAATGCAAGTCTAAATGCAAGTCTAATCTCCCTTCAGGGTCTAAATGGGTAATATTTTGAGGGAAGAAGGGTCCCTGGGGATGAAGCCCCCTCTCATGGACCGATTTCTCATCTAGGAGGTTTCTGGTTTGGAGTGGCTCAGTGGACATAAATATCCAGCATTGTTCTGAGGCTGTAAGTCCCCCCCCCCCCCAGCCTTGTGGGAAAGTACCTAAATAGCCATTCATGCATGCAAGGGTAACCACAGTTAGAGTGAAACAGGTCATAAACCATCAAAAGCCGTCTTGTAAAAAAACTCCTCTAAGAATGCACGTGTGTATCTTTTGTCTGTTAGCATGGGTGTGAAAACTGACAAACGGATAACAAGGTAGAGCGTAAGAGAAAATCATGATGTTTATTTTTCACACACACACACAAAATATTTATAACAGTGTGCCAGGAGAAGAGGACACACACACGCATACAGCAAATATGGGGCTTTCCCAACATTTTAACCCCTGTCCCCTTTCCAAATAGTCCACAGGCTGAAGCAGTAGCTGGCCTTCGCATCCCGGGTTTCTCATATTACATAAACAGGGCTTGGCTGCTTTCTTCTATAGGAGCATCTGCTCAGCTGACAGTCCCTAGTGAGGCAGCTTTGTTTTGTCCAAGGCACCGATCGTGAGTAATGGATCTGGCTAAGCCTGATAGTGCATGATGTAATTGTCAGAGGATTTTAATTATCAGCACATTTCATGTGGGATTTTTTTTTCTCTCCCCCTCCCCTCCCACTCCCCCCCCCCCTCAGTTTGGGGTTTGGTTCTCTTTCAGACAGTTTTGAATTTGCATAAAGTTTAGCAAGTTCAGATAGGCCAGGAAGGAGGTGACATATTTGCATGTCCACTCTTTTCTTCCTCCTCCTCCTCCTCCTCCCACTGCAAAAGAAATGGGGGAAGCTGCACAAGCAATTTGCAAAAAACGAAACGATTTGCTGCGTGCGGCATCATCTTTAAGGGGATGGATATCAAGGAGGATGCAGATTACAATCCAAATGTTGCATGCGGAGCTTTAAAAATATATTCTTACGATCCCATCGGGCATTCAATAGATGTAGAAATGTCAACAGTAATTGAAAGTGGCAATCACTCCATATTGTTTCCAGGCCAGTTGTCCTTGGACTTGGTTTTAACTGTGCTGCTTATCTTACCTCAACTCTGACAGGGTCACTGGGGGAAGGGGGGGGGAGGAATGTGTGTCAATGTATGACGACTTGGAGGAATGGATTTCAGGCTCTCCTGTTTAAGTAAGAACAGGCCAAGCTTCAAACTCCCGGGAGGGCAAATTGAAATATTTGCTCAGTCTGTTTTACTAAAAATTATTCAAGTTGTGTGTCAATTTTAATTTACTTTAGTTTGGTGCTTTATTATATTTCCATGTTCCAATGTTCCTTTTCTTTTTAACAGAAAAAAAGCAAATCTTAAACCAGA
This sequence comes from Ptyas mucosa, assembly GCA_012654045.1. Taxonomy (NCBI): domain Eukaryota; kingdom Metazoa; phylum Chordata; class Lepidosauria; order Squamata; family Colubridae; genus Ptyas; species Ptyas mucosa. Next base: position 13,614,206 of record WNWU01000017.1, on the reverse strand, counting down.
GGGCCTCAACCTAATTGATAACTGAATCATCTCTGGATGTCTGAGGTATCCTGGCTAGGTAAGGTAAACCAAAGTAGTCAGGTACAGATGTGCTCTTCAATAGATAGAAGATTGTCTTACCTCAATGGCTGAATATTCACTCTGTATATGACAGGCCTCAGGTGAACAACACACATCAGACTGAATGAAAGCCTAATTAAGCTTTTTACAGCAAGTCTGCACTGCCAAAATGGATGGGGTTACTCTAGTTTAGAGAGTATTTTGGAGCAGTGGTGAAATCCAATTTTTTTTACTACCGGTTCTGTGGGCGTGGCTTGGTGGCCATAGTGTAGCTAGGTGGCCGTTGCTTGGTGGGCATGGCAGGAGAACAATACTGAAAAATCTACATTCCCACCCCACTCCAGGGGAAGGATACTGCAAAATCCCCATTCCCTCTCCATTCCTGGGGGAAGGCTATTGCAAAATTTATTTATTTATTTATTATTTATTTATTGGTTCGATTTATATGCCACCCTTCTCGCCTTCATACTTTTGTATATACCTGCTTAGTAGGGCTTTCGGGGCCCCCTAAGCGGTGTTCTTTTTTATACAAAGTCAGCTTATTGCCCCCACAATCCAGGTCCTCATTTTACCTACCTCGAAAGGATGGAAGGCTGAGTCAACCTTGAGCCTGGTGAGATTTGAACTTGCAATAATTGCAGGCAGCTGGTGCAATTTAACAGCACTTTAGTCTGCTGCGCCACCAAGGCTCCATTTCCACCCCACTCTGGGGCCAGCCAGAGATGGTATTTGCCGGTTCTATGAACTACTCAAAATGTCCACTACCGGTTCTCCAGAACCTGTCAGAACCTGCTGGATTTCACCCCTGTTTTGGAGGTACTGCATAGGTAGTCCTTGATTTACGATCACAGTTGGGACTGTAATTTCAATCACTAAGCGATGTGGTTGTTAAGTGAGACATCGTGTGACTGGACCCAATGATATGACCATTTTTACCATGGCTAGCAAGTAAATCACATGAACTTTACATGAAACATACTTCTCCAATTGGCTTTGCTTGTTGAAAGCTGTCTGGGAAGCCTGCAAATTGCGATCACATGACCGATTGTAATTACAACCGTTATAAATGTGAGCCAGTTGCCCAGCCCTGAATTGCAATCTTGTGGCTGTGGAGGTTGTGTGACAATTGTAATTTCGAAGAAGGGTGGTAAATCATTTTTTCCGAAGCCGTCATAACTTCAAATCATCATTAAATAAATGGTCGTAAGTCGAGGACCATCTGCATTAAAGAATACAGTGGATGTCTTAAGCTTTTAAAGTGCCCAGTTCATCCCTTAAATTCATCGCCAATGAAAAGAAAAAAAGAAAGCTTTGACCATGTTCATTCTGAGCCTACAAAAGGGAGACAGTCAGGCTGGATGCACTGTTAAAAGCCTCCAGCAAGTTACAAATTCAATGGCAGGCATCTCTAGGTAATGGATTACAAGCCGTAGGAAAGGTCACTAAGGCTTTGGGAAAGAACTGCTAGTTATAACCAGGGACATTTGGCTGCATGGCCCAGTTGCCTAAGAAGTGATTTAGGAAACAAGAAAAACATGAGCACCCACAAGGTGGCAATAGCTCCCAGGAATAAACAATGGGTGAGTAGCCTCCTTTTCGTCTCATAGGCCTCAGACAATCGATAGATGTTAGCAAATTTATATAAAGCCCATGCCTAATGGAAAGCGAAGACATGGGAGGGATTCACTGGGGCTCCCAGTGGCCTTGCCTTTCTTTAGTGGTGAAATGAAATGCTTTGACACGTATACTTGAGGAAGGAGTCCCCAGGTGCCCACTCCCTCAAAGGAACTCTGCATCCATGCATTCATATCTGAGTAAGGTGTCTTTGTGCAATAGTCATACAAGGTCTAGGACAGTGGTGGGTTGCTACAGGTTCTCCCAGGATCGGGTGAACCGGTAGCAGCAGCAGCAGGAGGCTCCGTCCACCTGCCCGGACGTCTCTGCGTATGCACAGAAGCATCAAACCCGCGCGCATGAGCACACCTGTGAGCGAACCAGTATTGACTGAAATTGAAACCCACTACTGATCTAAGAGAGCAAGTTCAACCATCTGCCCCTTCTCCAACTGCCAGGAATCATCTACCACTACTCCGTGGGTTTAGCCATATCACAGCATTCTCTTGACCACTGCCTATAGACCATCTGCAGCTTCTTCATCTGAAATGCCTTTTTTTTTTTTTTGGTCTAGATTGGCCATTGACTCTTCTAGAGCAAGGTCAACCTGAGCTCTTCTATTGATCCTGCCTTATATCTTGTTCTCTAGTCTTGTCTCCTCGCTTGGCCTGTTAAATCCGTGGATGTCTTCTCTTTGCTCTTGGTTCTTGGCTCCCCGTTGTTGTTTATGGCCCCATTTTCTCAGGAACGTTTTTACTAAGAAAATGGGTGACAGAGTCATAGGTATTTCATTCTTACAGCTGTCATATCTTCTAAAAACCTTTTGCAGCAACTGATGTTATATTGGACTGCTACACTTAAAAGTCTCCAAAAAGTGTTATAGTTGGCTACATTGATGTAGAAAGTTAATAAAATTTAAAGTTCATTATTTTGTGAATCAGTGCACTTACTTAGGCTAAACTCTAAACCCTTTGGTGCTATGAAGTACAGGTAGTCCTCGACTTACATCAGTGGCCCCCAACGTTTTGGGCACCAAGGACCGGTTCCGTGAAGAGAGGTTTTTCCGCGGAGCAGAGAGCGCGTGATATTATGTGCTGCCTGCATCCGCAGATGAGGCTTCGCTTGTTTGCATGGCCTAGTTTCTGACATGCTGCAGAAACCAGCATGTCACAGACCGGGGACCCCTGACTTACAGCAATGCATTTAGTGACCGTTCAAAGTTACAACAGCACTGGAAAAAAGTGACTTTTGACAGCTTTTCACACCTATGACAGTTGCAGCATCCCCAAAGTCATCTGATCAAAAATCAGGTGCTTGGCAACTGATTCATATTTATGATGGTTGCAATGTGTTGGGGTTATGTGATTACTTTTGGTGATCTTCTGACAAGCAAAGTCAATAGGCTAGCCTGATTCACTTAACAACTAATTTAACCACTGCAGTGATTCACTTAACAACTATCTGCGGCAAGAAAGGTCATAAAATAGGGCAAAATTCACTTAACAACTATCTCTCTTGTCAACAGAAATTTTGGGCTCAGTTATGGTTGTAAGCCGAGGATTACCTGTACATAAAATTCAGTCATAGGTATTTCGTCCCCTCAGCTGCTGGAAAGAGTCATCAGTTGGGGTATTGTCCAATGGGATCATATAAAAGTGAAATGTCTGGAAGTTTGGGATCTTCATATATTCCTTCTGTGTTTTATTCAGGCATTGTTTGCATTAACCTCTACCCTCATGCAGGTTGCCACATCAAATCACCACTGGCACACTATCATCAGACTCATCTCCTACCTGTCAATGATTACTTCAGCTTCAACCACAGCAATACACGAGCACACAATAGATACAAACTTAAAGTGAACCGCTCCAAACTCGATTGCAGAAAATATGACTTCAGTAACAGAGTTGTTAATGCCTGGAATGGACTACCGGACTCTGTGGTCTCATCCCAAAACCCCCAAAACTTTAACCTAAAACTGTCTACTGTTGACCTCACCCCATTCCTAAGAGATCTGTAAGGGGCATGCATAAGACCATCAGTGTGCCTACCATCCCTGTCCTAATGTTCCCTTTAATTGTATTCATTTTATGTATTTAATTCATGCTTATACTTATATATATTATCTAATATATAGATAAAATAAATAAATAATAAAAAAAATTAAAAAAATATTATTGTCAAGGAGATATGTGAAGTGCTAATTACATGATAATGGTTGGGATAGAATATGTTCCCATGAGATTCCATTTTTATCCAACGTCTACAATAATGGCCTTGAATCATTAGAACCTAAAAACTTAAATACTGACAAAAGTCAGACATTATTATAGCTGTCACAGATCCTTTCCAGACAGACAATTCTTGTTTAGTGATCATAATTTGGACCCGCACTACAGTGGTTAAGCAAAGCAGTGCAAACTGAAATCACAACTGTGCTTATGGTCTTACTTCAGCTTTCCTTGGCTTTAAAGACCTGCAAAGATGGTCAATGAGGGCATTGATCTCAAAGTTACTTTTTCATCACCATCATAATAGTTGTTAAACAAGGCTAGCTGCTAAAGAAGGGCTACCTATATACAGGCAAAATACTTGGCCAGGTGCTTTCATCAGAAGGCATAGTGTCTTCTTTTGACCCTCCCCCACTTGGCATCTGTACCCAGACTTGTACCACTGAGGAAAGAAATCAAGTTAAGTGACCTTGTGGATTTTGTCAATTATTCGGTTAAGTAATTATTCAACTTGCAATCCTAAACGTACTTACTGCAGAGAAATTAACTGGGTTATATTTATGTTTGAGTAAATGTGCTTAGAATTATGCCTTCTAATGTCCTATTATGTGGAATTATGACAATAAACATGGTTTGCATTATGCTACAGATCTGCATACATTTGCATATGAGAAAAACAGTTTAAATATAACTAGTGTTATATTAAAATTACGCTTATTGCTAGAACGGCATTCAGAGTCTTCTTCCTTAGCAGGGAATTCTTCTTTTAAGCCACTAAGTGGTATATGAACAACCTTTACAGGTATTTTAGGAGCTGTACGGGTAGTTCTCAACTTATGACAACAATTGGTATTGGAATTTCAGTCATTGAGCAAAGTGGTCATAAACTGAGTCACCCACATGACCGCTTTGGCCAATGATGACAATCTCGGCTCTCCTGGTTTGGTTGTTAAGCAACAGTACTTTAAGTGTACAAAGCTAAAGAGCTGCCTGTTGAAGGAGGGCAGGCAGCTCCCTCCAAATGTGGAAGGGAATTCTTGCAATAGACTGCAGAAGCAAAGCTCAGAGGATCAAGATCCAATAGCAATAGCAATAGCATTTAGACTTATATACTGCTTTACAGTGCTTTACAGCCCTCTCTAAGAGGTTTACAGAGTAGGCATATTACCCCCAACAATTTGGGTCCTCATTTTACCCATCTCAGAAGGATGGAAGGCTGAGTCAACCTTGAGCCTGGTGGGATTTGAACTGCCAAATTGCAGGCAGCTGGGAGTCAGCAGAAGTAGCCTGCAGTACTGTGCTCTAACCAATGCACCACCAAGGCTCCAAGCTTCTTTTCTGCAGCCCTTCAGAGGAGTTCCTTCCCCTCCAGGCATGGAAGGGAACTTCTTTGAGGGACTGCAGAAATCGGGATCAGATCTTTGGCATCTGCCCTTGATTTTTCCAAACCAGTAACGATTTCCTCTCACATCTGTGGGTGGTGGGAAACTCCTATACTGGGCTGAAGAAACAATATATAACAGTAACAGTGTTGGAAGGGACCTTGGAGGTCATCTAGTCCAACCCCCTGCTCTCACAGGAAACCTATATTATTTCTGATAGATGGCTGTCCATCTATGGGGTTGGGGCACCCATAATTTCCTAAAGCAAATTTGTTTCACTGGTTAATAGTTCTCACTGTTAAGAATTTTCTAGTTATTTCTAGGTTCCTTCTCTCCTTGGTTAGTTTCCATTCATTGTCTCTTGTCCTGCCTTCAGGTGCTTTGGTAAATAAGTTGGCCCCCTCTTCTTGTGGCAGATCTTCAGGTATTGGAAGACTGCTATCATGTCATCCCTGGTCCTTCTTTTCATTAGACTAGGTATACCCAGTTCTTGCAATAGTTCTTATTATGTTTTAGCTTCTAGACCCATAATCATTTTTGTTGCTCTTGTCTGAACTCTTTCCAAAGTCTCAACATCTTTTTTGCATTGGGGTGACCAAAGCTGGATGCAGGCTTTGTAGAGCGGTACTAGTACTTCACATGATCTTGATTAACCCTCTGTTAATGCAACCTAGAATTGCATTAGCTTTTTTGGCAGCTGCCGCACAGTTAGCTCACCTTTAAAAGGTTGTCCACTAAGTCTCCCTCTCGCAGTTACTGCCACTAAACCTGGTTTCACCTAGTCTGTATCTGTACTTCTGATTTTTCTTGCCTAAGTGTAAAGCCTTGCTTTTCTCTACGTTAAATTTCATTTTGCTGGATCACAAAGATTTGAACTTTGTTTTTGCAGCAGGATGAAGAATTTCTTTAAATTATTTAAGGGACGCGGTGGCTCATTGGCTAAGATGCTGAGCTTGTCGATCAAAAGTTCAGCAGTTTGAATCCCTAGTGCCCTAGTGAGCTCCCATTACTTGTCTCAGTTTCTGCCAACCTAGCAGTTTGAAAGCACATAAAAAATGCAAGTAGAAAAATAGAGACCACCTTTGGTGGGAAAGTAACAGCATTCCGTGCACCTTTGGTGTTTAGTCATGCTGGCCACATGACCACAGAGACGTCTTCGGACAGCGCTAGCTCTTCGGCTTTGAAATGGAGATGAGCACCGCCCCATACAACTAGCACATATGTGCGAGGGGAACCTTTACCTTTACCTCAGGGGTGAAATGTAAAATTTGTTACTACCGGTTCTGTGAGCGTGGCTTGGGGGGTTAATGTGACTGGGTGGGCATGGCCAACTTTTTTTTTTTAACTTTTCAAAGCATTTTTTCTAATGCTTTGAAAAGCCTCTGCCGATCAGGCAACTCAGCTGGGATCGTCAGAGACTTTTCAAAACATTTTTTTACCATCTCTTCGACCAAGAGGTTCAGAAAAAAATGCTTTGAAAAGCCTCTGACAATCCCAGCTGAGCCGTGCGATCATTAGAGGCTTTTTTTTTACTTTTAAAAGCATTTTTTCATCGGAAGAGGTGTAGAAAAAATGCTTTTAAAAGTTTTTTAAAAAAGGCCTCTGATGATCATGCGGCTCAGCTGGGCATGGTGGGGGTGGGGGGGCAGGGATTTTTGCTACCGGTTCTCCAAACCACCCACCGCCATCGCTACCAGATTGGACAATCTGGTCCGAACTGGGAGCATTTCACCCCTGCTTTACCTAAAGAATTTATGCCCCATCCCAGAATAATGGAGGACCCTAAAGTAATATAGGAAAGCACACTAATAAGAAAAATGTGTATATTTAAGAACAAGAATCTGCAAATACAGAACAAAGGTCCACCTAGGCTAGTAGTCTGATTAAATTTAAAGCAGTTAACTACAAAGTTTCTTCGTTTAACCCTGCCTCCTTCCCCAAATTTGCAAGTTTCTGGTAGGGAATTACATTTTAAATTTTATTTGCCTTGAGGTGTACTTGAGCTTAGACTTTTGGATATTATTAGGCTTTGAAATAAGTTTCTACTTGCTTCCTTGCCAATAATATTCTTAAAATTATTATATCAAAAAGTAGAAGAGAAATTTTAAATACTTTTTTTTAGTTTATGTAGTCATAGACAGAAACAAAATCTAACAGTTGCATATTTATTTATTTTACAAAATGTTTAAATTGATCCCTTAAAGTTTTTCATTACATCAAAACTATCAGTGATTTGAAATCTGCCATTATCAAAATCTAATACTGCGTTTTTTAAACAATTGAAAGAGATACAATCTCATTTCTATTGAGTACAACTACTGAAACCTATTGATCTTGTGTCAGACTATTATCAAATCCACTGATCATCAATAGTTTGCTTAGCATTTCTTAGAAATATTGATATATCTGGCATCTGCTGTAATAGAATCTAGCACGTAGTCCAATTTTAAGAGTGTCTGTGGAAATTCTTAGCCATTTTAATTTAAAAATTTGTAAGGTACTGTTAACAGTTTAACTTACATTGCAGTATGTCATTTTTAAGAGAATAAATCTATATTATAAACCTATAATAAACCTCTCAAGAACCTGGATACAAGCTCCAGGAATTACATGGCTGATTTCCATTTAGGTCAACTCCATTCTTTTTCTTATTTTATGAAATGCACAATTGAATTGATTATTGTTATGCTTCATTAGATTTTATTTGGGAAAAATATTTATAGAGATCCTAAGGCTTGTAGCAAGTCTGAGTTACATTTGGAAGCATACTATCTTGTTACTAGCCATTGGCTTGAGTATAGAAGACACATATCAATTAATAAGGCTATATATGTGATGGTATCAAAACTACATTTTCTTCTTAGACTTAAACATCAGCAAAATCATAATTAGAATGTATATATAGTTAATTAATATTTCCCTTTTTGGTTATTAAAAACTGCATTCTTCCACCATGCTGAAGGAAAAAGTAAAAGAAGAACAAAATAATGGATTATACTAAAAGACATATTTTCCTCTCTGAATTCTACCCAAGCAAAAAATAGATTTTTTTTAAAAAAAAACCTTGCCTGTCATGGCACCTGATGGACCTGAAATAATACTATCTCCATCAGGAATAATGAACCTCAGATCTAAAAGTATTTGACTCTGCTCCCTCTTCCAAAACTCTAAGCCTCTCCCTCCTGAAAAAGTTGATTATAGAGAGATTAATTTGATTTATATCCTGCCTTTTTTATAAACCAAGCAGCAAACATAATGTTCCCTCTTCCTGCTTTTCCCGCAACAACCACCTTATGAGGAGGGTTGGACTGGGGGAAAAGGTCTCACCCAAAGAGAGCTTCTATGGCTGAAGAAGACTTGGATCTGCATGTTATCTGCAATCAATTTTTTAAAAACAGATTTAAACAGAATTATTTAAACAGATTAACAGAGTTGGAAGGGACATTATAGGTCATCTAGTCCAACCCCCCTCTCAAGCAAGAGACCCTACACCATTTCTGACAAATGGCAGCCCAATCTTCTCTTGAAAGTCTCAAGTGATGAAGCTCCCACAACTTCCAAAGGGAAACTGTTCCATTGGTTGATTGTTCAGATGTTGAGACTCTAGAAAGAGTGCAGAGAAGAGCAACAAAGATGATTAGGGGACTGGAGGCTAAACATATGAAGAACAGTTGCAGGAACTGAGTATGTCTAGTTTAATGAAAAGAAGGAGTAGAGGAGACATGATAGCAATGTTCCAATATCTCAGGGGTTGCCACAAAGAAGAGGGAGTCAAGCTATCCTTCAAAGCACCTGAGGGTAGAACAAGAAGCAATGGGTGGAAGCTAATCAAGGAGAGAAGCAATTTAGAACTAAGGAGAAATTTCCTGACAGTTAGAACAAATAATAAGTGGAACAACTTGCCTGCAGAAGTTGTGAATGCTCCAACACTGAAAATTTTTAAGAAGATGTTGGATAACCATTTATCTGAAGTGGTGTAGGGTTTCCTGCCTGAGCTGAGCAGGGGGTTGGACTAGAAGACCTCCAAGGTCCCTTCCAACTCTGTTATTCTATTCTATTCTATTCTATTCTATTCTATTCTATTCTATTCTATTCTATTCT
>WNWU01000017.1:13573428-13604808 GCA_012654045.1 Ptyas mucosa | reverse complement strand
CTATTCTATTCTATTCTATTCTATTCTATTCTATTCTATTCTATTCTGTTAGATCAGGCGCAGGAAAGAAGACAAGACCAGCGGGGTCTGTTCAACAAGTTTAATTCAGCTCTCAACTAAGTCAGAACAGACGAACGGCTGTGCTGCCAGAGCCCTTTTTATAGCGCTCCGGCAGACCAGCCGTCCAATGACAGCGGTTTAAATTTCCCACCCGGCGGATTAACCAATTAACCAGTCCCCGGCCGGATGTCCTTATAAGGACATAACACTCCCCCCCCCTAGATAAAACATGGTTCAGCTTGTGCCAATCAACAAACGTAGTCACGCAGGTAGGCGGGACGTCTGGAAGCCCTGCTCGACCTGCGCAGTTCATTCTGTGCTCTGTCGTCCTTCTGGAAGGTGGCCGCTCCGATGTCCTCCGACCCTCGCCCCCGGAATGCCTGCTGCTGGGTCGTTGATGGTGCCGGTTCTGTCCGTGCGCCTCCGGCCTTGCTGCTGGGCTGCGAAGTGGTCGTTGCAGGTACCGGCTCCGGTGTGCCGCCTCCCGTCCCGATGTTGGATTTTATCTGCTGGTCCGGTTGGTCTCTTCCCTGGCCTGGGTGCCGATCATCGTGGGGCTGGTTAGTCGTTGGATGATCGTAGGCCGGTAAGTTCCTTGGTTTAATTTTGTTTTTTGATAATTGTCCATTTCGTTGATTCTCGTGATGGTCGACCCTGTCTAGGTGGTGCAGGTCGACCTGGTCGGGTCGTTGTTGTTGTCGCTTGGGTCGGGAGTCAGCTGGACGGGGGATTTCCAACAGGCGTTTAAGTTCCTGTGTGCAGGGGTGTCGTAGGCCTCCCTCACCGGGTTGTTGTTGGCCCCCTCGGTTGGGCATGTCCCGGTCTACTGGCGTTCCCTGGAGTTCATCGCCGTCGGGGTGGCGTTGGGCTGCCTTGCCAGGGAGGCGTGAGTTTCTGTTGCTGTGGAGTCCCCTGTCTACTCGGCACTTGCAGTACAGTAGCGGTTGGCCTGTCATGTCAGGGTGGTACGGTCCTACCTCGACTGGGTGTTGCAGGGCTACCTCAAACGGGTGGTGTTGTCCTGCCCTGCCAGGGTGGTGTTGCCCCACCTCGACGGGGAGGTTTTGTCCTGCCATGTAGGGGTGTTGTTGTCCTACCTCGTCGGGGTGGTTTTGTCCTGCCTTGTAGGGGTGTTGTTGTCCTACCTCATTGGGGTGGTTTTGTCCTGCCTTGTAGGGGTGTTGTTGTCCTACCTCGTCAGGGTGGTTTTCACCATCCCCTTCCCACCGCTTCCGGAGTTGGTCGATGTGACATCTACAGACCACTCCGTCTTGCAGTTCAACAGTGTAGGACTTCGGGCCGGTTGCGCTCTCGATTTTCCCTTTAAGCCATTTCGGCAGGCCGTGGAAGTTAAGCGCGAAAACTGGATCTCCTGCAGAGAAGGCTCGGAGGGGGCGGCTCGCGGTTGCGGCGACCTCAGAGTGGTACAGGGGGTGTAGTCGGTCCAGGGGTGACCTCAGCTTCTGCCCATCAGCAATTCGGCCGGGCTCTTTCTTGTGGTGGCATGCGGCGTAATGTGCTGTATCAAGAGGAAGTTGTCAATCTTCTCTTGCCAATCGCCCGGTCCCATCCTGGCAAGGGCCTCTTTAGTGAATCTCACCATCCTCTCAGCTTGCCCGTTGCCAGCCGGTCTGTAGGGGGCAGAGAGGGCATGGCGAATGCCCAAACTGGCCAGGAACTCCTCCATGGGTTTCGAGGTCAGCTGCGGGCCGTTGTCGGAGACAAGGACGTCCGGCAGCCCGTGGGTAGCAAATAGGCGCCGGAGGGCTCTAATGGTGACTTCAGTAGTGATGGATGCCAGGAGAATGACCTCAAGCCATTTGGAAAATGCGTCCACCACTATCAGAAGGAACTTTCCTTGCATCGGGCCCACGAAGTCTATGTGTATTCGCGCCCATGGGTTGCTCGGTGTTTCCCATTCCGCAATAGGCGCTTGCGGAGGGGCGGGGCAGACTTCTTGGCACGGATCACATCTGGAGACCCAGTCCTCAATGTCTTTGTCCAGTGACGGCCACCAGACGTAGCTTCGTGCCAGTCCCTTCATGCGTACGATGCCAGGGTGCCCCTTGTGCAAGGTTTTTAAAGTTTTAAGGCGCAAGGACTGGGGAACCACGACCCTGTCACCCCACAACAGGCAGCCTTTCATGGATGACAGTTCCTGCTGCCTCTTTGCAAACGGCTTGAAGTCGTCGGTCAACTGTCCCGCAGGCCAGCCGCGCAGCACCCAAGACATTACTTGTTTCAAAGTCCGGTCTTTCTGGGTTAGCGCCGCGATGTCTGCGGATGTGACTGGGCAAGCCTGGTCACCATCGATGTGATGCAGTCCCAGGGTGGGGGCAGGGTCCTTCACCAAGTCTCTTGACGGGCATCTGCTCAAGGCATCAGCGTTGCTGATGTTACTGCCCGGCCTGTGGCAAAGTTCGTAAGAGTACCCGGCCAAAAAAATTGCCCAGCGTGTCATCCTGGGTGATGAGTAGTTAGGTGTGGGTTTGCTTCCAGACAAAAGGCCCAGCAGGGGCTTGTGGTCTGTGATGACCGTGAACCTCCGTCCGTATAAGTATTCATGGAAGCGCTTGATGCCAGCAACGATGGCCAGGGCCTCTTTGTCCAGCTGACTGTAATTTCTCTCGGCGCTGGACAGCGTCTTTGAGAAATAGGCGATGGGCGCTTCTTTCCCGTCCGGGAATTGATGGCTGAGGACTGCTCCGATGCCATAGGGAGATGCGTCGCAGGTCAACAGCAGGGGGAGTGTCTCGTGGTATTGGATGAGGACACTCTCGGAAGAAAGCAGGTCTTTGACAGCTCTGAATGCTGCTTCCTCTTCCTTCCCCCACCTCCAGGAAGCCGCCTTCCCCAGCAAGCGATGGAGCGGTTCAGCCACGGAGGCTTTCTGTTTCAGGAAAACACTGTAAAAATTCAGTAGTCCCAGAAACGCCTGAAGCTCCGTCTTGTTCTGGGGGGCTGGAGCTTCATGGATAGCCCTAACCTTAGATTTAGTGGGGTGAATGCCGTTCTTATCAATGAGATAACCCAGGAACTCGACTTCCTGGACCCCAATGATGCACTTGTCTCTCCTGACTCTCAAACCCTTTTCCTTGAACCGCTGTAAAACCATGCGCAGTCGCTCAAGCAGTTGGGTTTTGGAGTGGCCGGAGATCAAGACATCATCGAAGTAAGGGACCGCCCCTGGAATGCCTTGAAGAAGGCGTTCCATAAATGATTGAAAAATTCCTGGGGCTGCGCTGGCCCCAAATTGGAGGCGCGTGCATTTAAAGGCCCCTCTATGGGTGACAATGGTTTGTGCCTCCGCAGTTTTTTCGTCCACTGGCAATTGCTGGTAAGCTTGGGCCAGGTCCAATTTCGCGAATATTGATCCGCTCCCAAGTGAATGCAGCAGATGTTGCACCACTGGAACCGGATATGCGCTCTGCTGGAGGGCCTTATTTATCGAACACTTATAGTCGGCACAGATGCGCACAGACCCATCATGCTTCATTGGGGTCACAATGGGGGTCTCCCATGCAGCATGATCGATCGGTTCCAGGACCCCTTGGGCGACAAGCTTATCTATCTGGGCATCGACATTGGGCCTCAAGGCGAACGGAACCCTGCGGGGCTTTAGCCTGATTGGAGTGACATTTTTGTCCAAATTGAAGGAAATAGGTTTCCCCACAAATCTCCCCAGCTTACCATCGAAGACTTCCTTGAACTCTTCGATGATGGCGTCGAGTTCGTCCCTACGAATTTGGTGGATCCCGCTGATAGACAGCCCCAATGGCTCGAACCACTCCATCCCCAGCAGGCTCGGGCGGCTGTGCCCCACAACGGTGATGGGCAGGACGCCCTGGAAGTCATGGTAGGTGACCCGGAGCGAAGTCCTCCCCAGGATCTCGACAGGGTTGCCGCCGAAGTCGACAAGACGGGCCCGTAGGGGCTTGAGGTCTTTTTTGGAGATGTCTGGTTTCAGACGCTTTAACTGGTGCCAGTCCATGATGGAGTAGTTCGAGCCCGAATCTACCTCCATGGAACAGGGTGTTCCTTCCACAATCACGGTGGCATGGAACTTTGCGGCCGCATCATCAATGGTGTGGATGCCGGAGGACAGCTGATCGGTTCTGGCTGCCGCGTAGCCGCTGCCTCGTTGCTGAGACCTGGCAGAGGACCGTTTGGATGGTCTCTGGTTGTCTTGCCGTTTCTCGCCCCAGCCGGGGGGAAACGGGCCCGGGGTAGGTGCTTCGGCCCTGCAGGCTTCTGCGATGTGGCCCCGCTTGTTGCAGCGTCGGCAGATAGCGTCTCTCCAGCGGCACTTGGCCCTGGTATGGCTTCCTTTGCAGCTACCGCAGGGCTCGATCCGGGCGCCATCTTGGTTGCGCTCGCGACGGTTTTGGCGGGAAACCTTGTGGACGGCCATTTCGTCGTCGGAGCAGGAGCTGGCAGAAGACTCTTCAGACGAGCTTTTGGGGTGGCGTTGCAATTTGTGCACCCCTTTAGCCTGACTCATAGCGGCAGCTGCCTTTTCTGAGATCTCGGCTGCGATCGCCTCCTCAACAACGTCTTTTAACAAGATTTTCTTTCGGCTGAGGAACTTTCGTTGCAGTCCAATGTCCCTCATGCCGAAGACAATACGGTCTCTGATGGCGTTCTCAACGTTGTCAAACTCGCAATTTGATGCGAGTTGCTGCAGAGCTGCCACAAAGTCCTTGATGGGCTCCCCTTCCAACTGATTCCTCTGTTGAAAGGTGAATCTGTTGGCAATGGGAGTCCCAGTGGGAGCGTAGTGCTCCTTGAGCACGTCTTGCAAATCGGCCCAAGACATCTCCTCGATGTTCCTTGGGGACACGAGGTCGATGGCCATCTCCAACACCTCGGAGCCGCAATGCGCCAGGAACAGGGCTCGTTTCCGTTCATCGGAGAGGTTTTGATAGTTGTTTCCCCGCAGAAACTGGCGGAAACGAACCAGATAGGAGGTCCATTTCTCCACTCTGGGGTCGAATTTGGAAATCGGAGCCATCGCGGCTTGTGACGCCCCCATCTTCAGTGACTTCAGCTCAGTGAGGAATTCTCGATGAGTGACTTAGCTCCGCGTGGCGGTTCTTTTCGATTCCTTCGTCGCCAGTGTTAGATCAGGCGCAGGAAAGAAGACAAGACCAGCGGGGTCTGTTCAACAAGTTTAATTCAGCTCTCAACTAAGTCAGAACAGACGAACGGCTGTGCTGCCGGAGCCCTTTTTATAGCGCTCCGGCAGACCAGCCGTCCAATGACAGCGGTTTAAATTTCCCGCCCGGCGGATTAACCAATCCCCGGGCGGATGTCCTTATAAGGACATAACATATTCTATTCTATTCTATTCTATTCTATTCTATTCTATTCTATTCTATTCTATTCTATTCTATTCTATTCTATTCTATTCTCATTGTCAGAAAAGTTTTCCTTATTTCTAGGTTGAATCTCTCCTTGATTAGTTTCCATCCATTATTCCTTGTCTGGCCTTCAGGTGCTTTGGAAAACAGCTTGACCCCCTCCTCTCTGTGGCAGCCCCTCAAGTATTGTATTAGTATTAGAATTGGAAAAATTTGAACGTAAGTTAATGTAAAATGATAATTTGAAATTATTTACTTAGAGGAGAAGATGATTGAAAATGATGATAAAATTGTGAAATATAAAATGAAAAGAAATTTAAATGAAATGGAAATGGAAGATAGGTTTATTTAAATGTAAAATGATAATTTGAAATTATTTACTTAGGAGGGAAGATGATTGTATATGATGATATAAATTGTGAAATATAAAATGATTCAATTAGAAGGGATTTATTTAGAAGGTGAAATGGAAATTTGAATGAAATTGAAATGGAATAAGATACTTTTATTTAGAAAAATGATGTGGAAAACAAATTGGCTGGCTCCAGGGGATTATAAATGCTTCGTTGGGTGAGGGTGACTTTCCCGCCACCTTGAAAGAGGCAGTGGTGAGGCCTCTCCTCAAGAAGCCTACCCTGGACCCAGCAATGTTGGTAAATTATCGTCCGGTCTCCAACCTTCACTTTCTGGCGAAGGTTGTTGAGAGTGTGGTTGCGCAACAGTTCTCCCAGCACCTGGAGGAAATGACGTATCTAGATCCGTTCCAGTGGGGCTTCAGACCCAGGTACAGCACGGAAACAGCATTGGTCGCATTGGTTGATGATCTGGAGGGCTCGGGATAGGGGGTGCTCCTCTGTCCTGGTCCTGTTAGACCTCTCAGCGGCTTTTGATACCATCGACCATGGTATCATGCTGCACCGACTGGCAGAGTTGGAGGTGGGAGGCACTGTGTTACAGTGGTTCTCCTCCTTTCTCTCCAACCGATCGCAGTTGGTGTTGGCAGGGGGGCAGAGATTGACTCCTAGGCCCCTTATATGCGGGGTGCCACAGGGATCAGTTCTCTCGCCCCTCCTGTTCAACATTTATGTGAAGCTGCTGGGTGAGATCATCCGTGGTTTTGGGGTGAGATATCATCAGTACGCTGACGACACCCAGCTGTACATCTCCACCCCAGACCACCCCAATGATGCCCTTGAAGTGATGTCCCGGTGCCTGAAGGCCGTGCAGATCTGGATGGGGAAGAACAGGCTCAGACTCAATCCATCCAAGACCGAGTGGCTGTGGTTTCCGATGTCCCGATATAGTCAGCTGGTACCATCGCTGACTATTGGGGGCGAATCATTGGCCCCCACAGAGAGGGCGCGCAATCTGGGCGTCCTCCTGGATTCACGGCTGTCCTTAGAAGAGCATCTGACGGCCATGACCGTTTTTTCATCAGGTTCGCCTGATTTGCCAGTTGCGCCCCTTTCTGGATCGGGACTCCTTACTCACGGTCACTCATGCCTCCACTCCCGCCTGGACTACTGTAATGCTCTCTACATGGGGCTCCCCTTGAGGAGCACCCGGAGGCTCCAACTGGCGCAGAGTGCGGCCGCGCGGGTGGTGATGGGAGCGACGTGGCGTTCTCATGTGACACCGCTTCTGCGCAAGCTGCACTGGCTCCCGATGGTCTTCCGGGTGCGCTTCAAGGTGTTGGTTACCACCTTTAAAGCGCTCCATGGCTTAGGACCCGGGTACTTACGGGACCGCCTACTACCTCCAATAGCCTCCCATCGACCGGTACGCTCCCATAGAGAGGGGCTCCTCCGGGTGCCGTCAGCCAAACAATGTCGACTGGCGGCCCCCAGGGGGAGAGCCTTTTCTGTGGGGGCACCCACTATCTGGAACGACCTCCCCCCAGAGATTCGGCGGATCCCGGATCTTCGTGCTTTCCGCCGTGAGTTAAAAACTTTCTTGTTCCATCAGGTGGGCCTGGCATAATCTCTCTCCTCTTTGTAAGAAAATTTTAAATTTTAATTTCATAATCCAAATTTTTAGATTCGGGATTTATACATTTTAAAAAACGGGTTTTGAATTGTTGGGGCAATTATTTAATGAGGTTTTAATTGGTTTTTTAAATTTTGTATCTATGTCTTTTATCTTTACCTGTTCACCGCCCTGAGTCCCCTCGGGGAGAAGGGCAGTATATAAATCTAATTTAAAAAAAAATTCGAAGAAATATATTGTTAAAATGTTAAAATGATTAATGAAGAAATAAAACATGATAATCTGGTCCATCTTTAGAAAACAATGGAGATTAAGAATTAAAAGGATTGTGTGAAAATTAAAAGGTTTCAATAAAATAAAGAAATATTGAAAAATATATGTGATAAAGGGAGAAATAAAAGAATGAAATGAAATAAGATCAAGATTGGGAGGTTAGGGCGGATAGTAATATTGATTATATATTAAATATAAAATAGAGATGAAAAAGAGAAAAGTAGAAAAGGAATACAATGGCAGAAATTGAAATATATAAATCAAATTTGGGGAAAATAAGCTGTATGAATTTTGCCTCAGTCAATACTCTATTCAGAAAAAATATATTGTATGTTTGTTTATCTTAAAAAAATACAAAAAATACAAAAAAAAAGTATTTGAAGACGGTTATCATGTCTCCCCTGGTCCTTCTCTTCACTAGACTAGCCATCCCCAGTTCCTGCAACCGTTCTTCATATATTTTAATCTCCAGTCCCCTAATCATCCTGGTGGTTCTCCTCTGTACTTTTTCTAGAGTCTCAACATCTTTTTTATAGTGTGGTGACCAAAACTGGATGCAGTACTCTAGCTGTGGTCTTACTAGGGCTTTACAGAGTAGTATTAGTACCTCACTTGATCTTGATTGTATCCTTCTGTTAATGCAATTTAGGATTGTATTGGCTTTTGTAGTCCATGGGGCTTATATTTTAGTCCATGGGGCTTATATTAAAGTCTTATGGGCACAAGGGGGAGAATTTCTAGTCGATGGAAAGAGACACAACTTCCTTGAAGAATCTCACCCGTGCTACCATGAAGATCTAAAATAACATCCATTGATATAAATCGAGCTTATTTTAATTGCGCTGCTGCCTGGAGCAGTGTCCCTCAACCTTGGAGATGTCTGGAATTTTAACACCCAGAATTCCATTTTGAATTCTTAATCATATTAATTAATTCAAAATTAATTTAACAATTTAATTTAATCATTATAAAATGAATCTCATGAATTAATTAATTCAAAATCAATTTAATAATTTAATTTAATCCCAATCAAAGCAATTATACAAATTAATTCAGAGTCAATTTTGGGAATTGAAGTTGGTTGAGAAACACTGCAGTTTTGAATCTGATGAGAGAAACACTGGTGTAGAGGGATTGAAGGCAGGGCTGTGGGCTGGGTTCACTTTTGTAGAGGAAAGGAATAATTAATGCAAAAAAACCCCCACCCACCCATTTTCTATTTCAGACAATTCTTTGCTCCACCAAAACGCAAACACACAAACACACACACCTATTTAATAAAAGAAAAATAGAATTCTGCGAAACAGTATTTTTCTAGTAAGAATCATAACCCAGGAAGATAACTGATGAAGTGAATATACTAAAAGGGTTTTCAGTCATGAATGAAATAATTCCATGTGACTTTGCTTGCACAAGTCCTGAATAAAAGCTGTCCTAAAGTCCCTCCTTTCAACTGCTTGAAAAAATGGCTGTTGAAATCTGTTGGCCAGATTTTCATGACAGCTATACATATGCAAAAAAAAAAAAAAAGTATATAAGCCAGGGGCGGGTTCTAAATTTTTTTACTTCTGGTTCTGTGGGCGTGGCTTATTTTGTGGGCGTGGCTTGATGATCATGTGACAATTCTTTAGGATTTAGCAGAGGTACTGGGCTACCAGGCTTTTAACTGCTTGCAGAGCTGTACCGGTCTACTCATTTGTTTTTGCAGGCACTGGTCTACCCATTTATTTTTTGCAGGCACCGGTCTATTCATTTATTTTTGGAGGCACTGGTCTACCACCACACTGCCTTTTAATACTGATCAGCTGTAGGGTGGCCCTTTGAAGCCCTGCGGCAAGAGTTTAAACAGTTTTTTTCCTTCTAGCCGATCAGCTGGGGCTCAGGAGGCAGCAATAGATTGGGGGTGGGGCCAAATAAAAGATAAGAATAACGCGGGGTGGGGCAGGAGGGCCCAGCTCCTGAACAAAAAGAACTGGTTCGGTGACATCATATTGTCACCACTACTGGCTCGGCGGAACCGGGCGGAACCGGGCAGAACCGGGAGGAATCCACCACTGATATAAGCCAATTGCTGTGCCTATAAATAGAGAATGGAGGTGCAATTCATAAGGAGAAGTGAGATGTGCCTACGTAGCTCCTCAATTGTTTATTTTTGTTTATTTTTTATTTTTGAAAATATTTTTTTTTAAAGCGCTGCATGGAAACATTGAAGAAAAATCCGTTTAACATTTTACAATATGTGCCCAAAACGCAAGCGCAATTAAATGGTCTGTTAAAATATGCTTAAGAATATTACAGTCTTAATTTCTGACCTTTTCATATTCCCCTTGCAACGAAAGTTCATTATCTTTTTGGATACCTAAAAACTAAGCCGTTCATGTTTGAATCCACTTACCTTTGACTGCCAAATGTTGAAGGGAGTTGATAATGACACCCAGGTTCATTTGCTTGAGACCTGTTCCAAAGTGGACGTACACACACACACACACAAACATACACACACACATAACAGATGGTTGCAAAGAGAATGGTAGAAAAGTGAAAGGAATTTTTTTGAAAACAGCGTTGTTTTTTAACCAAAGAAACCGATTGGGAATAAAGACACATTTCTTCATATATCAGCTTATAGAATTCATTTCACAAAATTGTGGTAAATTGATGACTGCCAGAGATTACAGATTGTCCTCAATATACAAGAGTTTGTTTAGTGACCATTTGAAGTTATAACGGCACTGAAAAAAAGTGACCCATGACCGTTTTTCACACTTATGACCATTGCAGCATCTCCATGGCCACGTGATCAAAATTCGGATGCTTGGCAATTGGTTCATATTTATGATGGTTGCAGTGTCCTAGAATCATATGATCAGCTTCTGCAACCTTCTGGCCAATGGGGAAGCCAGATTCACTTCATAATCATGTTACTAACTTAACAACTGCAGGGGTTCGCTTAACAACCATGGCAAGAAAGGTTGTAAAATAGGTCAAAACTCACTTCACAAATTTCTCACTTAACAACAAGAATCGGGGGCTCAGTAGTGGTCGTAAGTCGAGGACTACTTATATAAGGCTTCAAAAGAAGAAAGATTTATACATGGAGAGAGTGTTTACCATGATACTAACCAGTGAATGGAATGAAGGGAAACTGAAACTGAAAAAGTTACGAATATAAAAATACTGAAGAAACATCATGGTCTCCATACTCAACCCTTAGGTTTCTTAAAAACATCTGTGTTGCCACTGGTAAAATCAAAATGAGGGCAAATGTATCCAGACCTCCTCAATTTGATGACCTCCAGATATTTTAGACTACAAGTCCCATCAGCCACGATCAACATAGACAAATTTAAGGATGATGGGAAGGGTTCAGGTGGAAGAAAGCTGAGATATACTTTTAGACTGATGTTTTACATAGCTAGATAAAATATTGGTCTCGATCTAATTATTGCTTTTAAGAGTCCTTCAGATAACTTATCTCAACCAATAGTAACATTCTACCCAAACCATGTCTGGGCTCAGAAGCTAAATAGCGTGAAGCCTGGCTATATTTCCTACATTTGGGGATATAGTCAGCGGGAATAGGACAACTCACCATGGCCAACTCACTGCAGGACAACTCGCTGCAGGACAATTTAAAAATTCTATTTAATTATTCAAAATAAATAAAAAATATTTGAAGTTTTGACATGCACATTTCATTCTATCCCTCTTTTTGCATCCTTACTTTAATGATTCTATTCCACCATTACTTTAATATTACTGTAACTCTTGTCCCACAGTGACTTGTCCTGCAGCGAGTTGGCCGTGGAAAGTTGGCTGTGGGGAGTTGGCCACGGTAAATTGTCATAGATCCTCTGCTCCTTCCTAAATGTCTCCTCCTAGAGATTTTTCATGGGAACTAGTCCATAAATTTTAATCCCTTTCTTCACGGAAAGCTCTCCAGCCCAAAGAATCAAGAGAGCTCAAACTCTCCAGGTTGAGGATTTTGAATACAAAATATCTGTACAAAAGTGATCCCTGTAAATCATAGAACAGATGGCTACCCTATGTCACACCAGGGATTTCGTAATATTGGATTCAGCAGCAAAGTTGCACAGCAAGTGAATGCCATACATACAAGAAGATAATTAAAGCATGCCTGTAAATTTAAATATGGATGAGCCATCATTTTCTGTTGTTCAAGGTTATAAATACTTAGTGCTTGCTAAATAATACACTCACATTAAAAGATTTGATGTTATTTGTGTGTGTATATATGCAGGCATACACATGCTGGTAATTTAAAAAGTCTTCTAGGGCAAGAAGAGCCTGGACAATTATTGAAGTTTATCTCTTGACTGCATCCGTGCCTAATGGAGTTTGGAAAGTGGATGGGATTACTCTTATCTCTCTGAGCTAGGGTTACTCAGAAGTCAAGGAATATGCTCAGCAGATGAGGACAGCTGCAAAATAAGGGCTCTTTGCAGCAATTCATTCACTTGCATATTAAATTGTATCCTCTTCAGTACTGAAAGTGGACAACCAGAAAGAAGTCCACAAGCAAAATGAAGCCGGCTTAAAGTTCTAGGTACCATATTTACATGTCATGGAAGCGAAGCCTTCAAACCAGCCATGCTCTCTGCCCCTTCAAAAGCGTACATCTGTAAAGCCTTGCATACTATAATACAAACAAAAGAGAAAGAAACTGGAAAAAAAAATATTTATAATATTGATGCAGTATGTCCCAAGAGTAAGGAAGATGATCTTGACCAAAATATGAAAGAGCTGTTTTCTAGGCAAAAGGGGTTGATTTTTTTTTAAAGTCCAGAGCATTAGGTAACATTTGGAAGTGCCTCCATAATTTATTAACTATAAAGAGAAGAGGAGGTACAGAACAATTATTATAGCCAATAAAAGTAGTTCCATGGAGTTGATTTCTTGGTCTGATCTACCTAGTTGGTCTGACTTAGGAAGGTTCAGCTACTTCTAAAACAGGTCTATGAAAACTCCCCACAACCAACTCACCACAGCCAACTCAACATGGCCAACTCACCACTGCCAACTCACTGCAGGACAAGAGCTACACTGATATTAAAGAAAAGGTGGAATCGAATCATTAAAGAAAGGATGCAAAAGGAGGGACAGAATGAAATGTGAATGGCAAAAATTAAAATAATGTTTATTTTATTTTAAACAAATAGAATTGTTAAATGGTCTCGCAATGAGTTGCCCTGCAGCAAGTTGGCATGGTGAGTTGGCTGTGGCGAGTTGGCCATGATGGCCGCAGCGAATTGGCTGTGACAAGTTGTCCCATTGCCTTCTAAAAGATCGGCCCTATAGCTACAAATAGAAAATGCCTTGGGCTGGGATAGCAGTGCTTTGTCACCTGTAGATACATCTTTGTTTTAATTTCCAAAAAATGTCAGGCTCAAGAGGTGATCTCTTCTAAGTTGTTAAAGAAAATGCTTCCCTCATTCTCAGGGATCATAGGAATGAAATGAGGTTTACGTATTTTGTTGTAGGAACATAAAGAGAAAGATCCTTCCCTTACTATGTTAATTGGCCTTGTTGACAGTTTTTTTAAAACTGAACTTGGTATAACTTCATGGATTTCTCTGTTAGTTTTGGAGGGAAGTGGTTTGCAATTGCTGATTGGTTGGTTATTGGTTGGTTTTACTTCTCAGTCTAGTTTATACCCCTGGTTTTTCCCGGTGGGCTCTTATCCAACTGCTAACCAAATCTGTGGGTTTGTTTTATTTTTTTTACAATGAATCAATTTTGGATAGGTACAACTTCCTGGCCGGGCTAATTTGGCTTACAAATATATAAGTGCATAAAGGTAATTGCAACTATTTTTCATTTTATTTGAGAACACAGTTTCATGTTAGCTACTGATACCATGCACTGTTCCATTAGCTTCTAGTGAAAGCCCATATACCTAGCCATTTCAGTTTCGATTCCCTATTCCTCCATAGATGTTTTAAAGACCCTGAATCTGGACACTCTTCAAAATATGGTGAATGCTTGTCAACCTGAATTTGTTGACTGAGCAAAGTAAGATCCCAAGCATGTGGGAGTATAGATAATCTTCAACCTTGTTGATACAAGAATAAAAAGAGGATATTACTACTGTAAGTGCTTTTACATTAGGCTTTTATGGTGTAATCATGCGGCCTTATTTTGTTTTATTTCCATATTTTTCCTCCATCTTCATACATAACGTTGGTGAGAAAGTTCCCAAGTTTACATTTAAAAATCTGTGGCTTCTGCTCAAACAGAATTTCTGCCAGATAGAAGTTCTAAGATTTCAGCAGTTGCAGATAGTTTGAATTCACATAGGGAAGTAAAATAACCCCAAACTTTCAGCATTTAAAAAAAACACACTAAAATATCATGCTATTTTTAAACAGATCCAAACTCTTTTATTTTTGAATGTGCTCAAATGGCATGCAATCTACTCAAAGTGGTGGTGCTGTCTGATGAACAAGCCAAGACAGGTTTTTTTTTATTGATGCAAAAGGATATCAGTTGAATATATTAGTCCAGACATTTCTTCAAATCCACAGAACTTCACACATAACTGAACAGTTCTGGCCTTATGGAGCTGTCAGATTTCTTAAATAGTTTTTAACTTGTGCGTCTTGAGCTGGCTCATCTGAGGAAATTTAGCAGGAAATGCATTTTCTTTCTTTCCTAAAGTGGATTAAAAACATTTCAGCTGCTCAATTTCTATATCATTAGAAAGAGAAAAAAAAAAAGGCCAGGATGATGGTTTGGTTATTCTAAGTACTTTTCATAGTGCCCTTCAGGCAATTCTCAAAGATAAACACAAACTATACAATAGACTAAAAGCTGCAGAAAAGAGCAAAAATTACATCTGCAAAGCTCAGGGTTATTTTTCTTTTTAATTTTTTTGCCTGGAACTGAAAGGATAATAACTAAGCTAGCTGTCTGTCTGTCTGTCTGTCTGTCTGTCTGTCTATCTGTCTATCTGTCTATCTGTCTATCTATCATCATCGATTTATCATATTAATGAAGTGTCCATCTCTCTCACAGAATTTCTCTGGGCATTGTCCAATAAAATACAGAAAACATACATTTTAAAGGAGGCAAGGAATGTTTAAAATTAAAAGGCAGGGAGAGGCGCTAAACAGGTCTAGGACAAAACACCGCGGCCAGCTCGCAACCACCAACTCACTTCCACCAACTCACCACTACCAAGTCACTGCAAGGCAACTCCAGATGGCCAAGTCACCATGGGGACAACTTGCTGAGGGCAGCCAGACAGAGAACCAGACGGGTGAGCGAGCAAGGGGGCAGAGTGCGCATGGGGGGCAGTGGCCAGAGACATCCCATTTTCACACATCCCCCCCGTTGCCATCACCATGCCAGGCTCCAAATAGAAGAGGCCAGGGATGGCAGCAATGGCAATCTGTGCATTGGTGGGAAAGCAACAGTAGCTGGGGGCTTCTCATTTTCACATCCGCTAATGTTGCTGCAGCACACCGTGCTGGGTGTAAAGCTGCTGCTGCCACATGGGCATGGTGGCTATGGCAGTCAGGGGTGTGAAAATGGGAAGTCATCAGCTGCCACACCTACCCACCGCCTGCTTTAATCACCATTGCCACTGCTATCCCCGGCCCATCCTGCTCAGAGCCCGGCACAGCAGCAGCAGCAGAGGCAGGGGTGGGTTCTACTTACCTTTACTACCGGTTCACAATGGGATCATGCATGCTCGCTTGAGCGTCTTGCTTCTGCTCATGCGCAGATCACTGATGACAACATCTGGGGTGGTGGGCGGGGCCTCCCGCCGGTTTTACTACCAGTTCTTGCGAACCGGTCCAAACCGGGGGCACCACTGAGCAGGGGGTATGAAAATGGGAAGTCCCTGCTGCCTCCCTGCTCTGCACTCTGCCCATGCGCTCTTCGCTGACCCGAGTGGGTCTCCCTCCAGTCACCCACAATGAGTTGGCTGTCTGGAGTTGTCCTGTGGCAACCTGACAGTGGCAGGTTGGCAGAAGTGAGTTGGCAGTGTTGAGCTGACTGCAGCAAGTTGTCCCATTCTGCACTAAGCAGCCCCATGGCTGTATGCTTCTCTGTGTGACCCTGGCAAGGCTACAGAGCCATGTTTTATGCCTTTCTGGAAGGCCAGGAGAGTACAGGCCCACCTCAACTCCAGGGCAGGGATTTTCCATAGGCTTGGTGCAACAGCAGAGAAAGCTCTCATCCTGGACCCCACCAGTCAGAATTCTTTGGCTGACATTGTCTATAACATACCTTCCCTGCCTGACTAGGTGGGATTGGCTGATGTAATTGGATGAAAACATAGGTAGCCTGGTCCCATGCCATATAGGACTTTAAAGGTCATATTGAATTTGACCCTGAAGAAAACGGACACATAATGCAGCTCAAGCATGACATGTGCCATTCTTTGGTTGTTCAGTGTCTTTAACAGTTACAGCTCTGGCACCAAGGAAAGCCTTCTCCTTAGTAGCCTTCTGCTTCACTCCAGATGACAGGGATATCTTCAGAAGGCTGCCTGCTGAAAGTCATGGCAAGGGGAGTTTCCTTATTCTTTGCTTAATAGGAACTCAGTGGCACATCTAATCCTCTACAAATATCTCTAGATGAGAAAGAGAAGGAGAAGACAACATGCTTTTGACCAGGGATCCATTCTCATGGACCACAAAATTATGAAGCAGGCAACATAAGGCCAGACAAGGTAGTGCAGTTTTCCCCACCTCTAAAGGCCTGAATGAATGAATGAATGAATGAATGGGACACGGTGGCTCAGTGGCTAAGACACTGAGCTTGTCGATCGAAAGGTTGGCAGTTCAGCGATTCGAATCCCTAGTGCT
Source organism: Ptyas mucosa (assembly GCA_012654045.1). NCBI lineage: Eukaryota > Metazoa > Chordata > Lepidosauria > Squamata > Colubridae > Ptyas > Ptyas mucosa. The sequence continues at coordinate 13,588,292 of WNWU01000017.1, read as the reverse complement.
GCGTAACGGGGTGAGCTCCCGTTACTTGTCCTGGCTTCTGCCAACCTAGCAGTTTGAAAGCACGTAAAAAATGCAAGTAGAAAAATAGGGACCACCTTTGGTGGGAAGGTAACAGCATTCCATCCGCCTTTGGCGTTTAGTCACGCTGGCCACATGACCACGGAGACGTCTTCGGACAGCGCTGGCTTTGAAACGGAGGTTAGCACTGCCCCCTAGATTCAGGAAGGACTAGCACATATGTGCGAGGGGAACCTTCACCTGGAGTAAAGCACCTTTAAAGGCCTGAGGTGTTGGTACCATACTCTGCGCACCTGAGAATATTCTCTCTCATTAGGAGCAGCACAATATTGTGAAGTTACTGTCTGAAGATATTTGTGAACCATTTCAAGATGCTGCTACGTGGGAAGGAGTATAGAAATATTTCTTGACTAGGGCCAATAATGAAAACTAGATTTGCTAGATCTGGTTTGAATGTTTATTGAATCCCCTCCCCCCCAATATTTAGGATATGCAAATTTTATGATACAGGTTTTGGTTTCAGCCATTATTACTCCTAAAGTATTTTAACTGTGTAATGATTTTGTGATTAATGTACATTTAACATAATCTCAAGCCAGAAAAATACTTCAATTGACTTGCTGTTTGTAAATATTAAGACAGGGCTGAGGGCACTGATTTGGATCCAATTTGGAGAACTGCTTCAAAGTGCTGCTGTGCTATATAGGTAGCCCTTGACTTATGAGCACAATTAAGGCCCAAAATTTATGTTGCTAAGTGAAACATTTGTTAAGTGAATTTTGCCCCATTTACGACCTTTCTTGCCATAGTTGTTAAGTGAATCACTAGAGTTGTTAAATTAGTAACATGGTTGTTAAGTGAATCTGGTTTTCCCACTGACTTTGCTTGTCAGAAGGTTGCAGAAACTGAACACATGACTCCCAAGGCAGTACAAACATCATAAATATGAACCAGTTGTCAAGTGTCTGAATTTTGATCACTTGGCCACGGGGATGCTGCAGCAGTTGTAAGTGTGAAAAATAGTCATAAGTCACTTTTTTCGGTGCGGTTGTAACTTTGAATGGTCACTAAATGAACTGTTGTAAGTGGAGGATCGCCTGTAATCAATTTCCGAGAGGTGCTGTTTTTGGTCTCCCCACTTTCCAATGTGAATTCTCCCCAAGTAAATCTAAAGCTTTACAAAGCCCAGCTAAATAGCATAAAACTTTCATATTCCTCCGCTTCAATATTTTAGTCTCAGCAGTTCTGGAAAGAAGATTTAAGACCACATGCAAAAACATTGCACCCTTGTGTTGATGGAATAATCAAATTGCTGCCCTTTCTTTTATTATTCTTCCTTTTCTCTACAGACTGCTATAGTTTACTCGCACCTCTTATCAACCTTTTTCCTGAGGGATTTGATAAATTTTATGTAGATCACCTTTTCTGCAAACAAGACTCTTGCTTAGCATTCATTGTAGTTGAATTTTCAGCAAACAGGAAGCACAATTTACCAGCAAACAGCATTCAGTTAGTTTATACACACACACACACACACACACACACACACACACGCACACACACACACACACGGGGAGGGGGAGAGATACCCAATCCACCCTTATGTTTTTTTGTTCTTTAGCTCTGACTTTTCATCACAAACTGTTTAGCCGGCAGTTAGTTATTATTACAAGCTTGAAAAAGTAAATTGATGTCACTTATTTCTAATGACTTTATCTGTTATACAAATGTTTTGTAGTTTGTCATTAGATTTAATTATTAGTATCTGTAATAATCGTGGCCATAATAGTAAAGATTTAAATTGACATTTAACACATACTTCCATATAAATAAATATTCATAGAATTGTACTGTCAATTATTTTATTAATCAGCATATTTTGTTGTCCAAAGAGTTGCTTCAGTCAGTACACTTAACAACCACCACAAAAAATGTCATAAAACCAGGTTGCTCACAGGATAACCCGTTTAACAACCGGCACAATTTACAACCATAATTCTAGGCTCAATTACAGTTGTAAATTGAAGATTATTTGTATCCTTTTCCTTCCCACTTTCCAGCATCTACCTGGCCAAACTTCAGAGAAAATAGACCTCTGGTGACATGACTGAATTTATATCACTGAACAGGGGGCAGATGAGGCATACCTGTTCCTTGCCGCCATGAGGGTGATTATTGATTTATCAGTAGAATAGCTGTAATGGTGACAGATGCTAAGGCCTTAGAAAAGCTCCCCTTTGATGGAAATTTTCTAGTTCTTTGTTTGATTATAAAAATTATAATCAAATCTGTTGATGATTTGGTTGACTGAACTGAGTTAGTCTGATTTTCCTGCTCACATGACATACTTAGCTGATCCCATGACCTATGACCTATTTAAATGTGTTGCATAAATAGGACTAGATAGCTATAAGATTATGAACAAGGAGGGAGAGTCTCTCTCTCTCTCTCTCTCTCTCTCTCTCTCTCTCTCTCTCTCCCTCCCTCCCTCCCTCCCTCCCTCCCTCCCTCCCTCCCTCTCTCCCTCTTTCTTTCTCTCTCTCTCTCCCTCCCTCCCTCCCTCCCTCCCTTCCTCCTTCCCCCTCTCTCCCTCTCTCTCAATAATTCTTCACCTGGACTGATGTAGGACCCGGGTACCTTCGAGACCGACTTCTGCCACCAATAGCCTCCCACCGGCCAGTTCGCTCACACAGAGAGGGTCTCCTCAGGGTGCCATCGGCCAAGCTATGCCGGCTGGCGACACCCAGGGGGAGGGCTTTCTCTGTGGGAGCCCCAGCCCTACGGAATGAACTGCCCCCAGAAATGCATAAGATCTCTGACCTCCGGGTATTTCGCTGTGCCCTTAAGAGCCTGTTGTTCCACCAGGCCAGGTTATCAATGTAATAATTTTAAATGGGGTGTTTTAAATTTTTGGGGTCTTAAATTGAACCGAATTATTTAATTTTAATAATTTTAATTGATATTTGTCTTGTGCTTTTAATAAGCTGTACACCGCCCTGAGTCCTTCAGGAGAAGGGCGGTATAGAAATAAAATTATTATTATTATTATTAATAGTAGTAGTAGTAGTAGTAGAAGTAGTAGTAGTAATTTGTGATTAGTTGTCCCAAAATTTGGAAAGGGATGCACTTTATCTAACTGTCCATAAGAACTTAAATGTACATCAAGACCTTTAAGTTTGAGCTAATCTTATATAAAAGCATGACTTGGTTTATTTGGATAGAGAAAGCTGAGTTGCTTCATTGAAAAAAGATTGAAACAAGAGCCAAGAACTATTGTTTTGAAAAATCAAATAAATGTTAACTACAGAGATATAGAAATGATGATATGCACAAAACCTGGGTACAAGCTAATTGCTTATGTCTACAGAGTGGTCTGGGAAAGGAAAGATCAAGTGAGATAATTGGAACATTATGCAAGTAATTTTGGATGAAAAAAGAAAGCAAGGATGATTCATAATAAGGAAAGAAAAGGTGATAAGAATTAGTGATAAATCTCTAGTGGATTTATGGTGTCTTGTGGTGCCATCCAATAGCACCATACAGATCTATTAGTAATGAAGACAGGTTGCGTATTGCCACAACAAGAGGGAGTAATTCTATGATGCAATAAATACAGGGGCTTTGGAGAAATATTTGCGTAGGATCTAATTTGGAATGCAAGAGGAAAGGGAGAATAAAAACACTTTTCCAAGATGCATGGAGAAGACTCCCTTGAGTTAATTCCTGATAACTTGAGGGACAAACCCATAGAGCGTTCTTTAAAGGTATTTCCTCTCCATCCCCCTTTCCTCCATCTTCCTTCGAGGATGTTTCCTGTAGGCCAATCTCTGGTAATGGCCTTAGGTGGCCTTAGAAGAGTCCGTCTGAACAGGTCTCTGCAAGGGTTGTCACCGGGGTGAAATTTACTTACCTTTCCTACCAATTGGCAAATGTGAGTGTGCATGAGTGATCACTACGCATGCGCAGAGCATCAAAAATGGGATGTGATGATGTCCGGGTGGGTGGGCGGAGCCTCCTGCTGCTGGCACTACCGGATCGCGCAATCCAGATACATCCATCTGAATTTCATCACTGGTGTCTGTTATGTCCAAATATGGACATCCGTCCGGGGATTGGTTAATCCACCGGCGGGAAGTTTAAGTAGCTGTCATTGGACGGCTGGTCTGCCGGAGCACTATAAGAAGGGCTCCGGCAGCACAGCCGTTTGTCTTGTTCTTTGAGCTGAATAAAAGTCACTGACTTGACCTGAGCTGGTCGCGTCTTTCTTCTCCTGCGCCGATCTTACACTGGCGACGAAGGATCCAGGGAACAGAGCCAACCCTCGCGACACGAAGCAAATCGACTGAACGAAGCACTCAGAGCGAAGTCACTCACCGAACAGCGCAACAATGGCAAACCCAGAGTCCGCATTGTTGACGCTGACTCCTTTCCAGCCAGGATGGGAGATATGGCCACACTATATGGTCAGATTCCAGCAATTCCTGAAGGGAAACAACATCAGGAACGCCGACGACGAACGACAGAGGGGCATGTTCCTGGCGCACTGCGGCCCCGAGGTCCTCGCGATGGCGATCAACCTCGTGGCACCCAGGGACATTGAAGATTTACCATGGGCCGACCTCCAACGCATCCTGCAAGACCACTACGCGCCGACGGAAACACCGGTGGCCAACCGTTTCAACTTCCAACAGAAGATGCAGAAGGAAGGTGAGACGATCAAAGAATTTGTAGCATCCCTCCGCCAGCTAGCGGTCAGCTGCGATTTTGATAATGTGGACAATGCGATTGCTGACTGCATAGTTTTTGGCATGAGGGACAGGGTACTCCAGAAGAAATTCCTGGGCAAAAAGAAACTAGTGCTCAAGGAAGTCATTGAGGAAGCCACGGCCGCGGAAACGTCGGAAAAAGCCGCAGCCGCGTTACACCGGGCCAAGGGCATCCACAAGATTCGGAACACCCAGTCATCATCCACCGAAGACTCCACAGCTGGATCGGAGTCAGAGGAGGAATCTAAAGTGCACAAGGTTTCCAAAACCCCGGGGCGAGAGACCGTGAAAAAATCGGACCGGAGGGAGCGTTGCGGCAGCTGCAAAGGGGACCATCCCAGAGCAAAATGCAGATGGAGAGATGCCACCTGCAGACGCTGCAATAAGAGGGGGCACATCGCAGAGGCCTGCAGAGCACCAGACCCTGACCCTGAACCCTACAGCTACCATGGTAGCGAAAATTGGGAAGACAACGCGAGGTCATCTAGACGGTCCTCGTACCAACCTAGACGCGGGGGAAACGAGGGAAACCGGAGGAGAGCGGTGCACCAGACGACAATACATTTCTCAGATGAGGATGAGTCCACCTCCAAGTGCTTGGTGACCGTGCACGTGGAGGGGACTCCCTGCCAGATGGAGGTAGATTCGGGCTTGATCTACTCCATTATGGACTGGAAACGTTTGAAGAGCCTGAAGCCCTGCATACAGAAGAGGGACCTAAAGCCTTTACGCTCAAGACTAATTGACTTTGGGGGGAACACCATTGGAGTACTGGGAAGAACCTCCATTCACGTCTCCTACAGAACATTCCAGGGTGAACTCCCCATCACAGTCGTCGACCACAGCCGCCCAACCCTGCTAGGCATGAAATGGTTCCAGCCATTAGGATTAAGAATCCAAGTGGTCAATCAAATTAGAAGGGACGAACTCGACTCACTCCTCGAAGAGTTCCAGGAAGTCTTCGACGGTAAGCTGGGGAAATTTGTGGGGAAACCAATTTCCTTCAATTTAGATAAGGGGATTACACCAATCAGGCACAAGCCCCGCAGGGTTCCGTTTGCCTTGAGGCCCAAAGTAGATGCTCAGCTAGATAAGCTGATTGCCCAAGGCATGTTGGAGCCAATCGATCATGCGGCATGGGAGATGCCCATTGTGACCCCCATGAAGCATGATGGATCTGTGCGCATCTGCGCTGATTACAAAATTACCATAAATAAAGCCTTACAGCAGAGCGCATATCCGGTCCCAGTGGTACAACATCTGTTGCATTCACTTGGGAACGGATCACTATTCGCCAAACTGGACCTGGCCCAGGCTTACCAGCAACTGCCAGTCGACGAAAAAACAGCGGAGGCGCAGACAATAGTCACCCATAGGGGCGCATTTAAATGCAACCGACTCCAATTTGGAGTCAGTGCAGCCCCTGGAATTTTCCAATCGATGATGGAACGCCTTCTCCAAGGCATTCCAGGGGTAGTGCCGTACTTTGATGATGTCCTCATCTCTGGGCACTCAAAAACCCAATTGCTTGAGCGTCTGAGACAGGTTTTGAAGCGCTTCAAGGAAAAGGGTTTAAGAGTGAGGAGAGATAAGTGTATCATCGGGGTCCAGGAGGTCGAGTTCCTGGGCTATCGCATAGATAGCACGGGCATACACCCCACCAAATCAAAAGTTAAAGTTATCCATGAAGCTCCAGCCCCCAAAAACAAAACGGAGCTTCAAGCCTTCTTGGGACTGTTGAACTTCTATAGCGCTATTCTTAAACAGAAGGCCACAGCTGCTGAACCATTACATCGCCTGCTGGGGAAAGCGGTACCGTGGAGGTGGGGGAAGGAAGAAGAAACAGCCTTCAAAACCGTCAAGGGGTTACTCTCATCAGACAGTGTGTTAATCCAGTACAACGAGACCCTACCGTTACTGTTAACCTGCGATGCATCACCCTACGGGATTGGAGCAGTCCTGGGTCATCAGCTGCCGAATGGAGAAGAAGCCCCCATCGCATACTTCTCCAAGACCATGTCCAGCACGAAAGGAACTACAGCCAGCTGGACAAGGAAGCGTTGGCCATCGTGGCAGGCACAAAACGCTTCCACAAGTATTTATATGGCAGGACTTTCACTATAGTAACGGACCACAAACCGTTGCTGGGACTGTTAGCTGGGGACAAACCCACTCCGGCATACATGTCGCCCAGGATGACACGCTGGGCGATATTCCTAGCCGGGTATGACTACAGACTAACCCACAGACCCGGCTCATCCATCGGAAATGCTGATGCCTTAAATAGATGTCCATCACAAGAACCAGTGGAAGACCCCGCACCCACCATCAGTCTCCTCCATATAGACAACGACAGTGACTGCCCAGTCACATCGGCAGACGTGGCAGCCCACACTCAGAGGGACCCCACACTCAAACGGGTCCTCTCCTGGGTCCTGCGAGGCTGGCCGCATGAAAAAATCCCAGACGAATACGGGCCGTTCGCACGGAAGCAAAAGGAGCTGTCCACGATGAAGGGCTGTTTGCTATGGGGAGACCGAGTGCTGATTCCGGCAGCCTTGCAACGGAAAACGCTAGAGGCGCTCCACAACGGGCACCCGGGCATCGTCCGGATGAAAGGGCTGGCTCGAAGTTATGTGTGGTGGCCATCCTTGGACAAGGACATTGAAAAGTGGGTGGCCAAATGTGATCCCTGCCAAGAGGTACGACCAGCCCCAGCCCAAGCCCAATCATCGGAGTGGGAAGCACCCAGCAGCCCATGGGCAAGGGTCCACATCGACTTTGCGGGGCCAATGCAGGGGAGGTACCTCCTAATAGTGGTAGATGCCTTCTCGAAGTGGCTCGAGGTCATCCCCATGGCATCTACCACAACGGAAGCCACAGTTAAGGCATTACGCCGTCTGTTTGCCACCCACGGGCTACCAGATGTCTTGGTCTCTGACAACGGCCCCCAGCTGACATCCAAACCCATGGAGGAATTCCTGGCCAGACTGGGCATCCGCCATGCCCTCACCGCACCCTACAGGCCGGCCGGAAATGGGCAGGCTGAAAGAATGGTGAGGCTCACAAAGGAGGCACTCACCAAGATGGCACCAGGGGACTGGCAAGAACGGATTGACAACTTCCTTCTTACCCAGCACATCACCCCGCATGCCACCACGCGGAAGAGCCCAGCAGAGCTGCTGATGGGGAGGAAGCTAAGGTCACCCTTAGACCGACTACACCCGCAGTACAGCCCAGATGTGACTGCCACCGCCAGCCGCCCGCTCCGAGCATTCAGCAAAGGAGACCCAGTATTCGCGTTGAATTTCCATGGGTCTCCGAAATGGCTGAAGGGAGAGGTAGAAAACGCAACCGGCCCGAAGTCCTACAGAGTGGAGCTGGAAGATGGACAGGTCTGCCGACGGCACATCGACCAGCTCCGGAAAAGGTGGAGAGGATTGAGCGAAAACCAGCCCGACGAGGTAGGCCTGCCACACCCCTGCGAGGTGGGCCAGCAACACCCCGGCGAGGAAGCGAGCCAAAACCAGCCCGACGAGGTAGGCCTGCCACACCCTTTCGAGGTGGGCCAGCGACACCCCGGCAAGGCAGGACAGTACCAAGGCAGCATTGCTGAGCAGACCCCGGCCGAGGAAGTAGACCGGTACCCGCATCGCGAGGGGGACCAGCACCACCCCGGCGAGGAGGGCACCCATCACCACAGCCCCAGAGACCGATGTCCCAGCAACAAGGTAGACCGGGGACACCTCCAGGAGGGAGATTCACACCCCCCCAGCGAGGACGGTCTACAACACCCCGGCGAGGGAGACCTCTACCGCAAAGCAGTAGACCGGGGACAACCACGAAGGGCCAACACACAACACCCGGGCGAGGGCGACCAGCGACACCCCAGCGAAGGAGACCTCCACCAACACCCCGGCGAGGTCGACCAACGCCCACCAGACAAGGAAGCCACGCGACACCCCGACAAGGTCGGATGGCAGAAACAACAGGCCGGCCCGAAAGGCAAGTCCCAACAACAAAAAGGGAAAGTAACCCAGATGGACTTACCGGACAGCCGAGAGCACCCACCGAGCGATGTCCACCGACAAGTTCCCGACGAGACCGGGCAGGAGAAGGACCAGCAGCACCAGCCAGATAATCCAGAGGTTGGGACCGGAGGAGCGGGCATGGGGCCCACTCACTCGACGGCCGGAATCCCGGGCACCCAAGTCGGGGAGCCAGAGAGGTCGAAAGCACCGTCCGCCCAGGGGAACGGCGAAGCTCAGAGTGAACTGCGCAGGTTGGCTAGGACTAGCAAACGACCCACCTACCTGTGTGACTTCGTAACGTATTGAACTGATGGACATGTTCTGACTAAGGGGGGAGGAGTGTTATGTCCAAATATGGACATCCATCCGGGGATTGGTTAATCCACCGGCGGGAAGTTTAAGTAGCTGTCATTGGACGGCTGGTCTGCCGGAGCACTATAAGAAGGGCTCCGGCAGCACAGCCGTTCGTCTTGTTCTTTGAGCTGAATAAAAGTCACTGACTTGACCTGAGCTGGTCGCGTCTTTCTTCTCCTGCGCCGATCTTACAGTGTCACCTATAATCATTCTGGTAAATGGAAAAGGAGTGTTATTGTCAGCCTTATCAGGTAGACTAGACAGGAATACAACAGGACCCAGTTTGTGGGGGCAATAAGCTGACTTTGTATAAATATACAAAAGTATGAAGGCTATTGCTTAGCGCATTGTAAGCCGCTCTGAGTCTCCGGAGAAGGGCGGCATATAAATCAAATTAAAACAAAAAAACAGGTAAACTAATTCTACTTTATTTTGAAGCTATATCGACAGAATCTTGCAAGATTCTGAGTGGCGCAGGAGACTAATGCTTCTGTTAAAAGTAGCATTTAGCTTCCAGCTGCCTGCAATTACTGTGAGTTCAATTCTCACCAGGCTCAATGTTGACTCAGCCTTCCATCCTTTCTAAGGTAGGTAAAATGAGGACCCAGTTTGTTGGGGCAACAAGCTGACTTTGTATAAAATACAAAGGACTGATAATGGGGTTTTAAGGGTTAATTTTAAATCTTTTAAATTTTTAGACTTTATTTTATATTGTGGCTTTGTTTTTATTATTGTGAGCCGCTCTGAGTCCATTGTGAGATAGGGCGGCATATAAGCCGAATAAATAAATGAATGAATGAATGAATAAATGAATAAATGAATAAATGAATAAATGAATGAATGAATGAATGAATAAATAAATAAATAAATAAAACAAAAGTATGAAGGCTATTGCTTAACGCATTGTAAACCGCCCTGAGTCTCCGGAGAAGGGCGGCATATAAATAAAAATAAAAAATAAAAAAAATAAAAAAATAAAAATAAAGTCTGAAAGTACAAGTTTCCCTCTGTCACCTTTACGACCTGGGAACTTAGGGGTGGTCCCTTCTGAGACTCCAACTGTGGGATATGCTGTCTCTTAGCTGGTATTCCCTAAGCAGCATCTCTTTGCCCTGTTTCCCAAGATCTTTCTCACATACTGTTACAGTGCTGGAGAAAGAAAGAAAAAATCCAAAAATTGAGCCATTGAAAATTGCCAGGTTGCCACTGAAATTTGGCAATGTGATTTGGGAGTGGGCTGTTTTGTGCTGAAAAACAGCTTAGGGTCCATGCAGTCCACCAATCAGATACTCTTTAAACCTTACCTGAGCAACTTCTGAAAATGAAAAAAAATAATCATGACAATCTTTCTTTGTAACCTCCTTAAAACATACAAGCCAAGCATAGTGCATAGAACGTTACTTGCAGAATCAAAATTAAAATGGAGGGCCATTTCCTAAGCGTCTAAATTATGAAGGGAAAGCATATTTCACAAGCGCAGTTCCTTTTTGCTTTTATTTCTGAACACAGAATGTGAAAAGGTTTTTTTTTTAAAAAATATTTTTAAATAAATATAACACTTCCTTAGCACAAAATGTAAGGATCTCTAGTCATCATTAGATCCAATTAGCTTGACAAACACTATAAATTCTAAAACCTGTATAGCTCCAATAGCTAAAAAGAGGCAATCTTTGAAATGCAGTGGACCGAATCTCCTTTGCACCAGCTGTGCTGGCACAGATATCTTTTGGCTGCAATTGTTTCAACATTTAAATATCTTGAATCCTCTTGATTCGAATGAGTTTTCAGGATTTTGTGCATAAGAAGGATTCCCCGCAGGGTTGTGCAAAACATTCCAGCTTTCACATGTTTTAACCTTGGAAAGAGCATTTCATGTGGCAGTGAACTGGCAAGAACATAGAAGCCTTACAGCATATGGCCAGATGGAAGATGGTGGCTGGTTGTAGTTGTAAGTCTGCCAACCTGCCTGGTTACAGCTACTTGAAAAAAAGAAAAACTTTGTTATGGAATAATTAGAACGGATGTGAATGGATTGCATGTAGATCATGCTACGCTTGACGTAAGCATTGCTAATGCTGCTAAGGTTTTAAATTACTAGTACGCATCAAATGTGGGCTTGATTGTTGCTTTTTTTAAAAAAAAATGTGCATGCACATTCTGGGCACTCCCTTGTGTTGAAACTGAGCATTTAAGCATTTCATCATCATCATCATCATCATCATCATCATCATCATCATCATCATCATTCTTCTAGCCATTGTCTATCCACTGCAGGAGGAAGGCCTCTTCTGCATATTTCCAACCAATATGGTCTTGAGCTTTCCTTTGCCAGTTGGGCCTGCAATGCTTGCTGATGTCATTGATCCATCTTCTTTTAGGTCTCTTTCGTGGATGCTTTATATCAAGTGAAATCCATTCTATGACTGCCTTGGTCTACCTGCCACTGGTTCTTCTTGCTATGTGACCAGCTGTTGTGGTCCGCCGGTGGCCTGCGGAGCTGGCAGCAGAGTCGGACAGTGAGGAGGTTGGGGAGGAACTGGAGTCCTGGAGTCTGGGGAAGGCTCTGTGTCGGAGCCCTCGTCTGAGGTACGTGCTGCCTCCAGAGCCTCCAGAGTCGGACCTCAGCGGGCAGAAGAACAGAGGGAGCCTGTTCCCAATGCGTGTATGCACAGAGCTGCCAGAAGGCAAGAACAGTTAAAACAAAAGGGACGACTCAGGATAGGGCTTGGAGATGAGTGGCCCCTCCCAGAAGACTTAAAAGAGGAGCAAAGGCAATTGAGCCCTTTGCAGGAATCAACATTTTAAATTCTGTTCAGTTTAAAGTCTGAAGCTCTGTTTGATTCTGGACTCCGTGTGGCTTTGCCAATTAGGTCTTTGGCAGCGTGTTAAGGGAGATAAAGGTGGGTGATTATCAGCCTTGTGCCAAAGGACTCTTTACAACTATTTGGGACTCATTTGTGAATGAACAGAATTCACAGTTGTTGCAATAAAAGAGGTTTTTGGGACTACTCGTGTGTTTTACTGACTCAGAAAGCCTAGGTCAGAACACCAGCCCATTTCCATTTCAATTCTTTTTTGATGGCATCATATACTTTCGATAGTGTGTTCGACCTGTTGTAATATATGCCAGTGTAACATATGCCAGCGAAACATGGATAAAATTGATACAAATCTACAAGTGGCACAAAGAGCCATGGAAAGATACATGCTCGGCATCACAAGACAAGATAGAAAGCCCTGCACATGGATTAGAGAACAAAACAAAAGTACACAATATTTAAGCATTTAAAAATCTAGATGCTATTAAATTTGCAACTGGTTTTATAGAATTTTGAAATGTGCATGCATTCTTCATGTTCTTTGCTTTTAGACATTAATATTATTCATCCAGTTCTACCCCTTCCCTGCCTTCCCCTCCTTTTTCCTTCCCTTCCTTTTTGCAGCTGGTTAGCTAACCCTATACACGAGCAAAAACATCAGCAAAAAAACCTCAACACAATTGCTTTTGTTGGGCTTTCATTTCCCCCCAAAGCGTATTACATCTGTTCCTTGAATAAGTGTAGTAAGTGGAGAATCCGTGTGTACAAAATACAAATGGCCAAAAAGGGAATAAAAACAAAAATAAAGAATTGGAAAGAAATATAATTTGTGTTAATTGACTTGTTTATTTTAGATGGGATTTGTTTATTTTTAATCTGGGAAACATACTTTGGCCCCCAAACAAGAAGAGAGGACTCATTGAAAAAAATGTTGGGAAAGATTGAATGCAAAAGGAGAAGAGGATGGCAGAGGATGAGATGGTTAGATAGTGTCATTGATGCAATGAACATGGAATTGGGCCGACTTCAGGAGACAGGGGAAGACAGGGGAGCCTGGTGTACTATGGTTCGTAGGCAGTGGTGAAATACTCTGCGGATTGCCACCGGTTTGCTGCCTGCGCATGTGCGGTGTGCGCCAAAAGCACACTGTATGCATGCATGCACAGTGCATTCCAAAAGCAGATTTTCTGCTTTCTAGCGAATATAAATCACACAACACAGCTGATCATTGAAAATACCAGTTTGGACGAACCGGTAGCTTTTTTAAACTACCAGTTTGCCCAAACCGGCGCGAACCGGTAGCATTTCACCCCTGTCCGTAGGGTCATGAAAAGTCAGACATGATTTAGCAACTGAATAATAACAACAACATTACTATGGTTTGGACTGGATACTGGGCTACCACTGCGGTCAAAGCAGAGGAAGAAGTTGAGATCCAGAAAGAAAGTTCTTAAGCTGTATTCCTCTCTACCCATTTTATACACAACTGTCAAGTAGCTTTTCAATGGACAGCATTTAATTCTGCTTACTAAATTATGTTGTTACTGAAAACTGAGCAATTTACTTAGAACTAAAGTGATAAATAGTGCAAACCAAAAACATGTATAGTTTAACGTTCAATATTTCTTGAATATTTAATGCCTATGCGTAATTGTTAGCAATAAAGCAGGATACAATATTTTAAAAAGAATATATTACTGTATATTTAAGGCTTCAGTCAAGTGCAAATCCAAATACTGTCTTTCCATTGAGCCAAACTCTTTCGTTTCTTTTCCACTCTTTAAACACATTTTTCAAAATTCATAATGAAGTAGCTGCTATAGATTAAATAACTAACATGAAACATAAGAGATTGAGTTACATTTAATTTTGCAGCTTTGGAAAGTCTCAGCTTGCCTCATATAAACAGATGGTCTATGCAACATAAAAATATGGTTAAAATTAGCATTAGTTTCTTCCTCTGACAGTTTAGCTTTGGAATTCATACTAAATGATTGATGAATTATTACTTTGTGTAAGATCTGGCACAGACAATTAAGATATATTGGTCTTGCATCAAGAGAGTGAAAATCACTGTATAATTTAAAAAAAACACAATATAATCAGTTGAATAATAAATGTAGGACTTTTCACCTCAGACAACAAGGAAATTAACAAATGATCAAATAAGAACCAATAAAATATTTAGAAGCCTGGTATAGCAACTTTTCTACAAATTGTTGGCCAAAATCCAAAGGGACTTATGGATCATAGATATATTTCATTTTCATTCAGCTTTCTAGTGACAAAGCATCACTTCTATGGATACCTTCCTTAATAAAGCATTTATTGATCTGAAATTTATTTTCTGCTAAGTGCTATTTAGAAAAGAACAATTTATCAGGCATGCAATCCACCAAATCTCCAGCCTCTATGATCCCTTATATTATAAGGTTGGGAAAACATGTCAAAATAGCACATTCTCTTTCTACACTTGCTCAGCCCATAAAGGTTGAAAGATTGAGCAGGGCTAATATTTTGGGCTCTTTTTGTACTTTGGGATCTGGGGCACCTCTGGAAACTGTAAATGGGAGATAGGAGGGCATCTTTTAGCTATGGGTTACATATTCTAGTGCAGGGGTCTCCAAACTTGACAACTTGAAGACTTGTGGATTTCAACTCCCAGAAATAAGGGGCGTGCATAAGCGCACCAACGTGCCTACCATCCCTGTCCTAATGTCCCTTTTTACTCGTATCCATTTCATGTATTCATAATCATGTTTATACTTTTATCTGTTAGTTTATATATGCTTGACAAATAAAATAAAATAAAATAAAATAAAATAAAATAAATAAAATAAAATAAAATAAAATAAAATAAAATAAAATAAAATAAA
>WNWU01000017.1:13475257-13564776 GCA_012654045.1 Ptyas mucosa | reverse complement strand
TCTAGTCTAGTCTAGTCTAGTCTAGTCTAGTCTAGTCTAGTCTAGTCTAGTCTTATGGGTGGTGATTGCCTATTTTCAGGCAGCTCTTGATCAAACTATCACACTGCAGCCATTTCATTAATTCTACTTTAAAGAGACAGTAGAGGACAGGCAGAGTCTTCAAATCAATGAGCTTTTGTTTAATAAAGTTATTGAATGCAAAAGATTGCATGCCACTGACTCAGAAATATTAATCCAATCAGACCATTGATAAAGCTGGACTCTATAGTGTGAAGAAAGATCATCCAATGAATAACAAAAGGAATCCCAGCAGAAAGGGTTAACACAGGCAGTCTTCTGCAGTAGTACTTCATGAATTATACTAAGGCATATTGAGAAAGCTTTTTCCTTCTATCAATCATAGCATGCCAATATTATCAAGAATTCAGTAATAATTTTCAATCTATATGTAAAATATTTCATGTACATGTTAGTGTAATTATGAATGGAGTTCAATCTCATTTATCCGAGCTTCTCCTGTTCAAAAAATATCATATGCAAGATGTATATCTGCTTGTTTATATTGTCTCATTCCAAAATAAGAGCTAGGTAGAATATAGAGATGAAATGTGGACTATGTAAAATGAGATGCATCTAGCATTATATGATTTAGAATTTGGGGTAGGTAGTAAAAGTAATATTTATTTACTCCATAATTTCTGAACTAGTGTATGAATCAAAACAGCATTCTATGCCACACTTGTCTGTAGTTCAACAAATATCCTCAAAAAGGTATATGTTAGGAGGAAATACTGATAAAATGCATAGCTTGTAAGGAAAATATTCCCAAAGGTTATTCAAATAGTAAAATAATCTTTGCCTGGAGTATGCAGACTAGAAGAATGTGGTTATATTGGAAAAATGTAGATGAAAATGTGTATGAATATTCATGTGGATTGATTAATTGATTTGTCAGATTCAAAAAGACACAAAACTGGGGAAGAAACAAACGCACAACCGAGAAGATAAAAAACAGCAAAGATAAAACAGAGAGATTTGCCCATCCCTAGAAATGAGTACATTTATTGTATTGGAAATTCTCAACAGGTGACAATCCTAGCTGACCTTTCCTGGTCTCAGAAACAAAACCAAGTAAGCCCTGGGAAAGTTACTTCTAGGATAAGAATATGGAGGTTGAAGTAGGAGAGGGAAAAAGATCCTTGAGGAAGGTAATACATCCAAAACGCTGCTAAGGATATTCGCCATACCCCCTGAGGCCTTGCAGGGTACAAACCGCTTTTCCCCATTGGCTATGCTGCCTGGAAATGCATGGGACTTGCAACATCTAAAGCTGGGGTGGGCAACTATGCAATATCTGAAGCAGGGGCGGGCAATTATCGAGCAACATCTGGAGCAGAGGTGGGCAATAATGACAATTTTTTTACCTTTGCACTTCAACCCCCAGAATTCCTAAGCCAGCCATGCTGGCTCAGGAATTCTGGGAGTTCAGGGTCACAGGTCGTAAAGTTGCTATAGTTGCTCATTCCTGATCTGGGGGGTCAGAGATTCCCTGTCCTTTTACCCATCTCTTTCCCATTAAAAGGATAGCCCATTTTCTCGTGACAAATATTAATTGGCCGAAAATTCTAGATCTCTGATTCCTAATATTACAGATTATGAAACTACATTAATCAATATGTACTAAGCATGATAATCAACAAATTTCCCCTTAAAATGTGTAAAAATTAAGTTACCAGTGAGGAACAATTGTGCCCAGTGGCACGTTCTGTAAGACGATTTTTTTTTCAATTGCCTCATTGGTTCTTCCTCTTACATAGCAAGAAGATGGATCATTACATAAGAAAATTAAAGCTGTTGTAAGATATTCATTTTCAGCCTTGTGTAGTATGCTTTGAGCAAAATCTTCCCAACTTAAAAAAAAATCCCTGAACTATTTAATATTAGTTAGAATCATTGAATATTGTTATTCAGTGTCCAGCACATCAAGAGTCTGAATCTTTTATCTTGAATTTATCATGTTTATTCACTCTGGTTGATCTTTGCCGATGTCTTTTGTGGCAGTTGTACATCTAAAACCTATTTTTCACATAACTCTATAACCATTGAGTGAAATACTGAGGAAACAAAAACTCATTTGTTCAACTATTATCTTAGGCACAAACTCGCTAAATCAATGTAGGCCCACATATAACTTAGATTTCTTATCCATTAACTTTCCAACTGGTTTGTTCCACATTTGAAAGCCATTTTTATTTAAGGTAATTTTTGACTTCAAGGAAAAGACAATTTCAGGGTTGGGATGCTGGGTTCTGGCTTTCTTTAGTTATAGGATTGTGCAAGGGATATGTATGAATCAGTGGTGGGTTGCCCCCGGTTCGGACCAGTTTGCAAGAACCAGTAGTAAAACCAGTGGGAGACTCCACCCACTGACCCGGATGTCATCATAGGTGATCTGCGCATGCGCAGAAGAGTGAGTGCAGGCATGATGCGAACCGATAGTAAAGGTAAGTAGAACCCACCCCTGGTATGAATGTCCAGTTCATTATATATGTCCAGTTTCTGTCGCCATCTGGCCTTCCCACTCATCCATTTAATAACGTGGGATTCAATGAAGAGAATTTCTCACATGGTGCTTTTCTAGATCAGGCAGAAACAGCTAGGAGGATCACAGAATGGGAAAAAACAATAATATCATCTCTGGTTTTCTTCCAACAATAAAACTCAAAACCTTACCAGAATAATTTCTGAAATATCCACTGTTCTATTATGAAGACGCTTCTTGGATGAGAAGTGAAACGCCTTCAAAGAAAAACCAGAAAGTCCAGTTGCTTCTTGAAAAAAAGCATTTTGGGGACACCAGAATCACATTTTTGCAAGCTGGGCAGCCATAGGTATCCTTTAATTTTATTAATTTTATTTATTTTTTATTTATTTATTTTGTCAAGCATATATAAGATAATGGATAAAAGTTAAGAATACATGAAATGGGTACGAATAAAAAGGGACATTAGGACAGGGACGGTAGGCACATTGGTGCGCTTATACATGCCCCTTACAGACCGCTTAGGAATGGGGTGAGGTCAACAGCAGACAGTCTAAGGTTAAAGTTTTGGGGGTTTTGGGATGAAACCACAGAGTCAGGTAGTGCATTCCAGGCATTGATCATTCTGTTGCTGAAGTCATATTTTCTGCAATCGAGTTTGGAGCGGTTCACTTTAAGTTTGTATCTATTGTGTGCTTGTATATTGTTGTAGTAGAAGCTGAAGTAGTCATTGACAGGTAGGACATTGTAGCAGATAATTTTATGTACTATGCTTAGGTTACACCGAAGGCGATGTAGTTCTAAGTTGTCTAAGCCCAAAATTTCAAGTCTGGTGGCATAAGGTTTTCTATTGCGAACAGAGGAGTGGAGGACTCTTCTCGTGAAATATCTCTGGACTCTCTCAATTGTATTAATGTCCAATATGCAGTGGGGGTTCCAGGCAGATGAGCTGTATTTGAGAATTGGTCTAGCAAATATTTTGCATGCTCTAGTTAGTAGTACAATATTACCAGAGAAGAAGCTACCCTTCTTAAATTATTATTAAATCATATTAAAAAATAAAATAATTATTAAATTATTATTAAATAATTAAATTAACAAAAAGATCTCTGAATGGTCATTCACTGCAAACTAAAAAGAATTCAGCATAATTGTTTAGAAAAGAACAGGCAACTTTATGTTGCGTCAACAGAAATATAGATTCCAAATCCTGGTTGAGTGATGGTTCTCCTTAATTCTGCTTCGTTCATTTCAAGCATTGTGATCAATTCTGACATCACCCTTTAAAAAAGAAATAAAGAGAGAAAAATGGTGCAGATGGAGAGGAGGGCAAGGAGGAGAATCTGAGATCTCCTAAATCTGATGATCAAGACCAAAGTACTATCATTCCAGGGTTCAGGAAATGGCAAAGTGATTTGAAGTTACAAAAAAGCAGATTGTGACTATTAGGGGAGGGGGAAAGACCCTCTCTAATGATAAGAGCAGGTTGACATTGGAATCAATGACCCTAAGGAGAATGTTGATTCTCTTTTAGTGACTGAGTTGAGATGAGGTCAGGTAGCCCTCTGTGTGGGATGTTTAAATTGAATTCCTGCTCTCAGCAGGGTATCGAATGCGATGGCCTGAATGGCACCTTCCAAATCTTTGAATCTGTTTCCAAACAATTTGTAAAAGTTATATAATTCTGTGCTTTTGCTCGGTATTAGAATTGGTGCCATTTGTGGAGTA
The DNA here is from genome assembly GCA_012654045.1 of Ptyas mucosa. NCBI lineage: Eukaryota > Metazoa > Chordata > Lepidosauria > Squamata > Colubridae > Ptyas > Ptyas mucosa. Next base: position 13,560,506 of record WNWU01000017.1, on the reverse strand, counting down.
TATTTTGGCAGGACTTGCACATCTGCTCTCATAGAAATATCTGGCAATTTTCATTTCCATTGAAATGATGCCTGATTTGCTAACAGGTAATTTTTTAAAAAAATAAATAAATTACGACCACCTTTTTGATGGGATTATGATGCTGTATTGTCCCCGGGAATCTTTCCAAAACCTCCAGTCTTCTGTCACTTTATGCTTTGCTTTGTAGTCAAGCTCTTGCAATATCCTTCTGCTTCCCATTTAATATAGGAATAACCACCTGCTGCCTGCTTTATAGGCATTTGACATATTTTCAAAGTATTTCTTTTCAAAACTGGGTCAACAAATGGGTCATTCTATTACTATCTGGAATCAAAACTGCTTTTTTGGATCAATCGTTGCACAGACAACCATTCTGTAGTCTTTTTTTTCCCCCTTCTCTTTTCTAAATTCCCCTTCTCTTTCTAATCTTTTTTATTTTATTTTATTTCAGTTAGCTAAATGGCTTAGTTTCGTTTCATTCAAACCTTGCAAATAAAATAGAACTGCGTGTTTTATCAAATTCCTTTATTGTGATGGAACAATGTACCAAACTATGCCCCAAACCACTATGGGAACTATAATTGGCTTCACTGATATTTTTCGGCAGTGGATATATTGTACGATCCCTGGCCACTGCTTTTAAACAGAGAGAGGGAGAGACTGGCAAGCAGACAGTCAGAAATATCCTAATGTCAGGTTTTAATAAATTATTGAAATAATGTAAATGCAGACAGGATGAAATGCAGAGTGAAACAGGTACAATTGCAAATAAATAAATAAAATAAATTAAATTAAAATGGATGAGGCCATGTACCATAACTAGAAAGGCCCAGTTTTGTAGAGTGCAGAGAAGAGCAATCAAGTTGATTAAAGGCTCGGAGACTAAAACATATGAAGAACAGTTGCAGGAATTGGGCATGTCTAGTTTAATGAAAAGAAGGACTAGGTGCGACATGATAGCAGTTTTTCCATATTTGAGGGACTACAACAAAGAAGAGGGGGCCAACCTATTCTCCAAAGCACCTGAAGGCAGAACAAGAAGCAGTGGATGGAAATTAACCAAGGAGAGAAGCAACCTAGAACTAAGGAGAAATTTCCTAATGGTGAGAACAATCAACCAATGAAACAGCTTGCCTTCAGAAGTTGTGGGTTAGGCAAGCGAGGAAATTTTGGTTACAAATTCAGAGTTGGCTAGAAAAAAATGGTTGGACACTGTATAGAATTTAAGCCAGAATTGTTTCTATTAGGCATTATAACAGATAGCTATAGCAAAGGGTCAATATACCTAATATTACACATCCTGACAGCAGCGAGAATGGTATATGCACAGCAATGGAAATATGAAAACACCCCTTCAGAAAATGAGATAATAACTATGTGCAGAGATGGATAGATTAACGTTAGAATTAAAAAACAAAGGCGAGTCAGAATATTACGACACGTGGAACAGATTTTATCAATGGCTGGAAGCACGAGGTGGGAGTTGGAACACGAAAAAATTAGGTTAAGTAGACCCGGAATGAGATATTAAATATGTATTAGAATGAATATATTGGTCAAAAATAATTGTACAAGACTAGCACTCTGTAAATAGCATATATGTTATTTGTCTTTCACTTTGGTTTTCATGGCGGATGAAACGCCAGGATGGTCACACTGTGTTCGATATACTTATATGTAAGTAATAAATTATATTATAAAAAAAATTAAAAAGAAGAAGTTGTGGGTGTTTTATCACTGGAAGCTTTTAAGAAGAGACTGGACAATCGTTTGTCTGAAATAGTATAGGGTCAGTCTCCTGCTTGGGTGGGGGGTTGGACTAGACTTCCAACTCTTATTATTCTGTATTCTGACATGCCTTCTGGACTGGAGGTATCATGTTAAATATGGGATTCATATTTAACCATGCTAGGTGGCTCACAACAATCAATAAAAACAGCCATGCCCTTCTCACCAGGAACCAAATCACCCCTTGCATGGACCCCCTAATTCAGCCTCATCCTAGCTAATGCTTGAGGGAAGAACCAAGTCTTTGTGGCCCTTGAGGAAGGCGAAAAAGATGGGGGAGGACCTGGAATCTGAAGAGAGGGTTGGGTTAGCTATAGAGAAGAGATGCTTCTGAGATGCCATCAGATGCAGCATTTAAAAGAAAACATGTGGAACGTGCCCACTCTATCCAGTGCAATATTCTCAAGGAGAGGTCACCCCCACAAATAACCGGACTGTGTGCCATGTAGGGCTTTAACAGTGGTAACCAGTATCTTGAATTGCACCTGGAAAGCAACTGGGAGCCAGTGCAGATCATAAAAGAGCAGTGGAACACATGAAAACTACAGAAGTCTCAAAACAGCATGCACTGCTGCATTCTGGACCAGTTGCAGCTTCTGGGTGGCCCAAGGGCAGCCCCATGTAGACCACACTGCAATAAGCCAATTGGGAAGAGATTAAAGTATGAGTGACTACAAGCAAGACATTAACCATCTTACTCTCCCTCCACAGAGGAGATTAGTGAAATGTACAGGGACTGATAACACAAGAAAAATAGAATTTTGGAAACTTCTGGTTAGATTGCTGAAGATTATGTTTCCATATTTTGTGGAGATGTGTAGACAGACAACAAATGCATGAATGCATACATACAATAAACACAAGAGCACTTTATATAATTTACTGTTGCTCTTATTATTGCTATCTAAAATAATCCCTACCCAAACATCATATCAAAGTAGATCACCAGAATATACACCTCAAGTCTTTCAGAACATTTGAAACAGTTTTGTTAGATTCGAAACAAGTGCTTTGCTTTCAGCATTGCCCAACAAATATCTGAATATCTGCATTTTTAGAATCTCTGCATATTTAGAATATCTGCATATTTAGAATCTCCTCCTTCTTCCTTTTTCCAGTTCTGGATGGGTATTACTCTGATGTCTTGGCTATTGGCTCTACCCCAATCCTTTTGTCAAGCAGTGGTCTTTTAGTTGTATTCTTAACTAGCAGATCAGTCAGTCTGGATAAATCTACTCTTTTTTTTACCATCAGTAGTTCAGGTAGGTTTCAGAATCATCAAATGTTCAGTTCTTGAACTTTGATGACAAATATCTGGGGGCGTAACAGTGTTAACTTGCATTAGGAGATGCACACAATGGCCAAGGGCTAGGAGATTTTTCTTCCCTGTCCTTTAACACCACAAAAGATACTCAAAACAGCGTCCTGTGAAGAACATATTTACTCTGACGGGTTCACAACTATGGTGATGCATAGATTCCCTGCAAATATCCATGCATCTCAAGAACAGCTTCTTTCTACTCCTCTGGGCACTCCAAAATGCAGTTGTCTGTTACAAGCAGGTGGGGTGCTTTTTCCTCATTTTCTTCTCAGGCAGCATTGTTGATCGTCAATGAGAGCTACTTCTCTCCAGAAAAGTATATGAGAGATGTCAAAATGAGACACGTCAGCTGGCTGTTTCTACTTCAGACACAGGCTTCACAGGCAAAATGGCAAAGTCACAACTTGTCATAGCACATTAGCTAATCCACAGGGTCCGTCATGAAAGCACTCAAACATGCAAATGCCATCTTTCCTCACAAAGGCAGTAAATGTGGAGAAATGTCTACCTTGACCTTTCTGCCCCATCTTTTTGGGTATCTCCCAACCATAAGAGCTTCAGAGTAGCAGTGAGAAGAAGAATAAAAAAACAAACGGGGACCTTGTATCCAATGTCATAATGATGGCAAGAATTAAACAGTACCCTAACGCGTATTGAGGCAAAGGATCATATTGAGGCAAAGGACCAAAAAATCAATTATTATTGATTTTTTATGACTGGAACCCTGTTGAAAAAGTCTTTCTCAGTCACCAGGCCTTTAAGGAAACATTCAGCAGCTATACCTATACTGGAACATTTTAGATCTTTTTGCTGAACGTATGAGGATCTAAGAGGCAGCTAAGCATAGGAAAGCTACTTCATTTGCATTTGAGTGCAAGTTGATACCTCTGAACCTGTATGTAAATAGGAAGAGTCATGCACTGTGATCAAAGCAGAATTATATTCTGGCATTCACAACTTCAGAGATATGAAACATAAGTGCCTACTCTGGTTTGGCTTTCACCCTCCCTATTTGGACCAGAAAAGCCAAAGCAGAGATTGCAACCATTTGAGGATGAAAATAGTTAAAAGCATTATTTGACACTTTCGTGCCTTCCAACCAACTCTCCACAGAGTAGAAACACCTAAACAGGCAACATAAAGCTCAAGTTCACTTCCACCAAATCTTCATCTATCCCTTTCCTAATTCCAATCTGCTTCTGGGTGCAATTCAAGGTGCTGATTATCATCTTTAATTTTTACATGGTTTGGGACCAGGCTATTTGCCTCTTCCCCATTACATCTACCCAGCCAACCAGGACAGAAAAGCAGGGCATGTTTTAGGTCCCATCTGTTAGGGATGTACATCTGGTGGGATCACAAAAAAAGGGCCTTCTCAATGGTGGCCATTTGTCTATGGAAAGTCAACCCTCCCCCCAACCCAGAAGTACATTTGACCCCCTCACCTTGTTGCTTTTCCAAATGGCCCCAAAGACATGGTTTTGTCAGCAGGCCTGCAGATCTCTATGTCAAGAGTAGATTGCTCTTTCACCTAACTACTCCTTCGCTGAGGCCAATGAAATGGAGCCAATCAAGTGGTTGTTCTGATTGCATTGCTACGGCCATGGGGGAAAGGCAAGTTATGGTTTTTATACTGGGGGGGGGGGTTTCTGTTGTAAGCCACACAGAGTCACCTGTGTGTGAGTTGGACAGCCATATAAATTTGTGGAAGGAAAGAAGGAAGGAAGGAAGGAAGGAAGGAAGGAAGGAAGGAAGGAAGGAAGGAAGGAAGGAGGGAGGGAGGGAGGGAGGGAGGGATGGAGGGAGGGAAGGAAGGAAAGAAAGAAAGAAAGAAAGAAAGAAAGAAAGAGAAAGAGAGAGAAAGAAAGAGAGAGAGAAAGAAAGGAAGGAAGGAAGGAAGGAAGGAAGGAAGGAAGGAAGGAAGGAAGAATAAAATGTTATCCATCTCTGCATGGGCACAAAAATGATGGACTGTGTTGAGCTCCATCCTTTTACTAAATTCAAAGATTAAAACAGCTTTCCTCTCCTGCCACGATGGTAAACCCTATATATGCTACAAAGGAACATAGAAACTGCATAATTTCAGTACACATTTAAAATGATGGAAAGACCACTATGAATTAAGCCAAAATTAAACACCAAAGGAGCAGTCATGATCTAAATTGCATTCAAGAGATCTGGATTATTGGGAATGAGCAAGGATTCCATTTAAAACAATGTTTAATGACATTGCAGTAATAACAAAGCAGTTAATGACCTATCTTAATTTCCAGCATTATAAGAATTAAGATTTTTTTTTAAAAAAAACAGATGGTCCCTTGGTTTTCCTCACTGTTTGGAGAACACTGTAATTTTGTCTGTAATATTACCTTAATATCCCCCCCTCCCCGACACACACATACACGCACAGGGTCCAACTACAGATGAATGCAAAGGTGAGGCAAAGACAGCAGATTCTTGGAGCTCGAGTTTTCTTTCTATACACGACCATTTCAACAGCACTTATACTATATATGACCTTGAAAAGTGGTCTTGCTCGATGGAAGGCACTGCCGCTGCTCCAGGAAAAGGAAAAATCAATAACAAACGATGTCATTACTTATATATCAAACACCTTGCCCATAGGGCTTCCAGCTCAAAGGAGAACAATTTCTCTGCTCTCACACTGCACTGTACCATGGCAACCCATTTGGACTCAGTGCTGGGCCAGACTCGGCTTTTGTACAATTTGAAGGGATGGGGCTGAGGTGAAAAAGCCTTTGAAGATTTTCATAAACACCTATGGAGAGTTTAATGCTTTCTGGAGTATAGTTTCACATCACGTTTAGGTGGTGTGAAGTGGCAGGGTCAGCAAACTCTGAAAAGCTCACAAGAAGCATCTAAGAACTGAGAATGTGAAAGATTTGTGGAGGATAATTTGGGAGGGGGCAATGAAAAGAGTTTCAGCAACTGCGAAAATTTCGGAACAAGCCGCATATGGAGAAATCATGTAGAAACCCTCTTAGAGTTTGCTCTCCAGCCCATCTCATTCAATGAACTGCAAAAGCCTGACTGTGTGGCATGCAGGTTGTCTCCTTCTGTGGTTTATTTGCATACCATCCAAAGAGCTACCCTGTTCTTCCCTGGCTTTGTAAGAATTAACTCTTGCAGGAAGGATTTCTTTCTATCCCGCTTAGTACCAAGGCTAAAATTTCATAAAAACAGGCTCAACTATTCTCAATCTATTCTCCAAAGCACCTGAAGGCAGGACAAGAAACAATGGGTGGAGACTAATCAAGGAGGGAAGCAATCTGGAATTAAGGAGAAACTTCCTAACAGTGAGAACAATTAACCAGTGGAACGGCTTGTCTCCAGAAGTCGTGGGTGTTTCATCACTGGAGGTTTTTAAGACTGAACATCCACCTATCTGAAATGGTATAGGGCAGTGTTGGCGAACCTTTTCGGCACTGAGTGCCTAAATGGGAGTGTGCACACATACCGTAAACCGGAAGAGCAGTTGCCTGGCGCACGCATGGGTGCCAGGCGGCTGCTGTTCCGGTTTCCAGAGTGCGCATGTGCATGGGCCACCTGGTCTTCCGGTTTCCAGTGTCCATGCATGCGTGAAGTCCAGCTGGCCGGTGCGCATGCATGCACCGGAAACCAGAAGAACAGCCGCTCGGTGCGCATGAGTGCACCAGGAATATGATCTTCTGATTTCTGGTGCGCACATGTGCACCAGCCACCTGGTCTTCCGGTTTCTGGCATGCATGCGTGTGAGAAGACCAGTTGGCTGGTGTGCATGCGCACTGGAAACTGGAAGCTCATCTTCCCGGCACACACATGCGCGCCAGGCAGCTGCTCTTCCGGTTTCCAGCATTCCTGCACATGAGAAGACCAGCTTGTCAGCGTGCCAGAACCCAGAAGAGCAACAGGCAACAGCTTGTGTGTCCAGAGAGATGGCTCTGCATGCCACTTCCAGCACATGTGCCATAGGTTCGCCATCACAAGTATAGAGTCTCTTGCTTGAGCAAGGGGTTGGACTAGAAGAGCTCCAAGGTCCCTTCCAACTCTGTTGTTCCATTAATAATCAACTTGCTTAGCAGTTGAAATTTTGTTCCCAATTGTGATTGTAAGTCAAGGACTGCCTGTACTATTATTTATCCATGCAATAAAAAGTATTTTGGGTAGAGCTAAACATTAAATGGTTTAGATTAAAATTATAATAATACTTCAATTTGGAAGGGACCAATGGCAAGTCTTTGGGTAAGGGATCATCCTCTCCCTTGGATATGACTATTTTATGTGTTACTTATATGTGGGTATTAAAATCCCATTTAAATTATCTTAAAATATGCAGATCCTATGATTTAATTTTCAACCATGTCATTCTCACTGCCTGGCTTCCAAACTGATCCTGTTTCCTGCTCAGAGGCACTTTTCTATCTCATCATTTTGACAAATGGGGTTTGTTTTCCCTTAAACTACGTAACTTGACTCAATTGTTTAGCCATTCGACCAACTGTTTGATGAGAGAGCTACTTCCCCACCCCTGCGTTGCGTTAAGTGAGTCCAGAGAGGCCTCCCAACAAAAGCCTTTGAAAGGCATTTGTTAACTGCATTAAAACCTGATTAGGTCAGTTTTGTCATTTGCTGATTGATAAAGAAATGAGGTAGAAGCTTAATTTGGATAATAGATTCAACTGGCAGCCATCCCAGATTTGCAGGTGCTTGGCTTAAAGCATGTTCCTTCGATCTTCCACCAGCCGGGTGGAAGCCTTACTTAAAGCAAAGTTATACAACTGGCAGCCTGATTAAAAATGCTGAACTATTACTTTGCATCTACCTATGATCAGCATTTTAATGACAAAAAAAAAAAATTCTTCAGCAGAATGTGCGCATATATCTGTAAATAGCGTATCTTCTCTTTTTCTACGGATTCAGCATCCAATTAACAGGGAAGGAAACTATTAAATGGAGAAGAACTGATAACCGCCACCGCAAACTTCCACTTCTAAGAATAACTCAACCAGGGGGAGAAAAGGCTTGCTTCTCATACTAATTTTAAAATACCTGTAACTCCTAGGGCAGTGATAGCTAACCTTTTTGTTGTTGTGTGCCAAAAGTGGGGGGAGCATGGGAGGAGTTGCGCCCATGCTTGCCTGCACCCATAATTCAGTGCGCCCCGTCCCCCCATGCATGCGCACCCCTGCACTCCCCCCACTTTTGGCACATGATGGCACGGTGGGCCCAGTAGACCTATTTTTCGCCCTCCCCAGACTCCAGAGACTTTCTTGGAGCCTGAGGAGGGCGAAAATGGCCTTCCCCATCCCCCTGGAGGCCCTCAGGAGGCTGGAAATGGCCCGTTTGCCAACTTCCGGTGGGACTGGAAGGCCTTTTTTAGCCCTCCCCAGTCTCCAGAGCCTTTCTAGGAGCCTGAGGAGGGCGAAAACTGCCTTCCCCACTCCCACCCCTGAGGCCCTCCAGAGGCTGAAAATAGCCTGTTTCCTGAATTCCAGTGGGCCCAGAAGGCTCGCAAATCAGCTGGCCGGTGCGCACATGAGCTCTTGTGCCCATCGATATGGCTCCACATGCCACCTATGACGCATGTGCCATAGGTTCGTCATCATGGTCCTAGGGTTTCTTTACCTTCTGGATCTTGCTACTTGATGGGACTTTTCCTTTCTGTACACAGCACCAATAGAACCTATTAAGCAAAGATAAACTTATCAGGAACTGCATAGAAATTGAGATAGCAAAACAATCTCTTAAGGATTTGTCTTAATTTTTTTAAAAAGGCTGTTCCACCAAATTGGACATTATCAGAGCACCAGCAACGGCTTCTGAGGTTGACAGCATCCATCATTTTTTTGCAATGAAACTTGCTTTTGAAACACCGCACAATTACAAGAGTTGTTTATAAGATCTAAGAAGGCTGCACAGGAAAATAAGCCGGTTGTGGAAATGAAGTATGTATTTTGGGGGAAATTTCTAGGAAAAGAGATAAATGTCCATTGGAGTTGAGCAGCTAGAACAAATTTGAATACATAATAAATAAATAATTGGGTAGCTGTGAGTGAAAAACAGAGTTATGGGCACCAACTTGCATGTGAAAACGCTTTTCAAATTGAACATACCAGCAACAGGGGCTGATTTTCTTTTTCAATTAAAAAAAAGGATTTATTAAAAAAAGATACTTAAGAAATCATTTTATTGCTTCCTTTTTTGGGGAAAAAAATACAAATTGAAATTGAACCTAAATAAAAAAAAGTAAAATACTGTAGATTACATTCTGTGATTCGCCACAAACTACATATTAGAAAAACTAAATACTGAACTCAGTTTAACAAGATGTGTTGTAAAGTACAATAGTCTGGAATCCCCGGAGGGAGAGTCTACATCAAAGGTGGGTTTCAGCAGGTTTTGACCAGTTCTGGAGAACCGGTAACAGAAATTTTGAGTAGTTCAGAGAACCGGTAGTAAAAATTCTGAATGGCCCCAACCCCATCTATTCTCTGCCTCCCAGGTCCTGGCTGACCAGGAGGAAATGGGGATTTTACAGTATCCTTCCCCTGGATTGGGGAGGGAATGGAGATTTTACAGTATCTTTCCCCTGCCACGCCCACCAAGCCATGCCACGCCCACCAAGCCACACCCACAGAACCAGTAGTAAAAAAAATTGAAACCCACCACTGGTCTGCATGCCAGAGGGCAAAGAGGCAGCCTGAGCTTGAAAAGTCTGGTAAGTGGGGAAAGGGTTGATTGCCTGTTCCCAGCAGATCACAGAGCATATTTATCGTTATGCAAATAGTTGCTTTAGTCTGGCAAGATTCTGTCTGTAAGTGAACAGTAGTAAAGAAACTACTCAGAACTCTACATAACTCTACATATTCTTGGTTCTTGGGGCTTAACTTCAATCAGATTTTCCAAGCCTTATACTTTTTATGGTATTCAATACGAATGCCATCTTACCCAGAGAGTTTTCTCGATGACATTGTTCAACTAGTAGCAAATATTACCTTCAAAATTAAAATCTAAACTTAAATCCATTGAGATGTTTCCAACTTTTCAGAAATATTTTTTTTCCACATAAACTCTATTCTGCTTAATGAGTATCCACATATTAACTCTCTAAATTAAAAAAAATATTTCCTTATAATGCTTATGCATTATTCCCAGAGCAGGGGTGAAATCAGGGATAACAGTCTTGAGAATGTTATCTGGGAAGAGTTTGACTCTGTGACTCCAGATGATGTGGACAGGATTTTGGGGAGACTCAGTGCAGCCACATGTTTACTGGACCCGTGTCCCTCCTGGTTAGTACTGGCTTCCTGGGAGGTTACGCGAGGCTGGCTCCAAGGAATTATTAATGCTTCGTTGAGTGAGGGTCACTTCCCCACTGCCTTGAAAGAGGCGGTGGTGAGGCCTCTCCTCAAGAAGCCTTCCCTGGACCCGGCAGTATTGGCCAACTACCGTCCTGTCTCCAACCTTCCCTTTATTGCGAAGGTTGTTGAGAGTGTGTTTCCACAATTCCTGGAGGAAACGTCTTATCTAGTTCCGTTCCAGTCGGGTTTCAGGCCTGGGCACAGCACAGAAACAGCATTGGTCGCATTGGTAGATGATCTCTGGAGGGCTCGGGATAGGGGTTGCTCCTCTGTTCTAGCCCTGTTAGACCTCTCGGTGGCTTTTGATACCATCGACCATGGTATCATGCTGCACCGGTTGGAGGAGTTGGGGATGGGGGGCACTGTGTTATGGTGGTTCTCCTCCTTTCTCTCCAACCGGTCGCAGTCGGTGTTGGCAGGGGGGCAGAGGTCGACCTTGAGGCCTCTCATTTGTGGAGTGCCTCAGGGGTTGTTCCTCTAGCCCCTTTTGTTCAACATTTATGTGAAGCCACTGGGTGAGATCATCTGTGGCTTTGGGGTGAAGTACCACCAGTACGCTGATGACACCCAGCTGTACATCTCCACCCCAGGCCACCTCAATGATGCCCTTGAAGTGATGTCTCAGTGCCTGGAGGCTGTGCAGATCTGGATGGGGAGGAACAGGCTCAGGCTCAACCCTTCCAAGACTGAGTGGCTGTGGTTCCAGGCATCCCGATATAGTCAGCTGACTCCATTGCTGACTATTGGGGGCAAGTGTTTGACCCCCGTGGAGAAGGCACGCAATCTGGGAGTCCTCCTGGATATGCAGATGTCCTTGGAGGAACATCTGACAGCTGTAGCCAGGGGGACCTTCTGTCAGGTTCACCTGATTCTCCAGTTGCGGCCCTTTATTGATCGGGATTCCATGTGCACAGTCACTCATGTCCTCGTCACCTCTCGTCTGGATTACTGTAATGCTTTCTACATGGGACTCCCCTTGAAGAGCACCCGGAGGCTCCAACTGGTCCAGAATGCGGCCGCGTGGGTAATTACGGGAGCTGCATGGTGTTCCCATGTAACACCGCTCCTGCATGAGCTGCACTGGCTCCTAGTGGTCTTCCAGGTGCACTTCAAGGTGTTGGTCACCACCTTTAAAGCGCTCCATGGCATAGGACCTAGTTATCTTCGAGATCGCCTGCTGCTACCGACAACCTCCCATCGACCTGTGCGCTCCCACACAGAGGGCCTCCTCGGGGTGCCATCAGCCAAACAATGTAGGCTGGTGACCCCCAGGGGGAGGGCCTTCTCTGTGGGGGCACCTACCCTCTGGAACCAGCTGCACCCAGAGATAAGGAGAATCCAAGACCTCAGTGCCTTCCACTGTGCCCTTAAAACTTTCTTTTTTCAACAAGCTGGGCTGGCTTAACAAATTTTTAAATCATTTTAAATTGGTCTGTCATTTTAAATTTGGGGCCAAATAGATATATATTCTTTTAACTGTTTTTAAATGTTTGTATTGTTTGTTTTTATTTGGCTGTACACCGCCCTGAGTCCCCAGGGAGAAGGGCGGTATATAAATTCAAAATAAAATAAAAATAAAATAAATAAAATGCTACCGGTTTGCACAGGCGAACCGGTATTTCCAACAATCAGCTGTGCCATGCGATTTACATTCGCTAGAAAGCAGGAAATCCTGCTTTCTGGCAAATCTAAATCACGCGGCACAGCTGTTCCCCCCCTCGCTATTCTACTTACCTTCAAAAGATTCCTTTTTCCACGTGAAGCATGCATTTGGCATGCACCATGCATGTGTGGGCAGCAAACCGGTGGCAACCCGCGAAGGATTTCACCATTGCCCCAGAGAGTCATTTATTAGAAGTATGACACTGTTTAGTTTCAAATGTTTAAAATATGGAAACAAATCTTCAAATATACTTTAAAGGATGTAATTGACCAAGCTCCAGTTTTATGGATCTAAAGGCATGATATGATTCCAATATTTGATTTCTGGTATAAATATTAAAAGTTTTCTTTTACATCTTTTTAAAATGGTTTATAAAAAAATATTTCATTTTTCCCGTGATAAGCGTCAACTATTGGCATAATTAATAAATGTTTTCAGTACAATTCCAGATAAGCCTCGCATTTTTTGATTCTCTGTTGATTTGGGGGAAAATATTATTTCTGCCTGTTAGTTAACATGCTGAGGATCTTCAAGCAATAATGCATTAGAAAACAGACTTCCCACTAACTGAATTTTTCATATGTAAAGCTATTATTATTACCAGAGTCTGATTGGAAATTGTAATTGAACCAACACAACACATCCCAGCTAGATTAGCCATTGATCAAACTATTTAAAACATTATCTTGAAAACATTCCTGCACACCAACTGCCAGGGATTGTTTGGCTCCAAGATAAGGAAAGTTCAACATACAAAGTTTTTAATGACACGTTTGACCTTGGAATTGGTCCACATTTCCTTGGCAAGCTATCGATTGATTTTTTTTTCTTCCTAAGTCAGTCTTCTTCTAAATTCCCAATTCTTTTCTCATGTAATTCAGCAAGAATTTGTTTAACTTTTAACCTTTTTTTTTAGTATCTGCATATTTTTTTTCTAAAAGTTTTTTTTGCCAGAGTATTCCAAAAGCCTTCTGCTGATCAATCAAATTATAATCAAAAGCTCAACATTCATTGCATCTCTAGTTACTACAGGTAGTCCTCGACTTACAACAGTTCATTTAGTAACTGTTCAAAGTTACACAGCACTGAAAAAAGTGACTTATGACCATTTTCACACTTCTGACCATTGCAGCATCCCTGTGGTCACATGATTTAAATTTGGATGCTTGACAACTGACTCACATTTATGGCGGTTGCAGTGTCCTGGGGTCATGTGATCCCCAGCCTTCTGACAAGCAAAGTCAATGGGGAAACCAGATTTACTTAACAACCAGTTTACTAATTTAAGAACTGCAGTGATTCACTTAACAAATGTGGCAAGAAAAATCGTAAAATGGGATAAAACTCATTTTCTCACTTAGCAACAGAAATTTTGGGCTCAATTTTGGTCGTAAGTTGAGGCCTACTTATATATCAGAATGCAATTTTGAAACCCAGTGACTGCATAGAAAAATCACTCTGTGGATTTTCAGCAGACGTTGTGAGAGAGGAGAAGGGGTATTTTTTTCTCCAGAAAGTACAATTCTCATCTCAACAGTTACTTCATTAGAAGCTAGAAATGAGACTTTTGAAAAGACAACATGTAAAATTATTGTTTTTTCTACCTACAAGGCATTTTTCCTCAGTTTTTTTTAAAAAAACAAACAAACGGGAGAACAATTCCGTTAATAATTCTGCTTACTATTTGTTTTGACAAATGGTCCACATATTGTTCCTATTGAAAGTGCATTATCTTTATCTGCTAGCTGAGTGTGAGGAATTAGTTGAGATAAACAAACCATCCTGTTTCTGTAGTATAAGACCTTTTTCTTTAAACTGAGATATTAACTACAGAAATGCAACCATCGACAAATCAGTAACAAATCTGAATTATTGTAAGATATTTCTTGGTTATTTATTATATATACTTTTCATGCTTAGAGTATTAGAACGTTTGCAAGATCTTAGTGCAATATTTTAGGTATTTAAACCTTAGAAGAACAGATAGAAACAAAAACATATAAGCATATAAATGTTCTTGGGGAAGAGGGAGCCTTTTATTTGGATGATATATAAAGAGAGAGCTGTACGACACCGAGACTTACTTCATTTATGAAGACTTGTCCACTTTCAGCAGTTTCAAAGGTATTTTGAGTAAGCCGAAAAATACCACAATATAAACTGAAAGCAAAAATATGCAGGCATGGTAGTTTGCATATTGTGTGTCTTTTTGAAGTCATAAACTACAAAACTATATATGTTAGTTTATGTTTTTGCTTTTTTATAATGGCAAATAACTAAAAATCTTCTAACAGTCCTTCAATGCAGAAAGAACAACAAATAGTAGATGGAATTAAAGAACTTTCAGGTCTCAAACTTACATATTACCGTTGCCTCTTGGGGAACTGTAATTACATTTTCTCTGTGAAAAGCATTAAAACCCTTTTCAAAACCCACAAAGAAATTTGGGAAGAATAAGAGATATAGAGAAATAATGAAAAGGAAAGGAGGCTGATTCTTTGTTATTTACATTTATCATTGCCTCTTTTATCTTCATCTTCCAACTCCGAAGGAGAATTAGTAGTAAGAAGATATACTGGAGAGGAACAAAATTTAGCCAGGAATTATTTTTTGACACTTTGATACTTTTATGTTGCTTTACACTTTTAACACTTTCCAGGTGTTTTGCAAATATAAACAACAAATAAGTAAATGGCAGAATTTATAAATGAAAAACCCTTTAATTTTTTTAAATTTGTAATAATGTCTCAAAGTCTTATTAGACAGGACCTGGTTGAATTTCAGGGGAGGTTATGTTATTAATGTTTATTTATTTATTATTTATTTTTAATTTGATTTATATGCCGCCCTTCTCCGGAGACTCAGGGCGGCTTACAAAGCGTTAAGCAATAGCCTTCATACTTTTGTATATTTATACAAAGTCAGTTTATTGCCCCCACAATCCGGGTCCTCATTTTACCTGCCTTAGAAAGGATGGAAGGCTGAGTCAATCTTGAGCCTTGTTATTCCCTTAAACAAGAATGGTAGTCCATCTCACAGCAGTGCTTCTGGGCAGCATAAAAGTGTTAAACCGTTTTAGTGGAATAACAGCAAAACAATATCTACGGTCTACTATTCTCCTTATTTCGTGAAAGTGGGGAAGTGGTAGTCCACGTTCTGAATTGGGCAGGTCAAAATGGCGTAGAGGAAGCTTGTGTTGAAGATACCTCCACATCAAATCAAGGAGAGCTTTAAAGTGCAAAAGCAATACTTCAAGTTGCATGTGGAAGTTGGTAGAAGCCCCGTGCAGAATTTGGAGCACTGGTAACACATCATATGTTCATGTTAGCATATGCTTACTTGGCTGCTGCATTCTACACTAATTGAAGCTTCTGGGCAGTCTTCAGTCTTGCGGAGAACATATGACAGTATTCCGAGCAAGTGGTTATGAAGGGAAGAAACACTGATGGACAAGCTTCCCAGTTCAGCTTGGATCATCACTTGAAGTTTCCCTGGTCATAGTCTCCCTCTGTTCATTCAGTCACATACTGAGTCCAGGAGAAAGAGGTAGTCCTTCAATGGCAGTGCCATCCCATCCTGAGACACAATCAGAGATGTTTTCCGTGATATTTAAACAGTAATTTCATTTTCCTAGCTTCAGGCTATTTCATCTGACCAAGACCCTTATCTCCTCCATACTCTTGGCCAAGAGACTGACAGCATCTCTTGTACAGTCTGGGCAACAACACACAATTAGGTATCATCAGCTTATTAATGAATATGTACCTGGAACTATCAGATGACCTCTCCAGCACTTCGTGCAAATATTAAGATTCCAAGAACACACCTAGAACAACACATTATAAGAGAAGAGCTGTGTTAGTCTACGGCAGCCAAAAGTCAGGAGTCTGATAGCACTTTTTCTGATTAACAGGTTTTATTAAAAGACATGAGCATTTGCAAGTTGCAGCTCATTTTATCAGATGCACAGAGTGATTCAATTGATGTACGATTTAAATCAGAATGAGGTGGGAGTGAAAGTGATCTGCTGATGAAACCTACCCCAGCTCCTGTTCTCCTGTCCTACAGACAATTTATCAGCATTGTCCCCCAGACTGCAACTATGCACCAGAACACTTTAAAGTTGCAATTCTCCCTTCGCTTCATCTACAGGAGTTTGTTTAATCTGTGTTGCTCCTGTTGCACTTTTGAAAGGCACTCTGGTGAAATTGCAGTCTAAGGCAGGCATTTAAACTTTCAGCACATCGTTTCCAATGATGGTCACACATAGGAAGAGCCTTGGATAGTACAGTGGTCTAAAGCACCCTGTTATTAACACCAGTTGCCTGCAATTATTGCAGGTTCGAATCTCACCAAGGCTCAAGGTTGACTCAGCCTTCCATCCTTTCTAAGGTAGGTAAATTGAGGACCCAGTTTGTGGGGGCAATAAGCTGACTTTGTATAAATATACAAAAGTATGAAGGCTATTGCTTAGCGCATTGTAAGCCGCCCTGAGTCTCCGAAGAAGGGCAGCATATAAATCAAAAAAAAATTTTTAAAAAAAGGAAGCCCATTCCCAGTTGCTCCTCTATTAGGGTGGGGTTGAATGGGTAGGAAACTCTTATTGTAGCCACTTGGCAGTGGCTCAGTTTTTACTCTCTGCAAATGTTCTGCAGAAATAGACTGAAATCAGTTGTTCTTTATATAATGTCAAATATGGGTAATGCTTAGCCTCACTGAGTTTCTGTCTTTGATTGTTACATTGTAGAAAGTTATGACGGATGCTTATAAATTTCAGTCAGCTGTAAGCATATAGTATATATTAATATTACTTAACAACAGAGTTCAATAATCAGAGAATTTATAAACAATGAGTGTTATTAAGTTCTACTGGACTACTAGAGTGGAAACTATGAATGGTGGTAATAGTAGTTATTTTCTCAAGGTAGAAGATGGAAGTGAACTTACACCAAATCATACAATTAGTCCGTCTAGATGTGGGGAGAAAGTATCCCAGGGTCAGGAGGGAGGGGGTCTCTCACAAGGAGCAAAGAGACAACATATCTTAGAATCTTTGGTTTATAGAAAAAGGGGTGCTGCCCCCATTAGCAGTTCACAGTGTATATCTAATATGTAGTATACAAATAAGTGCATTAGTTTGTCAAGATTCCTGTCTATAGGTGAGCAGCATGAAAGAAACTAATAAAGATATAAAGTAGCTCATGTTGTTCTTGGTTCCATAAGCCTGACACCAGCTCAAGATGCTTCCACCTAAGATAAAGGTAAAGGTTCCCCTGCACATGTGTGCTAGTCGTTTCCAGATCTAGGGGCAGTGCTCATCTCCGTTTCTAAGTCAAAGAGCCAGAGCTGTCCGAAAATGTCTCTGTGGTCATGTGGCTGGCTTGACTAAACACCAAAGGCATACAGAGCACTGTTACCTTCCCACCAAAGTGGTCCCTATTTTTCTACTTGCATTTTTACATGCTTTTGAACTGGCAGAAGCTGGGACAAATAACGGGAGCTCACTCCGTTACACAGCGCTAGGGATTTGAACCACTGAACTGCCGACCTTCTGATCGACAAGCTCAGCGTCTTAGTCACTGAGGCACCATGTCTCTTCCACCTAAGATCCTAGGCTAATTCTGCCAATTGTCAGCAGTTCGTTTCTGACCAGTTCAAGGTTGACTCAGCCTTCCAGTCTTCCAAGGTCGGTAAAATGAAGACCCAGATTGTTGGAGGCAATTTGCTGACATTTTTAAACTGATCAGAGAGTGCTGTAAAGCACTGCAAAGTGGTATGTAAGTCTAACTGCTATTGCTATGTTCTTTTTTCAACTTGAAAATGAAGGATGTCAACCAGGAACTAGGGTTGAAATCCAGCAGGTTGTGACAAGTTCTGGAGAATGGTAGCGGAAGTTTTGAGCAAATACCACCTCTGGCTGGTCCTAGAGTGGGGTGAGAATGGAGATTTTGCAATATCCTTCCCCCAGGAGTGGGGAGGGAATGGAGATTTTGCAGTATCCTTCCCTTGCCATGCCCACCAAGACACGCCCAGTAAACCACACCACACCCACCAAGCCACGCCCACAGAACCGGTAGTAAAAAAAAAAATGGATTTCACCACTGCCAGGAACTATCTGCAGGCAAAGCAGTTCTTATACCATTTAGCCATAGTTATTGTCAGAAAGGGGTGTTATTTATTCTCCATTCAACTTTAGTGAGCAGACTCTGCAGCTTTTCCATTGTTTGGAAAATCTACACAGCCTGTTGGAGCAGATGGAAGAATAAACCAAAAGACACATGTACAGAACGGAAGAATAAGTTTCCAGGTTCACTTGCTCTCCTAAAAACTATTCCCAACCTTCTCCAGCTTTACTTTAATCAATACTGCCAAGATTGAACTGACTCAGGAACTGGTCAGAAGTATGCCAAGCCAGGAGGCAGAAAAACAGCAAAGCACCATCTGGCTTCTTCCTTTCTTTTTAACAGGAAATAAATTATACCTGTCTTTTTTCATTTTATTTTCCTTCAAGTACACAACTCAGAAGAGTCAACCCATTCCTGGGATCACTCTTCATACCATTAGGTACCGCTTTACCAGTGGCCTGGTTTGTTTGTTTTTTCTCACATGCTATTCTCACTTTTCATTAATTCCCTTCTTCCACATTTGGATCTCTCCCACACACACACACACACACATACACTCTTCCCATTTAAACAGGAACAAATTGTTTTGTAAGGTGTAGTTTCCACTGAATTAATTATTGAGCTACTCTTCAAGTCATAGGCAAGATATCTTCTGTATGTTTCCATCTGGAATGTGCACATTAGAGATTTGGCAGCCTAATGCAGTATTTCAGTCAGACAACAAGAAAGCAGGGAATGTTATGAGAACGGGGGGAAACTCAATCTTTTCATACACATCCCTCCAAAAGACCAGGAAACTGGATTGCAGATGAGGCTGGGGGAAAAATGGTTGCCGACAGAACGCCGTTTGAAAACCATTTCAAATCCTTCTGTCTACGAATAACCATCGCACAAGCAACTGATATACTGTATGTCGGAAGCAAATACCAAAGCAGGGATCCAGCATCCACTTTTGAACCTCTGGTTTACCGTATCTTTGCTCTCTGATGCCAATCTGTTATAAGAATTGCTGAGATAATACAAGGAAAGTGTTTGGTCTATTCAAAATTGCCAGATAAGGTTGGTAATGCTCTTTCCATACTCCCCAAAATTGATGATGTGGATTGAATGGTTAATTGTGAAAGTACACGATAGGAGATTCTACTCAGCTGGTGAAGATTTTAGTAAACATTTTCCTGAAATGTACTGAGAAATTTGAATGTTTGAGTCCCCGTCCATCAACATTTAGAGGGAAAAAATAAGTCTGGATGGAAATCTGAAGAAAGGAGAAATCTAGGCTGTCATTTCTTAATCTGGACACCTAGATCAATTTGGTGCAGAAGTTGTGATCTTTTTTCACCCTGCAACTTTTTGTAAAGGGTTATTTCACAATTTATTTATTTATTTATTTATTTATTTATTTATTTATTTATTTATTTATTTATTTATTTATTGGTTCGATTTATATGCCGCCCTTCTCCGGAGACTTAGGGCAGCTTACAATGCATTAAGCAATAGCCTTCATACTTTTGTATATACCTGCTTAGTAGGGCTTTCGGGGGCCCCTAAGCAGTGTTCTTTTTTATACAAAGTCAGCTTATTGCCCCCACAATCCGGGTCCTCATTTTACTTACCTCGAAACGATGGAAGGCTGAGTCAACCTTGAGCCTGGTGAGATTCGAACTTGCAGTAATTGCAGGCAGCTAGTGTTACTTAACAGTACTTTAATCTGCTGCGCCACCAAGGCACAATTGCACAGACCCTAAAAAGAGTGAATGCATTTTAATGAAAAGTTGAAAGAACTGCCTGAATGAGAGCAGTGGTCCAACTTGCTATCCCAGGCCTTGTGGTATCATCCTATATGTGTTGAGGTTTACATCATTTGCATCAGTTCTGTGAAAACACTGCGATGCATACAACATTTTCATGGCTCCTTAAAGACCTTTATGCTGTAACATCATCATGGAGAAACAATTTCAAGCGTGAATCTTTTCAACCTTATCTTGAAATGTTGCATGCGCAGTACACTGCTGAGTTCTGAGTCACTATTATTTTTCATATATGAAGCACAGTTACTGTGATGAGAATTAAGCGTTTCCCTCCCCCTCCCTTGCCCATTGGCCTTCCAATACTTT
Source organism: Ptyas mucosa (assembly GCA_012654045.1). Lineage (NCBI taxonomy): Eukaryota > Metazoa > Chordata > Lepidosauria > Squamata > Colubridae > Ptyas > Ptyas mucosa. Next base: position 13,540,113 of record WNWU01000017.1, on the reverse strand, counting down.
TACAAGGCAGATATAAATACAGTCCTCTTTGCTTAAAATATTTTGGCCTCCCTAAAATAAAGACTGCCGTCAGCCTTTTCTTACGATGTCAGCGTACAATTAAAAAAAACAAACCCAGTTAAGGCTGCCATTGATGCTGCTGAAGCCACACGGCTGCCTTTTCCCCAAGTGACAAGGCAAATGACATTTCAGACAGCCCCTTATGGAGCACACATTCCCTCTGCTACCTGATAGGCAGTTCAGGCTGCAGATTAGTTTTTATGACAACCTGTATAAGCAGCCAGCCAGCCGCATGCAGAAGGACAGAAAGCGGAACGCGTGCTTGGCTGTGTGCCATTTTCTATTTGGTTCCTGATAGTGCTTAATCAAAGCCCTCAGTGGGGTCCCGTCTTTCCCCCTTGTATGCATGTAGGCTGTCGCTTGTTATTTGCATCACGTCTCCCCATGCCTAGGCAGGATCAGAAAGCTGGAATATTCTGAGTTATTTTTATTTTCCTTCTGGTGAAAGGTGTGATTGATACACACACAGACACAAACACACACACACATATGCATACACACAGAAATATTGGCCTTTTGTTGAACTCTTGCACTATATAAACCCTCAGATTTCCCCCCCTCCCCCTCCTTTTCTTCTCCTGGGAGATACATATTGTAGAAACAACAACAAAGAGTTTCCTGTTTATGAAAACTGAATTTATATTTATACACGCATTGCGTGTGAGTGTGGGGTGACAGAATGAGAGAGAATTAGAGCTGTTTTAAAAATCACACGCCCCATACCAAGGGCTACCATTGATAAATCTGTCCTTAAGCTACAAAAAACCTAGTTTGCTTCAAAAACAAAATGGACCCAGATAGTTACCATTTTTTATAGAAATGAAAAAGATTTTTTCCTGGAAGACAGTGTGGGCAGAAGGAAGGAAAGATGCAATTCTACTTATTAGGTACTCCAGTGTTTATAGCATCCACAGGATATCTTCTTTTTGTTCAGTCACTAAGTCGTGTCCGGCTCTTTGCGACCCCATGGACCATATTCCTCCATCCATGCCCTCCATCCTCCCTTGTCTTCCAGAGTTTGCCCAAATTCATATTTCTTGCATCAATGACACTATCTGACCATTTTATCCGCTGCTGTCCCTTTTTTGCCCTCAATCTTTCTCAGCATCAGGGTCCTTTCCAATGAGTCCTCTCTTCTCATTAGGTGGCCAAAGTATTTGAGCTTCAGCTTCAGTATTTGTCCTGCCAAAGAACATCCAAGGTTGATTTCCATACAGGATACACACTACAGATCATATTCTTCTTGCTCAGGAACTGCCAATTTACTTAGCTTTCCAAGGATATTGTTCAGATCAGTGACTATCACATTCTTTGAACCCCAAGCAACATTGGGTATAATGCAAGCCAAACATGCTTATGCAACAATCACAATCAAACTTTAAAAACTTTATTGCCCTGCTCCAGTCCGAACAGGGGTGAAATGATACCACTTCGCTCCGGTTCAGACAAACTGGTAGTGATAAAAACTACTGGTTCGGGTGAAAAAAAACCTACCAGTTTGGTCAAACTGGTAGTTAAAAAGCTACCGATTCAGGTGAACCGGTAGTTTAAAAAAGCTACCATTTCGTCTGAACCGGTATTTCCAATGATCAGCTGTGCTGCGTGGTTTATATTCGCTAGAAAGCAGGAAATCCTGTTTTCTAGTGAAGCTAAATCATGCAGCACAGCTATTCCCCCCTCCCGCTGTTCTACTTACCTAGTGAAGTCTTTGTTTTCCATGTGAAGTGCACATTTGGCATGCAGCACATATGCGTGGGCCGCAAACCAGTGGTGATCCTCAGAGGATTTCACCACTGAGTCCTAACCTCAATCCTACTTGCTCAGGTAGATTGCAACAGCCATCCCTGACTCATAGTTACTTCCCAAGCCAAGACATGACAATGGTGCACCAGGATTAATCCTGAACAGCAAGATTCATCAAGATGATTCCATCCAGGAATCAGTCAGAATCCCTGAAAGCCATGTTGTGAAAAAAGAACCCAGACCTTCTAGCTGCTTACCTATATTCAGAGAGCCCCAAGTTGTTTGGCAGTCTTAATCACAAGATCCTTCTAAAGTTCCAGTTTTCTACTGCAAGGGTCTCCAAATATGGCAACTTTAAGACTTGTGGACTTCGATTCCCAGAATTCCTCAGGCAGCCATGTTGAAGTCCAAAAGTCATAAAGTTGGAGACCCCTTCCTAGTGAATCAGGGCTGGCACCAATTTATTTATAGGCCGTTCTAGGAGAACTTTGAGGATGGAGTTATAATGTTTGAGAAAGGTGACCAAATATACCACAATGCCATGGAACAGAGTGGCAATTCATTTGTGGATCTTTCCCATCATGGTGACTAAGACCTGGAATTGGCAAGTCTATCCAATTCAGTTGCACTATTTTTCCTCCCTGATTTTGCATATTTCTTTTAAAAATTGTAGGAAAACTTATATAAAACTGAATATGGCATTTTTTATTTGTTCCTCTAAATAGGTGGGTTTTGCCAAGTTTCTTAATAGTTAGTTTTTCAATTGTCCTCAGAACAATGCATGTTATTTACGCTTTATTGAAAGGTATGCCTTTCTGTGTATATTTCTATCTAAAATATACACATTTCAGTATATTATTGGGTTATGTGTTAACCTTAGAAAAGCAAGAATTTTTATGAACAGTGGTCTTCCCTTAATGACTGTAATTGGAATTAGGAACTCCGTCACTAAGCAGTGTTGTCATAAAACAAAAATATCACCTGCCAAATTTAAAATAGCAGTTCTGACAGTTGTGGTTGCAGATGATAAGTATTTCCCACACAGTTGTTAAGTACAGTGTCATGTGGCTGCAACTTGCAAATTTCTGCTGGCTTTCCCATTCACTTTGCTCATCAGAAGCCAGCAGTGAAAGTCACAAATTGCCAAGCACATGAATTGTAATCATATGACCTTGAGGATGTTGCAATGACCACAACTTCAAGAACCTGTCATGAGTCTCATTCAATGCCATCATAACTGCAAACAGTTGCTGAGTGCGTAGTGGCTACCCTGAACAACTACCCTGAAGGACTACCTGAATATTCTAGTTCTTTTCTAAGTCTGGCAAGTATAAATATATCCAAATTTAGATTACACCATTAAATCATTCTGATCAATCAATACAAAGCCAAAGAGTGAAATCCAGACTTACTTATGCAAAAATAAAGCTATTGTAATCAAGATACATATTTCTAGAGTAACATTCCTGCGGTCCAATTCACTATTTCCTTGGGAATAAGTCCCCAGAACTTGATGTGGGTTCCTTCTAAATAGACATCTATGTCCTTCCCTTTACTTGAGTAAGTTATGTAGTGCTCAAACTTATAATTATTACAAGTGTAACTAAATTTGGATCCAACTCACTTAGTTTGAAAGCGTTTGGTCAGTGTAAAGATCTATCAATATGATCCACTACATTCATTTATAAAATTACCTTGTGTTCTATTTATGAATTACATTGTACCTGAGTAAACAGTATTTGAAGTAACACTGAAAACTCTGGCAAGTACATTTCTGGGTAGGCAATTTTACTTTTCAGCAAAAAAGAAAACTTCCAAACTACTTCCTCCTGTGCCATGTCTTTGGAGCGTTTTCCTAATATTCATGAAAGTGAAAGAAAATGGCGGCAACTCATCCAAAATGGCTTCAGATCTCATGTACAGGGATAGGAAGCACTTACTGCATAGTGTAGTTGTAAACTATGTAGTAAGTGCAACCCAACCCTCTTCATGAGATCTGAAGCCATTCTGGATGAGTTGCTGCCATTTTAAGACGAAAGATGAAAGAGTTTTAAGCCATGGAAAATTCAGAATCCACTTCTTACTTGGCTCTTTCCTCTCTTTTCAGTAGTGATGGGCCACATAAGTAGTGGGTGGGTGCGGGGGGAGAGAATATACCTATCAAATGTGGGGATTCTTTTTCTTATAAGTTGGAAAGACAAAGTTCTTACTTCCTCATATCTAGCATAGTTCTAAAATAGACTATTTTTTTGGCTGCTGCTCAATTTCTTTAATGAAGGCAGGAGAAATGTGAGTGTAGCCATATGGTAGCCAGCAACTGCAGTAGAGGGGGGGGGGGAAACCCACATATTTTGGCATGTAGAAACAAATAAGTCAGAAAACTTAACAAGCCAGTATGAACTTCAGGCTTTTGTCTCAAACATAAGATCCAAGGCTTCAAACACACCAAAGGAGTAATGGGGGTATTTAGATGTCCTTTCCCTCCCTTGTCCTTTCAGGATGTAGCTGAGTTTTGAGGGCATTTGATCTTCTTTAGCAGAGGAGATCAAAAGTTGGATGGAGATAGAAGAGAATGGTTTCCAGTTAAGACTCAAATGTGGCTTTTGTCCAATGTTCAGCCAGCAGAGCAGATTTCCAACTCAAGAGCAGCTGCTACTTTAAAAAGCTAAGATCAATGAAAAAAAAGAGAAAGAAACTTGGATCCCTTTCTTCTCTTAACACCCACTGTACCTCTTCATGTATCTCTGTGATACAGAAATAGGTCCTATTTTTTTTCAATTCAAGAGCATTAAAGCAGAAAATGAATGGATAACCAACTAATATTTGAAAGATTGGTGATTAGATAGAGTAGAATTTAGAACTGTAACACAGGTTTAAGGGTAGTATAAGAGAGTGAAGGTTGCTACACAAATATAGAGCTATAGTGTTATTGCTCCTGATATGAGGATATGATATGAAATATAGAGCTATAGTGTTATTGCTCCTGATATGAGGATATGATATGAAATATAGAGCTATAGTGTTATTGCTCCTGATATGAGCAATTGTGTCCTGATATGAATATATATGATCTCCATTTGTATATCATACAACGAAGTATGATCTACACATGCATCCACTATTTATGATTCCAGAAAGCTGAGTTACAGTTATGATCAGGCAGTAAAAAGAAAAAGAAAAAGAAATTGTTTGGTGATTGAGTTATCCATCTTTTACTCATATCTGTATAAATATTTTTGTGACAAGCCTACAATGAACAGCTATAGTTTTCAGTAAGCATTAAGACAGTGAGGTCTTCCAAAGTCCATTGTTTCCATCCATCCAATGTGCCTATTTGGCTTCTTTGTCTCACTGAACAGGATGGGATGCTCAGAAATGGTGTGGATCAAATCCCTATTTCATAACAAATCTCTCTGGGACACAGTTCTTCATAATCTTCCTTAGGCTAAACCAGGGATGAAATCCAGCAGGTTCTAACAGGTTCTGGAGAACCAGTAGTGGAAATTTTGAGTAATTGGGAGAACCGGCAAATACCACCACTGGCTGGCCCCAGAGTGGGGTGGGAATGGGGATTTTGCAATATCTTTCCCCTGCCACGCCCACCAAGCCACACACACAGAACCAGTAGGGAAAAATTTTGAATTTCACCCCTGGGCTAAACTATTTTGCATGTAGACCATAACCATGCATACATTTTCCTTTTTTTTTTTTCTTGGAGGGAAGGGGATGGAAGTGATCCCAAGAGAAATGGATTGACATCACAATCATTTGCATTATCTTAGCCTCTTTTTCCCTAATAAATTACATACTGCCAAAAGCAAACTCTAAAGATTTTTGTGCTGCGGCCTAGTCCTATTTAACTGGCATTTTGTTTCTTTCAAGAGACTTTGGGTAAAATCTACATTTCACCTTTTATCAACAGAATGGTTTCTTGTTGATAAAACAAGACTAAGAAACCATTTAGATGAAAAAGAAGGACTTAAATTGCAGGCCCGGGGGTGGGGGTAAGGGTGGAGGGATTGTTGTTGTGGCTGGTTTTCACATCCGGATCAGATTTTCAGATAGCACAAGATAATCAGAAGGAAAAGGAAAATCATCAAAAGTATCCTTAGGCCTCCGTAGCACAATGATCACATTGATAATCTGTAATAGTACTTCTTTAGTTCATTGTAATTTTAAAAATGATATTCAGCTACCAGAATGTCTGGCTTATTATGTCTTTGAAAGGGTTAAGCATTTGAACTTTATTACATCTCAGAGAAAGTCCAGCAGCATCAGGAAAGAGGGATTTATTTAATATTATGCAGTAAAAGAAGGTTTGACTAAAGGATTCAAGGGATTAGCTGCTCCATAGCAGCAGCTTTGTGAAAAATAATACAATATCTGAGGCTGTGATTGCATTGGTCAGAAATATCTTTTTAAGGGCTCTCATAAAGGAAAGAAACAACAGCCAGGTATTAAGTTATATACCGTACTTGTGGTGTCTTCTTGAATTATCGGACTCCTTTGAAACATTTAATTAAATGTTTATATATAACCCCATCTCAGAATAAATCAAATGATTTAGCAAAAATAAAATTATGGCTAGGGTTATTTCATTTAGTATGTTTGGATTCTGCCATTGGGATTATCTGACAAAGTAATGCAAGTTCCTTGGGCCAAATCAATCATTTCTGTAGCTCCCAGAAAAAATGATTTAGGTATTTAAATTGGCCCAGAATATTTTAATAGCCTGGTTATGCTGAAGCATACCAAAGTCCCTGGATAATTAATCAGACAGATTTACTCCCATCATAATCATAAGGAAAAGATTTTTACCGCCTTTTATTTCTGCCAGGTCTACCATTTTATTTCCAAGTAAAACAAAGGCTTATATTTTTGTTAAAGTATTTGCACTTCTAAATTCTGGAATATATTAATCTCGAGATAAAAGACTGTAGATTCCAACATAAACAACAAAGTGTCATGTAGACAGAGTAGTTCATTCAGTCAGTTGCTTGGAAATATGAGGTATCTGAAGTCTAAGGATCTAGGCCAGCAATTTCCACTGTTCTCTCTCCCTCCCTCCCCCCCCATACACACACACACACACGGATAAATAGACATAGTACATGCAAAGTGAAACAGGTTTTCAATTCGTTATCATGCCAATCCTTTGTTTCTTCCTATATCTGTATTATTTTCATATACCCGAGGTACAGTTGGGCCTCACCTTGTTGCTTTATCAAAGGACCCTAAGTGGTTCTGTCAACGGGACCATGAATGGAGATGGAGCTGATGCAGTAGCTGATTTGATTGCGGTGTTGTTGCTTCCAAGGAGGTGGGGGCTTGGGGTGGGATTTCTTTATGGGTTTTTATTATATGATGGAGTTTTTAAATTTTGTAAGTTGCCCAGAACCACCTATGGGTGAATAGGGCAGATATATATATATATATATATATATATATATATATATATATATATAGTCAAATTATTTTATTAAAATACATTTAATAAATTTGTTTTGTTTTATTTATCTGTTAAATTTTTATGCCACCCATCTCCCCTACAAGGTAACTCTTGGCAGCTTACAGGTTATAAAACATAATTAAAAGGTATAGAATCAATGGTAAGGAAGAATATTAAACAACATTCACTGATTGCGATTGGATGAAACATGTAATTTATGTTAAGAAATGTACTAATAAATGTTGATCTTTTCCCCTACAGAAGCTCAAGGAATGCAAACACATAAAGAGGATCACAACTATGCCTTTTTTTTAAAAAATGCAGTTGGAGGTAATTCAACATTTTAGTCCTACAAATTGCAGGCCATAAACATCTCTCTGTTTTCCTGGTTTCTGAGGGCCCTGCTCCTTTAAGTCCTAGTCTCGCCATCCTTCTGTGACACAGAATATCTAACAGACAGAGTGCTGTTTAATTTACACCTGCTACGTGCTAGGAGTGCAAAAAGGCTCTATCAAACATACTGCTAGTGCTATATCCCCTTGACAGTACCGGATTTATTTATTCGTTTGTTTATTTATGACATTACAATGCTACCCATCCCATAATTTCTACCCCAAGCTTTTTGGGGATCATTTTAAAAAAAATATTGGGAAACTATATCCCATCCTAATTTATCTTTAGCGTATAATAAGGAAACATTCCATCTATCCTGATATTAATTCAGTATAAGTCTCCTTGCATTTCACCCCCACCCCTGGTTTTGTATGTATAGGGAAGTATAGTAGTATGTTCTCAGAATGATAATAATCTATTTCTCTACGCACACTACTGAGCTGCTGGTGACCCCAGCTGACCCAATTGAAATTGATTTTGTTGTTGAACTCCTAGCTGGTGCAAATTAATCTCAGATCCATACAAGATCAGGGAAGCAAGACAGGGAGTACAAAGACCTCAAACGCTGAGGAGAAAAATTAGTTCTGGAGAAGGTATTTTAAGTTTGGGAAAGATAAATGGTTACAATGACTTGCTTTGATAGAACATATGTAGGAGAGAAGAATGACAAGAGCTAAAAGAAGTGGGGGGAGAGGGAGAGGGAGAGAGAGAGAGAGAGAGAGAGAAAGAGAGAAGAAAAGCTGTAATTTAATAGCCTAATTTCCTGCCTGGCCTTATAGAAACACTCATCTCCTTTCTGACAGCTGATGAAAATGCACCGCGATTTGATTTGCTCCCCAGTGTGGGACAAGTTGAGTCCTATCTTCCCCAGCAGGCCCCTTGGGCTACAGCAGGGAAAGAGGAGAAACCCCATCTCTGGTTTCTTCCACCTTCCCTTATTCACTACCAGTGAGTTATTTTCTAAATGGTATTCCTATCATTGAATTGACTTAATTTCTTATTTCCCTTCTTGATTTAGAAGAGAGGTGGAAAACTATGGCCCATTTATGACCTGTGGACTTCAATTCCCAGAATTCCTTAGACAGCATGTCTGGCTTAGGAATTTTGGGAGCTGAAGTCCACAAGTCATAAAAAGGTTATAGTTCCCCACCCATTTTAGAACATGTCAACAGTTGCCCTTCCTATCTTAGAATTTGATTGTCAAGCCATCTTCAAAGGCAAGGACTGGAAAGACACACCTTCATACCTACATGGCCTCCTTTTCTGCTTTTGGGGGGGGGGGAAGCAATATTATTTCAAGTGCAGAACAGGAGTAAGAAATGTTCCGACAAAAGTTTTAAAATATAGGATAAGGAGAAAAAAGATGCTATACTTTGCAGAGGTCTCTTGACTAAGACAGCTGAACCAATGCTTAGTCTTATCTCTACTGTGGTATCTTTTGGACCTCTCCTCTCCTGGCTGGAGAATTCTGGGAATTGAAGTTCACACATTGAGCTAGACCAGTGCTTCTCAAATAGTGGGGCGCGCCCCCCAGGGGGGGCGCGAGGCTCCATAAAAGGGGGCGCGTTTGACCTCGGCATCTGATTGGCTGTCCAAAACCCTTGTGACACGAGCCTGTCGGAGCCATCTTTAGTGTGGGACGTCCATCCACACTTAATTTGTTGCCCAACGGATGTGCGCCCAATTGATGCTCAAATGACTGACAATGACCTCCTGTGAAACATAACGCTGCCCCAATTAATCAAACTTGCTAAAGAAATCGGGCTACCGCTGCTGACATTTGCATCGATAGTGAGCATTAAGCCAGTACATGTGACTGCGCATGCTCCTCCCTTTCAAGGAGAACAGACCTTTTTCTAATAATGATACTATTTACAGTCGCGCGGGGGGCGCGAAAAATGTTTTCTTCTTCCTAGGGGGGCATGACAGAAAATAATTGAGAAGCACTGAGCTAGACAGAGTCTATCAAAATGGTGATACTGAATACAGAAAGTAATACAAATCATACTAAGTAGATGTGTACAGTATATATCACATTTTATTTTATATGGAACTTATTTCACAATTTTCATATTCATTTTACATACAGGTTTTCATATATCATATAATTATTATATTTAATGAGAGAAATATACCCACAATGTATTTCTGTCTCTGGTGTATGTATCTGTAGCTTGTATCCTGTGATGTACCTAAAGTAGTTTACTGTGAACTAATCTCTTGAGTAGAGTATTGAAATTAATGAGTGCAGCAGGACTCATCCTATCACCCTTATGTCTTATGGTTTATTCCAATTCAGTCATATTAAAAGATGTCCTTTTAAAAAATTTATTAAATTTATATGCTGCCCATCTCAGCTAGAGGAACCGGACCACACTAGTGGCGGTTGACTATGCATTGTATACAGCCCCACTTGCGCGAGCGGTGGGTGCCAGTGCTTGCAGCCCCACTTGCACAAGCAATGGGCATGTGCATCTGCCGCTCCCACAAATGAAGCTCTGTGTGTGCACACATGCACCTTGCCCCTCATGCAAAACCATCCCCTCTCCTTGCCTTACACCGGGTTGCCAACCCGGAAAGGTTGGGGAACATTTCTCTAGGCATCTTAAAACCAAGTAAAAAAAACAAGATAAAACATTAAAATAATAAATATGAACATTTAATATTAACAAGATTACTATTAATAATATTTAATATTAATACTTGATATCTCTTCACCCTACCATCATACCGAGGCACCAACTGTTCTGTTTTTTCTAATGTTTGACATAGGCTATTTCCAACTCAGAAAGTGGTTTTCTTTTGAGTTTGGCTTAACTTGTTACATGAACATAGATATGCCATAGATAAACTGTAAATCCCAATTTATGACATTTTTATCAAGTGAACCCCATTAGCAGCAGGTTATTTGATAAATCATGGCTGATCAAGTGAAGGCTTAGCTCAGTGGCTAAATCCAGTCATTAACTTCAAGTACTCTTAAAACAGTAGCTGTACCTGCTGTTATTATCCTGGCCTTCATCTTTCTTGAAATGCATTGCATGTTAATCATGTTTCATTGACTGTGGCTTAAAGTTACTTGTACAGCTACACTACAGCATTAGCCGTCCTTCAGTAACAATATCTGCATGACTAAGAGAAACCATCTGCCAATGGAGATGTGCTGCATAGCAAGTTCTAATGAAAGTTGATGACATCCTTTTTAAAAATGAAAAAGACAAAGACAAATCCAAAATATGTTAAACCTGTACATTGTTACATTATTCTCCCTGACAAGGTGCTATGTGCCAGTGGCTGTTAAACACGCTTCTGCCAAGGCTCTGCAAAAGCATCTAATTGGTGGTCATAGCTTAACAGTCTGTTTATATGTTAATGAATCAGGTAGCTAAATTACATGCATGAGAACTCGCAGACTCATATTTGAGACAAGTCAGGTGACAGCCATTACCACCGCAACACACTTTGCCAGTTATTTTAAGAAATGAACATTGTCTCTGAAGCAGTGTGTTATATATTCCCTGTTCCTGGGGTTAGACAAAGTTGGGTGAATACTGGCTGCAAACACCAGGCACGTTTTCTATAACTCCCTTTGGAAACTCATTAACAATAATAATATCCTTCTTCTAAACGAAGTATTGCTTCAGGGTCCTCCAAGGCTCTTGTGAGCACCAGCAGCTTTGGTTTACCTGCTCTTATCCTTCCCCCCCCCCAAAAAAAATAAGGTACAGGTAGTCCTCGACTTGCGGCCACAATTAGGATGGACGGATTCATTGTTCAATAGTGCAGTTGTTAATTGAAGCATCACATGACCGCACCTGATTTTACAACCTTTTTTTGCCACAATTGTTAAGTGAGTCATTACATGATCATGACTTATGACTTTCCCTGCTGGCTTCCCAACTGCTTGCCAGAAGCAAGATGGGCAAGTCACAAATGGCAATCACATGACTGCAGGGTACTGCAAACCTCGTAAATGTTGCCACATGGCAGACTGTGATCACATGACTGCAATGATTATAAATCTGAGCATCAGCCATGGCTCACTTTTTCCAGCACCATTGTAACTTCGAATGGTACCTAAGCTAATGGTCGTAAGTCAAGGAATGCCTGTATGAAAAGAAGGGAAATTTGAGATGAGCTTCACCGAGGGACTCTGGAGAACACAATGCAGAAAGATGCTTTAGTGGAGATGCTATGGACCAGATATAGCACTCTAACTAACTCAATACATTCAGTTAGGTGGAAGTTCTCTCCATGTTAAGTACATTGCAATCATCTAGATGGGAGGTTACCAGCACTTGAACAATTATAGCTAGGCTACGTCTCTGCAGGAAAGAGTGCATCTGATGTACTGATCAAAAGTGGCAATATGCACACCTGGCTGTGGAAGTCACTTAGACCTCCAACAAGAATTATCATTTTTGACGCATCAACAGAAGCATCAAATTACATATATTTTCTTCTACCTCACTTAGATGGGCAGACTCCCCAGTTCCCGAATAGACAACGTTTCCATCTTGAAGGGATTCAGATCCAATGTATTGTCATCCATGTGGTGCTACAGGAAGTGAATAGCCTTTCCTGATTGAGTAGTTTTGAAGAAACAGACGGGAAGGTCATTTGCATGCTAGTGATACTCAGCTCCATAACTTCCAAAGAAGCCCAAGCAGTCTTATGTAACAAATGCCCACAGCATGGCTGCCAAGGAAAAAAGAGAGAGTAATGCAATTCTCTGAGCCCATCCCTGAAAGTAGGAGTAGCATTCCTAAAACACAGTGCTCCAAATTTCCAACTTATAAAAATGATCCAGAATACAATGGTTAGTGATCCTGAAAGCTATTGAGAGATTAAGCAGGTTTGATAGAATAATTAGAACTGCAGAACAACCAGTGGTGGGATTCAGCCAGTTCGCACAACTTAGGGAGAACTGGTTGTTAACTTTCTGAGCAGTTTGGCAAACTGGTTGTTGTAAGAAATCATTAGGGCAGAGAACCGGTTGTTAAATTATTTGAATCCCACCACTGAGAACAACGGATAATTAGAATTGCAGAATAAATAATTGCTACCAACCTGCCTTCTACTGAGGACCTGTGTACTGCACGAGTCAAAAGGGGGGCTGTGAAAATATCTACAGACCCCTCCCATTCTGGACATAAATTGTTTCAACTTCTACCCTCAAAATGACGCTATAGGGCACTGCACACCAGAACAACTAGACATAAGAACAGTTTTTTCCCCGAACGCCATCACTCTGCTAAACAAATAATTCCCTCAACACTGCCAAACTAGTTAAGTCTGCATTACTATTATTCTTCTCAGCCTTCCTATTACCTATCTCCTCCCACTTATGACCATAACCATGTTGCTTATATCTTTACTATTTATATTGTTTTATTTGTTTCCTAGTATGATTTGATTGCTTATTAGTAATCTGTGACTATCACTAAGTCTTGTATCTTATGATTTGAGGTGGCGCAGTGGTTAGAGTGCAGTACTGCAACTACTTCAGCTGACTGCTAGTTCAGCAGATCAGTGGATCAAATCTCACCGGCTCAAGATTGACTCAGCCTTCCATCCTTCCGAAGTGGGTAAAATGAGGACCCAGATTGTTGGGGCAATATGCTATTTAGTATACTGTCTTTGGTGTAAGCCGCCCAAAGTCCTCGGAGAGTGGGCGGCATAGAAATATGACTAATAAATAAATTAAATAAATAAATAAATTCTTGATTATTTTTTTTTCTTTTTATGTACACTGAGAGCATATGCACCAAACAAAAATCCCTTGTGTGTCCAATCACACTTGGCCAATAAAGAATTGTGGTTGTGTTTTTCACTCCCATGGAAAGTAGGGATTACTGGGATTTTGTTGTTGTTGTTGATTTTTAATGCTTTACACCATGTCTGAGTTGGGCTGCCCCATAAATGGATTCAATATATAAATGAATGAATAAATATGTATTCACCATTCCCTGGATCCATCCAATCAGCCCACCTCACACACTGACTTGAGAAAGCCAAGATGGGCAGGCATCAAGAAAGCATAGCCATTTCCTCAATCAATTCCTGATCAATTGGAAAGCAATCCCATACAGCCACTGGATTGGCCACTGTACTGAATACCATAGAGATGTGCAATATTAGAAACCAGAGCAAGCAAGATGCTTTGGATCTGGCATGGGCACCTTAGTTACACCATCAGCTGCTTCCTAAAGGAGCCATGCTTTTTCCTGGCTCACACAGGAGCTGCATGAATTCAGAACAATATATGTTTGAATTCAGGAGGTGACGACAGGAACATATATTGTATCAAAAGTACTGTTCGTATCAGCACAAATTGGAAAGATTTATCCTTAAAGTGAATAGAAAATCTGTAGAGGTGGGAGTTGGAAATGGAAAGGGATTTTATTTATGTGTTAGTTTTATAGCCCCCATTTTCTACAAAACCTGAAGGCGGTGTTCATAGCTTTCTATCCTTCACGTTTTTCCCCAGAGTAATAACACTTTATGAACTGAGAATATTTGCCCCAAATTCACTCAGTTATTTTCTGTAGTGGTAAGTACACTTAAACCTCATTCTTCTTAGTCCCAGTCCAGCCACTACATCTTGCTAACTACACACACACACACACACACACACACACACACACACACACACACACTATCTGTCTGCCCATCCTGATATTGCAGTTCCTAGAATCCTAATGCAATGTTTTAACAAACAAAGAGTTTGCAAATCTCCATGTAATTCTAGTCCTGGATGATTTTCATTAAACAGTTGTGAGGTTTCGTCCCCTTGCACTTTTGGTATTTAAAGCTATTCCCTTCTTAGGAAAATCCTTTATTTTTAATAAGATGAAAATTGAAAATCAGCATCTGAAAATTCTGAGAGTTATGCTCTATTGATCATTAACAATGTTTCTGTGGATGACACATAAATCCAGCCACCCCCTACCCACCCCAAAAAAATATTCTGAATTTCAATATTTAAACTGTACTCCAAAACACTGGATCTCAAAAAATGTACTAATTCAGCTGGTTGAGATTATAAATATAATCTCAAATAATTAAAAATACTGAGAAAAATCTAAAAATAAAATTTGAACTGAAACCATAGATATTTTTATTAGGTGCAATACCCAAAAATATATAGAAAGGAAAAAAATCACAATTCACTATTCTGTTTTCCCCAGAATAACACATCCCCTGATAATAAACCCAATCTGGTTTTTGAGCGTATGGCAATAAGGCCAAGCACTTTTTTCAGGGTTCAAAAAATATAAGACAGGGTCTTATTTTTGGGGAAACATGGTAAGATACTGTGACGAAGCGGGGTTGAGGGGTACCCCGGACCACGAACCAGCTCATGAGCAAACACACTGAGACTGAAATAAATCTGACAAAGGAGTCTTGTATAAAATATAATTTAGTTTAAAATACTTAAAAAGACACTGTGCCTTTAAAAAACACATTAAAAGCAAAGTCTTATCTTGGTTATGTGAAGCCAGGCTATCTCCCTAGATTCCTCTCCACAATACTGAAACAGTTCACAAGAGATAAAGGTTAACATGACGATAGACAGCTTCGGCGTCGATACATCATCGAAGCAAACGAAGGGCAGTAGCAAAGACTTCACAGCTAAAAGTCACCTGAGGAAAAAAACAGTTCAAGCAACAACATAGCTTGAAAGTCTGTGTGAAGAAGAATGACCAGCACGGCTCAAACGTTGGCTTGTGTGCCTCAAACAGCAAAACACAAGCATCCGTGGGAGTATCTCAGCAGCAGCGTCTGGAGTCCTTATCTGCATCCTCCTTCCTTCTGCAGCGTTGTGCTGAGCTCTGCAATCAGTTCTGCATAAAGGCCTAAAAGCATTTTAGGCCCAAGTAGCAAGTGGAAAGGTCCTTGCTTATATGGGGAGTTAACCTGCAATTAACTAGCGTGGGGAAGGCTCGCAGGTAATTGCAAACAGGAGATGGCTTGATTGAGACCATACTGTTTGTGGCTAATCAAGTAGCCGCAGCAATCCTGGAAACACTTGTGACAGATACAAGTTAATAACTACAAGTTTAAAGTTGGTCCAATATTGGAAAAAATATACTTTCTGGTTAATAAAAGATTGGGAGATTGAAGTTGGAGAATATGCAACAATGGCAAAACTGACAATATATATTCTTAGCAGAAATCTAATTAAATTTAAGCAGGAACTGTATACTGCATACAGTTCTATACATCAAGGCAAATTTAGGCATTTAGAATACGATTTCCAGGAAAAGAATCATGAGACCAATTACAAGTAAATTATGAAATAACTAAACGATACCAATGTTTTCAATGCTAAACATTCAACATAACAAGGAGAAAACTACAAAGGTTTTTTTGATAAAGTTTTAATCTATTTTCCCCATTTTGATTTTCTTGAAAATATTTATTCTTTCTTAACAATTTGTTCTAAAAATTATGATTATAGAAATTGCAAATATAGTATAAAAACTAAATTAAAAATATTTTCTGAGTTGTCTAATTTTGGCCTCCAAAATCTCTGTGTGTTTATTATTATTTAAAACATATATGTAACCTCTCATCTTTCAGCCAACTCTGAGAGGCTCCCAATCAAATTATCAATTTGATTATCAATTACTTTGATAATTGCCTAAATGAGACCTGAACTCACTAGATGTTAATTCAGTTTTTTATATAAATAACTCTTGTGAGAGCACCCCTAGCTACTGGTGGAATTTGTGGCAAATTCAAGGCCAAGCAGGAAAGAGGGGAAAGGAAAAATGAATAGGTTCTGGATCAGTTCAATACCATCACTGTCCTGATTTGTAGAATTAATTTCTTTCTGGCGTTGTATCAATTTATAATTAGAGCAAAACAATTTTCCTCTTAATAGGGATGGTAGGCAGGCCAATTTCCAATTTCTGTGGTAACTCTTCAGTGCAGTCTCTTGGTTTCAGCATTATTCCGTTTAACAGAGAGAAGGGGGGAGAGAGGAAGGGAAGGAGGGAGGGAGCGAGAGAATGTTCGAATACTGGTCCCTATTTAACCTCCATCCTCATTACTCCAGCTACTGCAGCAATGTGAATGTGCAACATTCCTGCAGCTATTAGGAAACATCTGCCTGCAGTTCTGCGGAGATGCTCTCTTTTCATTTTCATAACTTGTAAGAGATATTTAACAACAAAAGGAATTATGTCTTTGCAGTCAGCTTCTCATAGCAACCATTCAGACGATGATAATTTTGTAAATAATAAGAGAAAATACATATACCTTGTCAGGGGTGAAATGCTCCCAGTTCAGATCAGATTGCTCTATCCGGTAGTGATGGAGGCGGGTGGTTCGGAGAACCAGTAGCAAAAATCCCTCCCCCCATGCCCAGCTGAGCCGCACAATCAACAGAGGCTTTTTTTTTACTTTTAAAAACATTTTTTCTACAACCTCTTTAGCCGAAAAAATGCTTTTAAAAGTTAAAAAAAAAAGCCTCTGATGATCACGCGGCTCAGCTGGGATCATCAAAGGCTTTTAAAAGAAAAAATCCTTTTTTTCTTTTAAATGCCTCTGACGATCTAAGCTGAGTTGCCTGATCAGTAGAGACTTTTTTTCTTTTAAATGCCTCTGATAATCCAAGCTGAGTTGCCTGATCGTCAGAGGCATTTAAAAGAAAAAAAGTCTCTGCCGATCAGGCAACTCAGCTGGGATCGTCAGAGCCTTTTGAAAGCATTTTTTACAACCTCTTCCCCAAAGAGGTTGTAGAAAAAATGGTTTTAAAAGTATAAAAAAAAAATTGGCCACGCCCACCCAGTCACATTACCCCCCCCACCAAGCCACTCCCACAGAACTGGTAGTAACAAATTTTAGTTTTCACGACTGTACCTTGTCCTGGGCATTACCAACCATTAATTTTATTTCCATTCTGGGTGGATTGGAAAGATGAGGGCACTTTTGTTGCTCCAAAGTTGTGGAAATGGGACACCGAATGATTTTTTTTTTCATTCTTATCTTGCTTAGCTGAACACTGATGAGCTGGAGATAGTGCTGCACATTCTTTGCATTTTGAGATTAACAAAAATGAGAATAAAGAATAAACTATAAATAGTTTAGATTGTCGGCCTCCACATGAAGATTGCAACTTGAAAGGATTAATCGGTGGTAGCTGTTGCAGATATCTGACTGAAACTTCTATTGTGGGATTAAAAAGTACCAATTTATCTTCTCTCTTCTTCCCATGCCCTTTTTTCTTTTTCAACTATGTAGTGTACTTGCAACATTCCATGCCACCTATTTTCCTTGCCAAGTAGATTCTGTCAATATCTTTGTATGAATGAAGGGCGTTGTCATTATTTTTCTGGTCTTCCTATCCAGAGCTTTTAATTCTGCCTAAGTCTAGGCAACTGGATTTAGCTATGTATCTAATGACTAGAATTGCCCAGATGTTAATTGCCTCAATGGTATTTCCTCCACTGAGTTTGGACTTTAAGGCCTTTTTCAGCCTCTTGATGTATTCACTTCTAACTTTCCTCTTGACTTCTGTGTGCTTGATGTTGTCAGCTTGAAAGATGCCCAGGTATTTCTAAGGATCATCTTCATCCAGACTCTTGATGTTATTTCCATAGGACATCTTGATTCTTCGAGTTTTCACTATTTGCCCTTTGTTAAAGATGATAGTGGACATTTGATTGGTGTCCAGTCCAAACTACTGCAATATCTTGGCGGTAAATATAAAAGCAGCAATTCTATTTCAAATGGGGTTTTTCCATACAGCATCAGATCATCCATGGAAGGAAGGTGGAGTAGCCTGGTAGATATTTTTGATGTTTGCTAGCCATCGTCTGACTTGTTCAGTATTGTTGGCAGAGGAATCAATGCAATGACAAACAGTAGTGGTGATAGTGAATCTCCTTGAAAGATTCCTGGGTTGATATTAACCTCTCCCAATCAAAAACCATTGACCAGCAACCATATCTTCTGTTATTAATATTTGCACAAAGTTTCTGATATTTCTACTGACGCCTGTTACTTTTAGGCACTTGACTATCCAATTATGTGGCAGGGTATCAAATGCCTTCTTGTAATCAATCCAAGCTACATTCAGATTGGTCTTCCTTCTCTTGTAGTTGTCCAAAATTATCTGTCAATTAGGAACCAGTCTTTTGTTTCTTTATTATTATCATTACAGTTGGCTGAACCATCAGCCAAATTGTTATGATTATTGATAGAATACAATGTTCCAAGTATAAGAGAAATCTTCAGACCTAAACCCTGGGAATCTCTAGATCAGCAGTCCCCAATCTTTGTGGCTTGGCAGCCCAGATAGGAGGGAGAGAGAAACTGGGCCACACGCATCTCAATTTGCATGAGTGATGGGCCAGAGCGCATGCACATGCATGCACAGCTTGAGTTGTGCAAGTTGAGCTTCACGTGAGTATATATGCATGCTGGCCCCCCGTTCATGCAAGTTGAGATGCGCATCCATGTGCCAGCTCGCCACTCACACAGACTGGTTCCAAGTAGGCCATAGTCCAGTAGTGAGCCGTGGGCCAGGAGTTGAGGAGTTAGGGACCACTGCTCTAGATCATTCCATTGAGTGATATATCTATTTTCTCATTTTTCAGACATACCTTATCTGAAATGGTGAGAATCACATCTAGAGGAGTAAAAGTGACCAATAAATCAGTAGGCCTGCTTTTATTTAACTTGAATTGAATAAAAGATGAACTGCAGATTCTTACCTATTAAAATATGAAGTATTTCACTTGCTCTAATTTCTGAGATAGGTTGCTCTACTGAAATTGTGTTAAACTTTGGTATGCTTTGCACATTTCAATGTAAGAATATGTTAAACCCAGGCCTCTTGGTCTGGAATGCAAAAATCCAAAGAACTATGAGATGCTACCTTTGGTGTCTTCTTGAAGTCATCGAAGAGTTATCTGGATCTGTGTAACCCAGATCTCATTAAAAGGCAGATGATTAAACAACTAAATTGTTTAACTGGTGAATTCCATTTATTCAAGTGAATGCATAATTGTGCAATGTATTTCTTTGATTACACTACTACTCACTGATATTAGAAACACACATACGAGTGTGTGTGTGTATGAAAAATTGACTTTGGTATTCATTATTCCCTTGATAAAGGTGTTGGTGGAGACCGAGGCTTGATACTCGGATTTAAATGCAGAACCAAATTCCACTCAGGTTTTCTTAGAAATACTTGCTTCTCAAGACTTCAAGAAAATTGGGTTCTAATATGTTTTTCTTCCACATGGATAGCTATTTTGGCATGGATGAACTTTTGATACCGAGGGACCACTAAATACACAACCAAACACTTTTTTATTCATCATAGAACAGACATTGTGAAACAGAAACAACTGTTCTGTGATACACAGGTTATTTAGAATTATTTCTCCTATTTATCAAGCCTCAGAAATAAATCTGCACAAATGTCTTTTGTTTAAAGGGACATGGAACTGCACAAAACAAAGCAAAACAAAATGCCTCATTAAAATTTGAGTCACAACTCCTTTTTGCAGAAAATCTATGCACAGCCATCTGGTCCTTGTTTTAACATGATCAGGGCAAAGATGAGAAGTGGAAATTAAAAGCCTTCAAGGAAAGTTCATCTCAGGAAGCATTTTAATTTAAAGTCAATTGTGGGGTTGACTGTACCAATATTAGCAAAAAAAAAAAAAAAAGATCTGAGCAAATTCATTGATTATGGGCCAATGTCACTTTCCAAAGTCTTCATGTAAAGGGATTGTTTCATCCTGTTCTTTATAGGAACCTGTAATTTTTTAAAAAATACATCTGATATAAAATCAACAATTATATTTTGTTTTCTCTATACTTAGTTTTTCTTTTAAACAAAAGTATTTCCAGGTCACATCAGCTAATCAAATGTATTTAGGTCAAGCTAGAGGGACCAGAAATGAAACTACTCATATACAGAACACACTATTACAATAATACACCCATTACAGAATTAAAAAGTATCCCCTTCACAAATACTTCACATTTATGAAGCCAGTCTATTTGCATACTTTAAATGCTTGAAAAATAAAATATTTAGACTGACTAAAGGGAAAAAAGCAAGTAATGGCCAGCACTAAGGACTGCAAAACCAAATTCTTTGGAATACCTGTTGTTTGCATGGGATGGGGTCTTAAACCATAAATCAAAATAGTAGAATACTGAAGCAGCCCTTATGCATAAATATGTGTCTAAACAAGACCGCTTTGCAAAAGATGAGCAGGTTAGCAGCCAGCTGAACCTCCCAGAGTAAAGTATTCCATTATGATGAGAGACCACTCAGAAGATCTGCTTCAGGTCTTGCTGACCATCTAAGGGGCGGATGGTAGTATCTTCTCCTGGTATGACCACTCATATCATAATGCTTATTAATCAGTGGTGGGTTTCAAAAATTTTTTACTACCGGTTCTGTGGCTTGGTGGGCATGGCTTGGTGGGCATGGCAGGGGAAGATTACTGCAAAATCTCATTTCCTCCTGATCAGCTGGGATTTGGGAGGCAGAGAATAGATGGGGTGGGGCCAGTCAAAATTTTTACTACCGGTTCTCTGAACTACTCAAAATTTCCGCTACTGGTTCTCCAGAACTGGTTAGAACCTGCTGAAACCCATCTCTGTTATTAATAAATATGTAAGTTATTATTTGCCTTTCATGTCTGCAAACCTTTATTTATGGATTGTCTAACATGAAATTGTCAGAATTAGCAATCTTTTAAATAAATAAATAATTGTTTGTGTTTTGTGACTCAGTGTCAAACTCCAAAACCCAAGAAAAACATACAGAGTTTCTTCTAAGCAGTTTCCTTTATTGTTCTTCACCTATAGACTGAAATCTTGACAAACTAAAGCAAACTACTTGCATTATTAAGGATATACTCTGAGAACTCCTAAGGAGGAGCTGTCTTGACTCTCTTCCTCCTAGCCAAATGATCTAAATTTTGCTGTCTCTTACTCCTCTGGAATGCAACCCTCCCTCCTGGAAATCCAGACTACCTTCCACCACACTCTGAGTTTATTATACTGACTCTGTTTCTTACTTGTATTTCAATTAAAAGTGTACATGTTCCGAATATTAGGTTGCATTAATGTTCTGTAAGATTGTTTTACAATCCTGATTTTTTTTTGTAAGGATAAGCAGGACAGAAACATTGAAAAAATAAACACTGCAAATATACAAATGATACTATTGAAACTAGCTGCAGAAAAGTTAGTATGCTTTCAGAGAAATGCCTTTGTGCAAAGAAAAATGTAAAATGAAAAGCATGATAAGGACTGCAACAATTCCTCTTCTGTCTTAAGTGTCATGTTAAAGATTTCATAAGGTCACGTGACATGTCACTCCACATTTTGGGGGAGAAAATCCTAGTAAAAAACGTCATCAACCAAGGCAGCCAATGACCACCTACAGAATTGGAAATATTATTTCTGAATTCAATAACTGCTCTTGATATTTTTTCCAGAAAAAAATATAAATCATGGAGAAAGTGCCTGTCAAATCACTTTCTAATTAAATTCATATATGTGTTGCCATTTTTAAAATGGCCACATTGTCCATCTGCCCAGGCAAAATGTTTAATATTTCCAGCCAAGCTCTTCAAACAAAACAACACACCTCACAAGCATGATACTTTCTAACTGAAATAGCATAGACTGCATAACGAGGGATCTATCAAGATTTTTGTTTTTAAAAAGTGCATACAACTATGATGCAATTCCATTGTTTTAAATAAAATAAGGATACTTTTATTTTAAAAAATGGTAAAGAAAAAAATGCAGAAAGAAATAATCATTGAAAATATTCAGGAAAAAGTGATTAATGTTATCTGAAATGTATTCAAGCTTTGGTATCTATTAGTTTATAATTCATTGGCTTATGAAAGACTCCCAACCCAGAGCTAGTTGAGGGTGGACTAAGAAACCAAGAGGACAATTATAGTCCCTTTATTGCTCCAGATTTCTTGTACAGGTAGTCTCCAACTTAACAATCACTTGTTTAGTGACCATTTGAAGTTACAACGGTACAGAAAAAAGTGACTTATGATCAGTTTTCACACTTATGACCATTGCTTCATCCCTATAATCACGTGATCAAAATTCAGGTGCTTGGAAACTGGTATGCGTTTATGACAGTTGCATATTTCATATGGTGGTATTCAAGATGCAATCTACAGGAGATGACCTGCATCTTAAATTAGAAGGATCGTATGCCTCATTTTTGAATAGCATATACATCATGAATCCCTCCAGCTATTCCAAGGGAATACCAGACCAAACTATCTCAAGCATCATCAAGTCATTATAATCCACGACATTATAGAAACCTGAAGTAGGATTCACAGAATGATCCAGAAGTAACCAGGATTGGATACAGCCCTTTTTAAAATGCTGAAGTTTTAAGGATCAGCTGTTTGATGAGACTTAGGAGCAAGCTGGATAAAGTCCTCTGAACTACCAATTGGTGGATTTTATTCTCATTTAAATTTCAGAGCATGTAGGATAGGCATGTCTGGCTCAAGAATTCTGGGAGTTGAAGTCGACAAGTTGTAAAGGCCATATTTTCCCAGCTCTGCCCACTGTCTGCATCTATAAAGCCTTGCTCAGTCCACCAGATCTAGCAAAGAGTGCATGCTCCGGGTTCTTTATATTAAACCATCTCATCCCTTTGGACTCAGAGCCATGCCTTCTCTGTGGCAGTTCCTGTCTTGTGGAACAGATTCCTCCTGGAGTTCCAGATGGCCCTGATTCTGATAGCCTTTCATAAGACTCTAAACATTTGGCAATTTTGTCAGGTGCATGGACAAGGAGGTTAAGCTAACCTTTGACAATAAGTCAATGCATTTTTATAGCAATAGCAATAGCAATAGCATTTAGACTTATGTACTGTTTCACAGGGCTTTACAGCCCTCTCTAAGCGGTTTACAGAGTCAGCATATTGCCCCCCAACACTCTGGGTCTCACTGTACCAACCTGGGAAGAATGGAAGGCTGAGTCAACCTTGAGCCGGTGAGAATCGAATTGCTAAACTGCAGGCAGCCGGCAGGCAGCAGAAGTAGCCTGCAATACTGCATTCTAACCACTGTGCCACCACAGCTCATATTTGGAAGGTATTATGTACCTCACGAATCATGGGTTATAGTTTTCATTGTTGAGTTTTAATCTTTGCACACTGCCTAAAATCACTATTGTGAGATGGACAGATATAGAAATTATTTAAATGAATAAAATAAATACTCTCCTGATGTAGAAGGCATAGAGAGAGGTATTGGAGGACAGGAAGAAGAGCCATCACCAAGGCAACAGCCAGATAAGAAGGGTCTGAGGCCAGGCCAAGAAAATAACCTGAGTTATTGTCTGAGTTACCTCAGACAAGTTCTTATTAAAGTAGTTCTCATTAAAGTAAAGGGAAGGAGAAGGAAGCACATTCAGACTTGGAAGATTTTGTTACTATAATTATTATAATAAAAGTAGTCCTGGCCTACATGACATTGGTTCCTTACTCTGGTCTACCTTGTAAGGTTGACACCTGCCCTCATTAGCCTATCTTTTCTGACTTGCCAACTTTGTTGTGGCTGGTGCTGCCAATTTCCTGAAAGCAGCCACATTTCTGTGATGCTCCATGATGTCGACATGATACCACTAACAGAAGATTTGTTATTCTGCTTCTATTCTAAAATGGCTCTAACACCAGGTTTGGGAGAACTGTCTTTTTTTTTTTTAACCTCACAGTTTTCTCAGACCTAAAGCAAGTGCATCTACTTGGTTCTCCCTCTACAACAAGAGCCCTCTACAACAATGATCTTGTACAAAAGCAAAGACACCAGGGGGAACTGTACAATGGATAAACCAAGAAGAAACTGCAGGAGAAACTGAAGAGGCTCTGCAGGTATACTCTGGTGTGTATATGTGAGTGTGCATCTTTATGTGTGTGCGTACATGCAAGCATGTTCCTTGAAGGGTATCTACATCTGTCCTTCCTCAGATTTACATGCAGCCCTTGGACTGAAACCGTGGCTACTTGATCTGTTTTAAAGAGTTGTGGATTTTAGTTGATGACTCAGAAGCAGCCAGCAGCGGGATCCTGAAGAGCTTCTATCAATTAAGAGTAAGCCTTTTGGGTTAGAAGGACTTGCATTCACACATTACACTAAATCATATTTTGTCTGTGGCCTTTCAGCTTAGTTCCTGCATAGTAGTAATCCATAAAGATGGCTGCCAAAACCTTAATAGCTGAGAACCCACCAATCACACTAATCCAGAACAAAGCAAACCATATAATAGCTTAGCCTTATGCTTGAATTCAGGCACAGCCTGATCTGGCATAAGGCAGGCAGGGCCATAATTATGTGTGCAGCACCTGCCTGTGGATACAATTCCCCATTCCGCTAAATATGCGCACACACACAAAGAAATCTGCTGCTGCTTTTGTATAGTTCTTTGTTGAATTGGGGCACATGTGGCTTGCTAGACTTAAGGAAACATAGGGCACAGCTTACCTTCAGCTAGCAATCACGTACATCTCCCAAGATGTTATGTTTACTGAACAATTATTTGTTTTGAGCATTCAACTCCCACTCTTCAACCCACAAACAGGTTTTCGGAAAAGGCTCGTGAGAATTTACAACAATAACACAAAACACATTCAAAATATCAGAGCAAGAGCAGATCATATTTTAAATGGCAACATTTGGTGAGGTTACTAGATGTGGCCTGCAAAAATCCAGACAACTGCTTGAGAATAGCAAAGAGCAAAGTTTTCTTTATTATCAATTATTTACTGCCATGTTATGAGCTCATATCCTGAGGCCCTAGCATTTAGTAAAGCCATTAAGGAAAGCCCTCTCAAAGTAAGAGGAAGCAATGTAATCTGAGTGCTCTACATCAGGGGTGAAATCCAGCAGATTCTGACAGGTTCTGGAGAACCGGTAGCGGAAATTTTGAGCAGTTTGGAGAACCGACAATACCATCTCTGGCTGGCCCCAGAGTGGGGTGAGATTGGAGATTTTGCAATATCCTTCCCCCAGGAGTGGGGAGGGAATGGGGATTTTGCAGTATCCTTTCCCTGGAGTGGGGTGGGAATGGAGATTTTGCAGAATCCTTCCCCTGCCACACCCACCAAGCCACACCATACTACGCCCACCGAGCCACACCCACAGAACCTGTAGTAAAAAAAAATTGGATTTCACCACTGCTCTACACTCAGTTTCTTATGTAAAATAAAAATGTATTTATTTAGAAAAACAAATGAAATTCAGAAAGTGGGGCAAGCTGAGTTTTATGTTTAGGCTACTTTGTCCTCCAATCCTTCCCTATTTTTCTTTTTTAATTATTAAGCAAATGTATTTGGCTGTATTAGATCATTTTCTCAAATCCAGGGATATGGAATTAATGATTTATTTAATTCCTAGAAATGGGTGATTCTCCATCTAAACAGCAGTTGGGAAGACAACATGCAGTCATATCAAAAATATAGCTAAAGATAAATGTAAGGACTATTACTGAAAGTAACAAAGATTAGGAACAGCCAAAATAACACTAGCTACAACATTGTACTCCATCGGGGAGGAGCAAATAAAAACACGGTGGAGGGGGGAGGAGGACACAACAATAATCACTTGGGGAGGCATCAAATGTTAGCTCACAACTTGTGAGTAATGCTATGTATTTCACATTATCATTCACACAAAAGGCCTAGCAAACATCTGAACTCAACTCAGTTTTGAGGCATCTTATATACAAAAATCAAATTATCTCTGCATCTTGAATATCTCTTGCTCACACTATATATTTTAAGCCTCTATACAGGTAGTCTTCATTTAGCAACCACTGTTGGGAGCAGCAATTTGGTTGTTAAGCAAAGTGGTTGCTAAGTGAACCTGAGATGGTGCTTGTGATCTTACTTCAGCTTGCCTTTGCTTTACAAATCTACAAAGGTTAAAAATGCAAGGATTGGTCAGGAAGTTACTTTTCCATCACTGTTGTTAACTACGAACACTTACTAAATGAGGCAGTTGCTAAATGAGGCCTGCCTGTACAGGTAGCCCTTGACTTATGACTAAGCCATGTCAAAGACTACCGGTTCATTATGGTCATAAGTTGTGACGGTCTTAAAGCAGGTCAACATGTGACCAGACCTGTTTTGATGGCCTTTTTTGTAGTGGTCATTAAGTTAACGCCATGATTGTAAGGTAACCACTGCAGCCGTAAAGTGAATCAAACGTTTGTTATTGGCTGTTTTTGCTGAAAACCAGAAGTAAAACTGGTTTACAGCATAAAATATGGTCACATGATCATGCGATGCTGCAAATGGCCATAAATACAGTCAATAGCACTTAGACTTAGACACTTCACAGTACTTTACAGCCCTCTCTGAGTGGTTTACAGAGTCAGCCTATTGCCCCCCAACAATCTGGGTCCTCATTTTACCAACCTCGGAAGGATGGAAGGCTGAGTCAACCTTGAGCCGCTGAGACTCGAACTGCTGGCAGTGGGCAGAGTTTGCCTGTAATACTGCATTCTAACCATTGGGCCACCAGGCAGGTTGCTGAGATCCTGACATGTGACATGACCATGGGGGAGGAGCAGGCCATTCCAACTAGCCATTGGAACTTCAGAACCAGGCTGTAAGTATGCTAAGCAACCCACTGTAAATCAAGGATTACCTGTACAGGTAGTCCTCAACTTACAACCACAAATTTCCCTTGCTAAGGAAGGCAGTTGTTAAGTAAGTTTTACTCCATTTTACAACCTTTTTTTCCCCACAGTTGTGAAGCGAATCATTCCAATCGATAAGGGAATCATGCAGTGATTTTAAGTGAATCTGGCTTCCCCATTGACTTTGCGGAAGCCAGCTGGGAAGGTTACAAATGGTGATTCCCTGACCCCAGGACAGTGCAACTGTCATAAGTACATGCCAGTTGCCAACCACCCGAATTTTGATCACATGACCATGAGGATGTGCAACGATTGTGAGTGTGAGAAATGGTCAGCTTTTTTTTCAATGCTGTTGTAACTTCAAACAGTCACTAACCAAATGGTTGTAAGTCAAGGATCATCTGTAACAAATGAAGCCTCAGTTTGTTCTAACGTCCCCCCAAAAGATCCAGTGTTTTATTTTTCCAAAGGAAATATCCCTGGATTTGAGTTCTGTTTGGAATCACCCCATTAGTGGAAGAATAGAAACATATTGGGGGGGGGGTCCTTTTCTGGCACCCAACAGCCACAGTGAGCTTAGCCAGAGATGCCATGTCACTGAAGTAAAGAGAATAACCATTTTTTAAAAAACCTTGTCTGGGACAGTTGAGGATTATTAGAATGGAAAATAAGTCTCTTAAGTCTTGCTGTGGTTTAATGCACTCTTCTTTTCTCGTAATCTACCACCCATGGGAAAAGAAAAAAAACTGTCCTTTTGCATAGCATTTGTGGGCTGTAAGAGAGGAAATGGGCCATGATTGTGCTGAGGAAGAAAGTGCAGATGTTGGACAATAATACTGCAGGCTGCCCATCATTTGTTGAGGAATCAGCAGTCTCCCCTCCAGCTATCCTTGCTCAAGATTGTGGGGAAAGGATAAAATTAAGAAATCCCTGGGGGGGGGGGGGTCTCTGACAGCCAAACATAGCAAGACTGCAAATGAATATTCATTAGCCCTTCCTAATAGGTGGAAATGACATATATTTGCACCTCCACAGAATTCTGGAAACCAGTATGGTATGCAACTAACAGCTATAACTGTTCCAGCTCTCTGGAACCAGTTATCTCCTGAGATCCGGACTATCCCCACCCTATTGGCCTTCTGGAAAGCGGTGAAGACCTGGCATTTCTGGCAGGCCTGGGGCGGTTGATCTCTTGCAATCTTGCGAGATCCGGCCATGAATGGTGTGCATGGGTTTTTAATGTTTTTAAAATGTTTTTATAATGTTTTTTTAATAATTTTTCTGTGTTCATTGTTCGCTTTATTTGAGCTGTAAGCCGCCCAGAGTCCCTTGGGAGTTGGGCGGCATAGAAATGCGATAAATTAAATTAAATGTATTTTATGTATTTTATTGTTGGTTGTTCACCGCCCTGAGTCCTTCGGGAGTAGGGCGGTATATAAATCAAATAAAAGTAAAAAGTAAATTAAATTAAATTAAATTAAATTAAAT
This sequence comes from Ptyas mucosa, assembly GCA_012654045.1. Lineage (NCBI taxonomy): Eukaryota > Metazoa > Chordata > Lepidosauria > Squamata > Colubridae > Ptyas > Ptyas mucosa. The sequence continues at coordinate 13,511,306 of WNWU01000017.1, read as the reverse complement.
AATTGTGACCGGAATCCATTCTTAAGTAGTGTTGTCATTAAGGGAGTCACACCCGATTTTACAATCTATTTTGCCACAGTCGTTGAAGTGAATCATGCCGTTGTGAAGTAAATCTAGCTTCCCCCATTGATTTTGGCATGTCAAAAGGCAGCTGGGAAGGCCACAAACGGCGATCAGGTGACCCCCAGGTATGCTGCAATGATCGTAAATACATGCCGGTTGCCAAGCACCTGAATTTTGATCACAGGGACCTTGCAATGGGCGTGAGGATTGCTCATGGGTTACTTTTCCAGTGCCGCCATAATTTTGAACTGTTGTTAAATGAAAGGTTAAATAAAAGGTTGTAAGTCGAAAACTACTGTACCTGTAGTGGTTAAGGAACCAGGTTAGAAATCAAACATTTCTGAGTTCCACACCTGCCTTGAGGCATAAACCTAGTGGAGTGACCTTGAGCCAGTCACTCTCTCTCAGCCCTAGGCAGCAGGCAATGGCAAACCACTTCCCAAACAACAAATCACGACCTCCTTCCCAGTGGTGAAATCCAAATATTTTTACTACTGGTTCTGTGGGCGTAGCTTGGTGGGCATGTGGTGTGGTGGGCGAGGCTTGGTGGGTATGGCAGGGGAAGGATACTGCAAAATATCCATTCCCACCCCACTCCAGGGGAAGGATACTGCAAAATCCCCATTCCCACCCCACTCTGGGGCCAGCCAGAGGTAGTATTTGGACTACTCAAAATTTCTGCTACCAGTTCTCCAGAACCTGCTGGATTTCACCCCTGCTCCTGCCCCCTTCTCTGCCACCCGATCTTTGAATGGGACCAGAGTTGGCAGCAAGCAGAAGCAGGTATATGCTGTATCTGCATTTGACTCTTTCCATTTTACCTTCGTCACCACCAAGTGCCACCGCGCTTGATGGATGGAGCATTTAAAGATAGAGATGGCTGCTCTTTTTGTTTTTTCAAAGTCGCATCCAAGAGCTGGAGTGGCACAGTGGTTAGAATGCAGTATTGTAGGCTAATTCTGCTGACTGCCTACTGCCAGCAATTTGGCAGGTCGAGTCTCACCAGCGCAAGGTTGACTCGGCCCTCCATCCTTCCGAGGTCGGTAAAATGAGGGCCCAGATTGTCAGGGGCAATATGCTGACTCTGTAAACCACTTAGAGAGGGCTGTAAAGCACTGTAAAGTGGTATATAAGTCTAAGTGCTATTGTTATCTTTTGGACACAAACATCTTCTGAAATTTTGAATAGAATCAATAAAGAGCAACTCCTATACCTTCTCAAAGACTAATTCTTATTAACATATTTTGATTAAAATATAGTTTAAACTAAATCTTCTAGCTATCTGACTAATCCTACTGCCAGCAGGTCTCCAGGTTTTCCTAAAACTATATGATTTTTTTAAAAAAAGTAGTATCAGATACTGAATTTGTGGCTTTTAGCAATAAGGCATGAATTCTGCCACTGAAGTAGAGGCTGTTGTGCAATTAATCCAGTCCTGTATTGGTCTGCACCTTCAGAATTCTGGGCCATCAAGGCCAATGGTATAGAATTTTGGAAGTGTTGGACCTAACATATCCATCTACAACAGTGAGATGGGAGGTGTATAAATTTAATTAATAAATTAATACCATGGTCTACAGGCTGGAGATAGAAAATATTACTCTGCTCTCCCATTGCATCATAAATTTAATCTAGCGCTTTCAGACAATCACCCACTTTTAAGAGTTGCAACTATGCTTATAACCAAATAAGCTATAATCAGCTTCTCCATGGTACAATGGCCATATCTCATCTGCAAAACCTCAAGTGATCATTAGGTGGCAGCAAAGAGCTACATAAAATTATAGTTCTTTGCTGCCATCTAGCCATAGGCCAGATATGACAGTCCTTTTCCATGACTTTTTAAATTTAAAAAAGGGGAGATGATTGGCCTGGAAAGCTATTGTTGAAAGCCTGATTACAAGAAATAAGGTGGCAGACTGCAGAAGCTGTGACAGAATGAGCAACAGACTCCTCGCAGACTGTGCCAGCTGGCAGCTTCTTCAAGTGTGAAGGCAGATATTATACCAAATACTCATCCTGATGCTCAGAAACCATACGTGCCACACATATTCTCCTCGGATCATTCTTCCATAGTGCTATGAACTGGTTGATGATGCAGTGTGCAATATGTGTGCGTGTGTCACATCCTCCTGTGATAATCAGCTTAATTATGCTACTTTGAAGGAAGGGCTATCTGATTTAATGATTGCTTTAAGGGAATGCTTGAATAATACATACCATTTAATGCTATTTTAATATATAAGTGTGCTGAATTAATGACATCAGCAGGCAAACCTTCGAATTTTAATCCAGTCAAGAGTTAAGATTCTCAAAGAGAAAGGGAAGTCAATAGGCAGCCTTGTTATAGCCTTGGATGATTTGATATGGCCCGAGGCATAATGATCAGGTTACTTTTAGTACAATTGTTGCAAAGGGCTTTACAAACAGTTCAGATCACAGGTATAAAATAGATATCATACATGATTTGCAAACAGCACAAGTGCATGATCAAAACTAAGGTGTTGCTATGAAAAATGACTTAGTCAAGACCTTTTAAGTATTTAGCTCTGAAACTGAAAAAAAGGATCCAAAGCAAAGCATGGCTGAAGCTGATGGGAGTTAGAATTCAAAAACATCTGGTCAAGGTTCCCTTTGACTCCAATCTACACAAAATGATAAGAAAGTTCCATAGCATGACCTGTCATTATAACTGAGAAAGGAAATAAAAAGGGTGGCTTCATTATCCCCAAATTGAAGATATGGAAAAAGAAAAGAAAAGATAGCAAGAACAAAAAGGAAGGAGGTCTCATCAGAATATTTAGAGGAAAATTAAAACCAGTTGGAGAGAGGAGGGAGGGAAGGAAGGATGCATGGATATAGATTGCTATATACCCAGATAGCCAGTAGATAGATAGAGGGTTAGATGCAGTGGTAGGATTCAGCCAGTTCGCACCCTTCGGGGGAACTGGTTGTTAATTTTCTGAGCAGTTTGGCGAACTGGTTGTTGAAAGAAATCATTAGGGCAAGTAGTTTGTTAAATTACTTGAATCCCACCACTGGGTAGATGGACAGATAGACAGACATGATAGATAGTGATAGATAGATAATGTAGGTAGGTAGATAGGTAGATAAATAAATAGATGATAGATAGATAGATAGATAGATAGATAGATAGATAGATAGATAGATAGGAAAATGAGAGAGAGATGTGATTCACATCTTTATACAGGAACACAAGAGGAGGACAGGTTAGCTGAAAGGTACATAAATCACAGGCATTCCAACTTCCCACGGCAGCCAGGAATGTGCAGGTGGTATCTGTCTGTTGAATGACCCTCCTGTATGGATCATCAGACATCCGTACTCTCCCACAAAAGACTTATTATAGCAGACTCAGATCTACCATAATACACAAGACATGCTGAAAGGAAATTGAGCAGAGCTTAGTTAGACAAGAGGCAACTTGAAGAAGGAGCTGGGTCTATAAATTATTGAAAGGGACTAAATTCCCTTTAGAGAATATGATTCATTCCCCAGGATTAAAATAGGGGTTCTCCATTACTCATCATATTAGGGGGACATGGGTTGAAGATTTAAAATGGCTGAAATGTTCCTGAAATGTCCATGATGAGTGGGTGATCCCTGCTCTAACAATAAATAAGAAGATGAGAGACTGAGTTTGTTTGGGACTTTGACTTTTTAAAGACAAGGTACAAAACTTTTCTTGCATAAGAGAGAAAACCCCAAACTGAAAGAAAAACAATTTATGTTTAAATTATAAATGTGATATGCTCTGCAGGCTGTCACCTTATAAATTATAATTTGTTAACAAAATTCTAAAGACTCTGTGGATGTCCTCTCTAGAATGCATACTTTTTAAGGTATATATATGTCAGTCTTCAATACCTTGCAGCTCACCAACTCAGGCAACCTGTCCACTGTGCCTGGCATCCCAGCACTTCAGGATAATGTTATAATCAAAGAATAGGAGAATTGTAGTCCTCTTGATGTTGCTGCACTACAGTTCCCATCAGTTCCTACTAATAATTGAGAATTGTATTTCAGTAATATTTGGAGGAGTGCATGTTCCATACCCTACTATAGTTTCTGGTACATTATGACATTTTACTCATATCAAGGAGCAAGTGAATTCTAGGCATTGTTAAAGCTATCAAAATCAATAGTATGAAGAATATCAAGCCCCTCCTCCCAAAAAAATGGAAGTGGACATTTTAGATGTTTCTACTTGTTATCAAAAAATGATTATAATGTAATTGGGATTTTGCTGAGCTTTTGAAATACAAAGTAGAAATTTTAAAAAATTGTGATGCTCACTTCCAAAATGAAATAAGCATAAGATAGATCTGGTTTGAATTGTAATCTAAGCTAGAAACCCAGCAAGCAATACAGTAGCTAAAGCAGTAATCACAGAAGAGACAATAATTATAATATAATATAATAGCCAACCATGGAAATTAGCAGTCGTGATCTTACTGTAGCAACATACCAGTAAGCTCAAAAATAGGAAGACAACATGAAGTCTTTTCTTTGCAGTTGCTCTTCTGCTACTGGAGTAAGGTAAGGCTTGAGAAAATTGTAGGAAATATTTGAGCAATTCCTTTCATGAAAATATATGTCTTCTCTTGAACATCAGCAGCTGTTTCTGGGACTGAGAATTATCCAATGTGACTCTGGTTGTTTAAAAAACTCAAGCAGCGATAAAGAAGAAAAATCCAGTTAGCTTCACATTTGCTGCAGGAAATATTATGAAGGAAAAAAGAAATGAGCAAACATAGGAAAAACAAATTTTGGTAAAAAGTAACTATCATGGCTTCTAGACAGCTAAGTCTTTGTCTCATTAACCTTATCTTATAAACATATGAAGAATGGCTGCAGGAATTGGGTATATCTAGTTTAATGAAAAGAAGGACTAGGAGTGGCATGATAGCAGTGTTCTAATATCTAAGGGGCCACCACAAAGAAGAGGGGTGTCCATTTATTTTCCAAAGCACCAGAAGGCAAGACAAGAAAAAATGGATGGAAACTAATCAAGGAGAGAAGCAACCTGGAATGAAGGAGAAACTTCCTAACAATGAGAACAATTAACCAGTGGAACAGCTTGCCTTCAGAAGTTGTGGGTGCTTCAACAGTGAAGGTTTTTAAGAACAGACTTGACAGCCACTTGTCTGAAATTGTATAGGATCTCCTGCTTGAGCAGGGGATTGAACTAGAAGACCTCCAAGGTTCCTTCCAGCTCTCTTCTGATTGATTGATCTCACTAACTTTGTCTCCTTAACATTGCCTCACTAAACTAACTAGAGTTTTTTTTTAAAAAAAAGGTTTTTAAGAACACATCGGGAAGGATGACCAATATATATTGTATTGTTGGATTTTGAAAAAGTCCTTGATAAAGTCTCTCACCAAAGACTCCTGAAAAAAATTCAGTTGCCATGGGACCAGAAGAGAGATGCTTTCACGGATGGACAAGTAGTTTAAAAGCAGAATTTAGTAGAAATAAAGGGGCAATTTTCACAGTGGAGAAAGATCCCCCACCGGTGCTTTTTAAAGTTCTATGTAAAGGTTAGGGCTGAGCATTGAAGAGGAAAAAAAAAAGATCTAAGCTAGTAGTGACTGACCCAAAATGCAACTACGAAGTCACAGTGGACAGCTTGATGAAAATGTCAAGCCAGTGTAGAGCTGCTGTAAAAACCGACAAACTGCTGGCAGCAAATTCCACAGTTTAATTATGTGCTGGGTGAAAAAGTATTTCCTTCTGTCAGGCCTAACGTTGCCTGCGTTTAGCTGGAATGATGCCTGCCAGTCAAGGCTTGCAAACTTCCCAAATGGCCCTTGCCTGACCCGGAATGTTGGGCTATGTTGGTTTATGGCCTGATTCACAGGGCCCTTCTTAACCATGAAAATACAGGGATGAATTGGTTCTCAGATATATTACTAGACTCAGAGGGGAGTAGGATTATCAGATGGATCCAATGGTGGGCTGCTGCCAGTTCAGACCGATTCAGGCAAACTGGTAGTTATGACCAGTGGATGGCCCCACCAACCCGGGCGCTATCACGTCCTCAATAATAGCCGATTTTTCGATGCCTCACATGCTCACATTTTCGTTTCTGGGCGAACTGGTTGTTACAACCGGCAGCAGCCCACCACTGGATGGATAGAATGGAAATAACGGTATTGCTGAGTCAAAAAGAAAGATGCTTCTTCCATTTTAGTCCTGCCTTTTTTTGCAGTTCTTTTCAATTCTCTTGAATAACTTTCTGAATGTATTCAATATTATGAATTAATTTTCTTTGCTTTGAAAAATATCTATTTGCTCTGTTGATTGTTATTTGTCAAAGACATTGTTCTCACAGGGTTGAAATAGGTATAATTTTTTTCTTGATAAAGCTATTTGGTAAAGCTACCATTTCAAAAATGGTTGCTGAATACATGAGGGAAATACTGAAGAAATAGCAAAGACTTCTCTCTGATAAGAATTCCTGAAGTGCAGAGGAAGCCACAGAAGAAAAGAAAGTGTTTGAGAGAATTATTAGTATTAATTCTTTCATCAAATGCTTTTGATAACATTGGTTACCAAGAATAGGAAAGGAGAGGAAGTATTTAGCAACTCTTTCAAAACAGATGAACGTAAATGCTGTCCAGTTGATCACAGAATCTGGTTGTGGAATATCTTAAGGAACAATCTTTTGAAAAAGTGGAAATTTAGTAATATTGATATGGCCTGTTAAGAACAAAGCATTTGGAATGATTGCTCATTGTATGCTGTCTGGGAATGCTACATCCCATGATATTCATCATGTAAAGGATAAGAGCAAGGTCACATCATTCATTCAAATCAAATCAAATCAAATCAAATCAAATCAAATCAAATCAAATCAAATCAAATCAAATCCAGGTAGTCCTCAACTTACAACTGGATTTTTTACGACCATTCAAAGTTACAATGGCCATGAAACAGGTGCCTTACACCCAAAAAACACCCCCAGATGTTATAAATGTTTGTATCATCTGTCTTGGGGTTATGGGACCACATTCAGGCTCATCAGCTTTACAACTGAGACACCTGGTAACATCCAGATGTTTTTGCATTCAATTCTTTCCAGCCCCAATAAATCTGTTGTATTCCAAAATATTTCTTTGAGAAAATGCCTACCTGAAGTCTCTTTCATTTCTTTTTTTCCTGCATTCTTTCTGTTTTGGAAACAACTCACATTCTGCAAAAATTATGATAAGATAACAACCATAGCAGCAGCAACAATGACAGGAATAAAATTGCAACAATAATTGCAAATGATGGCACTATGAATAGAAATATAATAGGTAATAACTTGATAATGGTTTTTTTAGTTGTTATACATTTTTAAAATGTTTGCAGGGAGACACCTGTACATTGTGATTCTTTGTGTTTAGTATGATATATTACTCCATTTATGTGACATGACAACTTTTGACTACATATAGAAAAATGTATGCGACCATTAGTATTCAGGAAGTGTCCATTTTGGCACAGAAATGGAGCATATTATTCTGAGTTCCTGAAAATAAGTGGTGCTAAACAATATTTTGAAATGTGCATTCAGCAAAACTTTATTTTAGTAGAAATTTGGGGGAGGGGTATCCATTCCCCCTAAAGTCCATTAAATACCAGTGTATATCACTGCAGTGATGTATGTCGTTTGCATAATATACATCATTACACAAATGGTATAAATCACTGCAGAGGTTGTAAAATTAAAATAAAATCAACACAACATATATATAATTGCCTTGTCCATACTACTTTGGATATAGCAGAATTACCTGTTTCAGGCAATACCCAGGCAGAAATTTCGTCCATTGTATCCAAAGTTTGCTAAATGGTCCAGTCAATAAAAGTTTCACCGTAGGAGCACAATACAGCAATCTAGCCATTAATTTCAACATCTAAAGGCAATACAGGGACCACACAAATTTTGGATGGTGGGCAGACAACAAACTTTGTGAGCTGGGTGCTTAACATCTTGAAGACTGCAGTTTTTTCTGTCTAATTGACTAAGTCAAAAATGGTATCTCCTGGCTTCTCAAGCCTCCCTTGGCAGTCCCCAAGACTGAACCCCCACGAAAAGACCACTGTCACCTTGTGGGAAGACAGGTGGCAAACAAATGTAATAAATAATAATAATAAGACCTTTCCACATGCTTCTTTTTTCTTCTTGGTTGGGGTTTTTTTTTTTTGAAACCCATTGAAAATGAGAACAAATTAAAACAAAAGCACAAAAATAGTATCTTACTCCGGAGTATAAGGATGCATTTATGGTGTTAGGGAGAGAGATAAAAGTTTATGCATCTAATATTCAACATTTCTGATCAAAACATTTTTATTGATGGAAGTTATCTAGTTAAGAAATGGAGTTCAAGTGTGAATGAAAAATTTTTAACACTGTCAAGTTAATTTTTAGCCAACACTTGTAATCACACTGACCAAAAAAAGACAATATTTTTCCACTTGAAATAACAATAAAAAATTGAATGAATTTCTTCTGTGACTCATTTTATAAAACTTGGGGGAAATGGACAATAAAACAACACTAGAACCTTCCTGAGGAAGACATTATGTGCTGTTTCAGAAGACATTTCCTAAAGGTACCTCAAGCAAACTGTTTTTTTTTAAAAAAAATCATAATTACTGAAGGCTGTTGGAGGGGAGGGTCTGTAGGAAATTGGGGGGAGGGGTATCCATTCCCCCTAAAGTCCATTAAATACCAGTGTATATCACTGCAGTGATGTATGTCGTTTGCATAATATACATCATTACACAAATGGTATAAATCACACGTTGAGAATTCAGGCGTCCAGAACTATGCTGGATAGTCCAGATTCCTCCCATCTGCCCTCTCCTGCTCCATTGACCATTTAAAGTAGATGTTAATTTGTGTTCATTTAATTACTTCTTTTGGCTTGATCCTCCTTTTAGGGCCCATTAAAAATCTCACTTTGGGGATGATTTAGGGAAGGTCCCTGAGACAGCATCACTGATTTTTCAGGTGACTGCAGGTTGCCTTGTGACCACATGTTTTGGATGCCCTACCTAATCAGTCTGCCATCCAATAACTCTTTTAACTTCCTTCCCTTGGAAGCTAGGAAAGCCTGAAGAAATTCTGCTAAGGAAGTCAGTGGCAGATGAAAGGAGAACAGTGCATCAGTCTAGAGGAATAAACTTGTTCAATAAAATGAGTTTCTCACAACACTGGCATCCTTGGAGACCAGGGAGTAAGGGTGGGGTACCAGGCTTCTCCAGATTTCCCACAAAATAGCTCAGAGTGGGTTTTTATGGGATCATAAATGTAAATTTGGGTTGACTTGCCCTTGAATTGTATTTGCAATAGTCCCTGAAAAAACATGTTATCCTCTGTTCCAAATATGTGAGAAAATACTCTCCGGGTTTCACATTTTTTTAGTGCTGCCTCATTTGTATGGTGTGCTGTTGATTCATCTGGTGCAGTTAAACCTTTTCTCAAAAGCCACCTGTTGATAACAGCTACCTTTGCAACTATCCACCAACTCAAATTTCCTGTTACTCATTATCTGATCTGGGCTATTCACCTCTCCCTTAGCCTCTGTCTCTCACGCCCTTTCCCTTCTCCTGAACTCACCAATCTTTGCTTTTTGGCTCTCAAACACACATGCACACCTATTGGCTCTCAAATATGGGCACACTCTGCCTTACTTTCCTCTCTAGCCAACTTCTCTCTTTGTGTCTGCTGGATTAAAAGGTGTGTTTGGGGGGAGGGGAGAAATGGACAAGAAACTGGAGTAGGACAAACCACCAGGCCTATATTTAGTAAGGCAATAAAGAGAGGGAGAGGCTGAGTCATCCTTGGCTGCTGATTTAGTCCCTCTTGTCACACATCTTTGGAGGAAAGCAACCTCATGAATCATGAACAAAAATCAGCCTCGGGGAATCCAAAGCAGAAGCTTTAAAGCCAGGCGCCACTGTTCGGAGAGGATGCCCTTTGGCAAAGATTTGGATAAAGAAGGGCCTCTGAAAAAAAAATAGCCTTGTGGCTTTTGAAAAGGAAATGACCATCCTTTAACAGCAATTTGGTGAGCCCCCAGATAAATATTTCAAGAGACTCACTGGTATAGTTGAGATAACTCTTGCTTTGGCTGTTGTCTTCAAATATGATATTATCTTCCCTCAGCAAAACTGTTCGACTTTCTGACTCACTGACAGCCCTTAGAACCAGTGGCCTGGCCAAGGGCTGGAATCTAGATGCCAACCAAACTACTGACAAATCTTTTAGTTTATTGTCATTCAGTACTCTGAGGGCTTAAGAAACATAATGATGGGGTTGAGATAATATAGCAAATGCAAATTACTCTAAAGGGCAAGGAAACAGCTAGTAATTTCCTTCTTGATCAAAAAATCCATCCTGTAGGATATGGAAACCTTACCATTATGAGATAATGTATTGTACATACAAGCATGCTGTAGCAATAAACAATATAAATAATAAACCGTTGTTAATAAAATATTGGTCATTCATATTTAAAAAAAATATTAGGGAGGTTTTAATAAATAAATCATTTAAGATTAAAACCTCTAGTATATAACAAGTATTTTAAAAGGAGTTGTAGCTGATCTTTTTCAATGTTATAATCAACTTTGGATGCAAAAACTAAAAAAAATATATGCTTGTAATATTGCCATTCTAAATTGTAATTAACATTGAGGGATTTTTTTCCCCTCTTTTCTATTCTCAACATTCTAAGCTATTTCAACAATAGAATGTTATTGTTTGAATGTTAATAATTCTTAAACTGTTATACAACATCGATGTTGGAAACAGCACAATGTACTAAGATTTAGAACAATATAACAAAAAGGGAAAAAATGAATTTTAAACAATGCCCCTAGCATTAGGTTCAAGTGGAGCCAATGTGTTTCACTTTTGTTCTTATCCTTCTATCTGTTTCTTTTTATTCAGTTGATGTATTGTACTGAGTTGTGCTTAATTTACAATGGGCTTTTTTGATGTAGATGTGTGTATGTGTGTATGTGTGTGTATGTGTTTCTTTTTTAAATTACAGCAGCTTTTAGGGAAAGCTTCCCTAAAGCAATTTTTAAGGGTTTTTTTAAAACCAATAAAATATAGAATACACATTAAAGAAGTAGCATAAAACATTTAAAGTATCAGTATTCATTTATTCAAAAGCAGCCCCATATAAAAATTGTCAGGCAAACATCTCAGCAAAAGACATTGTACAGTATAGATACCGGCAGACAAAATATACATTAGTTTAATGGATTAATTAAACATATGCTTTGGTTTTATAAGAGAAACAGAAATTGTAAATCTGAGTTTTTGAGAAGCCACAAGAGGAAAAAAAATTAAAAGTGGCAGTGATCTACTGAGCATGCATTTCCAGCTTGTTTGTACATTGTTAAATCAACAGAGGGAAAAACTGAAACTGTAGATTTTGCATCTTGATAAAATCATTGTTTGATCTTTGTTCAGCCCCAGATTTCCCACCATGGAACCAATGGGGAAATTATCATGGAGATACTAGTAGTAACATAATGTCTAGACCAACTCATAACTTCATTATGATGCCTCGTAATCCAACAAGGAGAAGTATGACACAAAAACAGCCACCAAGGGAGGAAAAACATGCAGGAAATATGAAAGAAAACAGTACTTATTTAATATTGCCATCCTATGCACACTTACCTGGAATAAACCCCGTGGACCTCATTAGACCTCTGTTTTGAAGACCTCTCCTTTGAAGGAAAGCTAAACCAGCATTATTTTCTCACAACCAATTTCCAATCAGGTGCAGTGGTGGTTGCCCCCGGTTCAGACAGGTTCACAAGAACCAGTAGTAAAACCAGTGGGAGGCTCCTGATCATCATCATAGATCTGCACATGCGCAAAAGAGCATGTGTGCAGGCACGATGAGAACCAGTAGTAAAGGTAAACAGAACCTAGCCCTGATCAGGTGCCTATTAGAAACTCACCAGCAGTTCAAGTGTACTGGAGGTGAAGATGATGAATTAAATTTGTATGCAGCTTAACTCTCAACAACTCTGGATGGCCCACAATAATCAAACAAAAAGCCATTACAATGAAATCAATAAAAGATGAAAGATGGCAAGCACAATGAAGTCAGGGTCTCACCCTCCCTCGTAGAAAACCTGGATGAAGAACTCTTTCTAAACTATAGCCGGGGGGGGGGGGGGTCGGGTCATCCAGATCTTAGGGGCAACCTTATTCCAAAGGGCAGATGCTACTACAGAGGCCTGAATAGATGACATGGTTTAATAAAAGGAATCTGGAGTACACCCAAACCTGCTGGATCAAATTGGCCAGGCAGATACTATGGGTGACAGATGGTCTCTCTAGTAACCAGCACTATGCCATGCAGGACTTTATAGATAATGACCAACACTTTGAATCACACCCAGAAGCAAACTGGCAACCAGTGCAGTTTGCAAATCATAGGTGTTACATGGGCCTTCCAAGACATGCCAATTACTGCTCAAATATACAGCATGTTGCAATAATCAAACCAGAAGGTGACTAGGTCAAGAACAGTCTCAAGTTCTCCTCCCCCCACCCCCTGATCCAGGAAAAGGAGCAACTAGCACACCAGATGGAATCAGGCAAAAGCCTTTCTGTCACATCTAGTAGCTGTTCTTCAAACAGGAGTTGTGAGTTCAGGAAGATCCCCATATTTTGGACCAACCTGGAAAGTGAAGGTTCTATCCCATCCAAGGTCAATGATGAAATATCCCCAAATCTAGTTACCTCAAAGAACCTCAGCACTTGATTTTGGTAGAATTGGCTCAGACAGACAATCCCACAAAGGTTCCAGGCATCCAGATAAGAACCTTGAAAGCCTCACTTGGCTGTCCTAGGTTGAAACATATTGTGGGTTTCATCCAGGGGTGAAATCCAGCAAGTTCTGACAGGTTCTGGAGAACCAGTAGCGGAAATTTTGAGTAGTTCAGAGAACCGGTAAATGCCACCTCTGGTTGGCCCCAGAGTGGGGTGGGAATGGAGCAGTGGTGGGTTGCCCCCGGTTTGCACCGGTTCTATAGAACCAGTAGTAAAACCGGCAGGATGCTCCGCCCACTGACCCTGACGTCATCAGAACACTTCTGCGCATGCGAACCAGTAGTAAAGGTAAGTAGAACCTACCCCTGGAATGGAGATTTTACAGTATCCTTCCCCTGGAGTGGGGTGGGAATGGAGATTTTGCAGTATCCTTCCCCTGCCATTCCCATCAAGCTACGCCCACAAAACTGGTAGTAAAAAAAATTTGAGTTTCACCATTGGTTTCATCAACATACTGATAATACCAAGCTCCCAACCAGTGGATGACCTCACCCAGTGGTTTCACATACTGTAGATCAGCTGGCTGGGGAATTCTGGGAGTTGAAGTCTACAAGCTTTAAAATTGCCAAGATTGGACACCTCTGACATAGATGTTGAAAAGGAGAGGAGAGACAGTAGGACCCTGTGGCACCCCACGCTCTTCTTCCTAACCAACACCTACCAGAACCATCCCTGGAGAAAGGAAGAGAATCACCATAAGACAGTGCCTCCAAGACAGTGCAGAAGGGTCTAATGGATAATGATATCAAAAGCCACTGAGAGATCAAGGAGTATGAGAATGGATGCAGTACCTCCATCAAAGTGGATGCAGCAAGGCATCAAGAAACATGGCCAAGGCTGTCTCAGTATTAAATCCCTCCTTGAAATCCAACTGAAATAGGTTTAGATAATCATCAGCTGCAGACCAACCACTTTCTCAGCAAGGTTACTACAATGGTTTTTAATCATGATGGCGGCATTCCCAGGTTCAGACCCAGGGCACTTCTGAACACTAGCCACTTGGGGCTATAAGCAGCAGAGAGAATGCCATAAACCTACCAGATCTGGGCTGCTAAAATCCAACAGCTGTTGAGGGCATAAAGAATGGCATTGAAGGACATTAGGAAAATCCATTACCAAAACAGCAATCAAACCAGGCAGCTTGAGTGCATTCCAATAAACCACCTTGAAAATATGCCTTAGGACCTCTCTAATTCGCACAAAAATAAAAGAGGGAAGAAGGGAAGCACATTCAGATTTGCAAAATTCTGTTATTATAGCTGTACTAATAAGACAACTTTTAGACCTATATAGCATTGGTTTCTTAATCTGGTCTGCCCTGAGTTGCCTGATTAGGAGATGGGCAGCATATACATTTAATATATAAATAAATAAACTATAGGGCTGACAGCAGCAAAGAGAATTTTCCTCATGTCCTTGCTGCCTAGTGATTATTGGATTTTCAGAAGTTCCCTATGCCTGGGAAATATAACTATCATGACTAGAAACCATTGAAGACTTATCTCTATAAATTAGCTTAATTTCTCTTTAAAGTTGGCCAAGTTGGCTGTGATCACAGCACTGTGAAGTGCTGGATTCTGTAGATTAACTGCAAGATAAACTGCTTTCTTTTATCTTGAACCATGTTCTTGATACCATGCATAATTAATTTTCTCTTTCAGATCCTCATTTGTTTTTGTTTTTTTCTAAATAAAAAAGCTCTAAACTTTTTCTTATTGGGGAGTTTCTCCAATTCTTGGTCATATTCTACATGTGCATTCTTTTAAAAGAATGCCTATGTGAAAATGTTGAGCAATGAATTAGTTACCTTGGTTTTTATATATTCAAGTTAATGAAGCCCGTTTAATTTTTGAATCTAATCCACCTCTGGCGAGAATTCAATTCATTACTTCTGACTTTGCCCTAGATTTTCAGGAAATCCTAAGCTTCTCATTCAGGATCTTACCACTACATCAAACAAAATAAAAGAAAATGGTATTACAATCTCTTCTTGGCTACTCATATGAATCATTATATGAAATTCAAGTTGAGTTTTTAAAAAGAGGTTCTGTCCTTCTGCTCCTGTTCATCTGAATAGCCTAAAAACGCTATTTTCTAAGGAAAGGACCCTCCCTCCCTAACTCCATCGGTGGTCTCTGTGAAAATGTGAACCTGGACATCTGTTTAATTGAATGGTGAAATGAGATGTCTTAACAATAACAGAAACTCAGGGCACCCTTAAAATAAAACAAGAAGGGGGAACAGTTCCAATTAAAAATTGCTGATTAAAAACCTATGGCTTTTAACCTACCATTAATGAATTAGCCAAGCTGATTAATGAATTGACGTTTTGAGGCTATACTTTCTTATCTGGCTATCTGTGGATGTTGTCAGCACATTCACAATTCAAACAGCTTCAGTCTAGCTTCTAGTTCAATAAAATGTCATCTGTCTTTAGAGATGGATCATATGATCAATTCAATATCGTATACCGCATGCTTATTCATAAATCAGATTCTCCATCCTGTTTCCACAATAAATGTGACATTCATAAACACATTTTAGTGCATTTTCTTACAAAATGCCTAGCTGTAAATGTATATTGTACACATTCCTTTATTTATTAATGTTTTAACACACTTTTGTGAATTGGTTTAAAAATGAAGCTCTTTGTAAAATTCATATATAAAAACCAGTGGATAATTATACTTCAATCAACATGGCAGTCCAGTCAGTGAAGAACAGGTCAACTCCCATTAAAAACCATAACATTTAATTCTTCAGGGAATTTGCATTACCAGCATAGATAATTATGGGATACAAAATATATGGAATGGATAATAATAGTGAACAGTGATGAGAGCTATGGTTTTCAGAAGTTTTCTTCCCTTAATATAACAATTCTATTATAATTAAACAATTTATAATAATTTATTTTCACTTTGATCCATAAATTACAAAGGAATAGAAAATATGATAGGGATTGCTAGTCTTTCAGATTTAGTTTCAGTTTCAATTTCATGTAATGTCATGGACACCTGAATTTTCAAAGTAAGTAAATTGATTAAAACTTTTAAGACATCTCAAGAGATTTTATGTATTCTCCCCTGAAATCTCACACAATCTTTGGTAAGAGTATAAAGAGTATACAGATTTTGCTAGAATTATCTGGTTTATGATTTATTCTTCTTTGTTATTCAGTCATTAAGTCATATCTGACTCTTCATGACTCCATGGACCATAACACACCAATGCCCTGTCCTCCACTGTCTCCTGGAGTTTACCCAAACTTGTATTCATTGCACTGATGACACTCTCTAACCATCTCATCCTCTGCTGTCCCCTTCTCCCTTTACCCTCAATCGTTCCCAACATCAGGGTCTTTTCCAATGAGTCTTCTTTTCTCACTTGGTGGCCAAAGTATTTGAGCTTCAGCTTCAGCATCTGTCCTTTCAAAGAACAGTCAGGGTTGATTTCCTTTAGGATTGACTGATTTGATCTCCTTGCAGTCCAAGGGACTCTCAAGAGTTTTCTCCAACACCACAATTCAAAAGCGACAACTCATCAGCACTCTGCCTTCCTTAGGATCTAACTCTCACAGCCATTTTTATTCTTACTCCTATGTGGGAGGGGGGAGCTACCCACTGATATTGGGATGGGATGGGGACGGGAATGGGATGGGACTTCTGCCAGCCTCCAAAATATCAGGTTGTGTCAGTCCTTTGAGGTAGCCTAGACTAAAAGCCCAAACGATGAGTCATTGTTCTACAATAACAGAAACTTGCATGACTGAAAATATTTCTTCCCTTACTTTTACTTTCAAGGAAACTAGAACGGGTCAAGGAAACTAGAA
The DNA here is from genome assembly GCA_012654045.1 of Ptyas mucosa. Taxonomy (NCBI): domain Eukaryota; kingdom Metazoa; phylum Chordata; class Lepidosauria; order Squamata; family Colubridae; genus Ptyas; species Ptyas mucosa. Next base: position 13,494,530 of record WNWU01000017.1, on the reverse strand, counting down.
CTGGTCCCTTCTGAAATGCTTTCCACATCGCTTTTCCTCCTGTGGGCCGAGATTCTTTTGCATGATGGTTGTCTAATTTGTGCCTCTTTCTCCTGTCTCTGAAGGTCATTCCTACAGGCAGCAAAATTAGATCACCATCACGTAAGTGGCTTTTTATCAGATCTATGGAAATATCGAAGCAACACTGGAAAATTAGTATATAATCAATACTGTAAATATTTCAGATAGTGAGAGAAAGACTTTATTCTGTTTTAAAACTAGACTATGATAAATAAATTCCATATAGTTCAGAAAAAGCTTGTTGGAAATATTGGCTCTGTTCCTTCAATCTTTGCCTGTGATGAATGTCTTTGAAATAGTAACACTTTCAATGGACAAAGATTTCTAAAAGAGTAAGGAAGAAAAACTGCAACATATTACAGAAATAGAATGTTGAAAAGGAGGTCCAAAGTAACAACTTAAAAGCATTGAACTGGCATACTTTTTCTTTATATGCCAAACCACCCAAGGAATTAACATTTCAAATGCCTTCTCTTACTGATGTGTTCCAACGAAAATAATCCAGGGGTGAAATCCAGCAGGTTCTGACAGGTTCTGGAGAACCGGTAGTGGAAATTTTGAGTAGTTCGGAGAACCGGGAAATACCACCTCTGGCTGGCCCCAGAGTGAGGTGGGAATGGAGATTTTGCAGTATCCATCCTCTGCCACGCCCACCAAGCCACACCACACCACCAAGCCACATCCGCAGAACTGGTAGTAAAAAAATTTGGATTTCACCACTGGAATAATCTATCATTTCCCCACTGTTCCCCATGCTCTGGAGGAAAATTTAGAACAGAGTGGGAAAAGAGACAATTTGAGGGTGAGGATATCCATATGGGGCTCTGGCAGTTTGCTATTATTAACAGATTAGATTTAAGTTTTGTGGCTTTTAAAAGAGGGAAAAAAACCTCTATTCTTTATGCTCACTTGATAAAGATCTATTTTTATTAAGCTTTCCTTCTGAATTTTTCAGACCTCCTTCAACTGATGATTGACATTGTTAAAGGATTTTTGACAAGCTTTGATTGTAATGAAAACAACTTAAAACTGGACAAAATAAGTGTTTTTTTAAAAAAAATATTTAATTTTCTAAAGTTAGGCTGTACGATAATTTAAACCACTATACCGTGGTCTTCCACTTCACAGCACAAAGACCAAAGTTTAAGGTTTAAGTGATTACAGCTGTTATAATCAGTGGGCTTAAGTTACTTTACTTGGATAAAATGTATTGCATATCTATTTTGCCATAAAATAGTGGATTGAAAATAGACTTTACTCAGAATAGTATCAGTGGTCTAACACTAACATTCAAAAGCATCAATACTATTTCTATCATCTTCGGCTAAAGTCCAACTTTTGCTTCCATAAAGTGTCACATGAGTACCACTGCCTTTACTATTCTGATCTTTGTGGATCAAATCACATGGCATCATCTGAGTATATTTTCCAAGGTCTTCATGGCTACTCTACCAGCTAGACTACAGCATATTTTTTGACCGCTTGTTCCTTTATTGGTATTTATTTAATTTTTAGTCTCATTTTTTCCTCTCTATTCCTTGACTTCTCTTACTAGAGCTTGCAGATTCTTTGCATTTTCAACTAAACAGAGTACTGTAATCAACCTCCCCATCTTCTTCCAACACTGCTTTCCTTAATATATATTGAGTATGTAGATTGAATGAATAAGGAGCCAAGTATATAGCCTTGTGTCACTCATTTGCCAACCTGGAGCAAATCTGTTTCACCATGATCTGCCCTGACTGTGTGACTGGTTTTTGCATCAAGACTAAGAGATTCTGGGATTCTTACTTTCTTAAGCGCATTCCACAGTTTAACATCATCTGCATAAAGTCCTTCCTATCATCAATGAAACACCAGCTGACTTCTTAGTCTTCTTTGTCTTTTTCAAGTATCCAGCATGTATCAGCAATAATACCTCATATTTTGCAACCTTCACAGGGCTAATGTGTGCAACTTCTATAAGTCTGAGGGCCATGCTAGGCTTTTTGTGTATGGCAGAGGCTAGGCTGATCAGGTATTCGAAGCGATGTCAACCTTCTTTGAAAGAAATCAGATGGAAGAAATTGGTTGGAATTTACACCAAAAATGCAATGCTGCACTCATAATCAGGTTTGTTTGTTTGTGGGGAATTTTTTTTTAAAATAGAAAACTTATCTCTTTTTGGAAGCTACAGCATCACTCACTACAAAACATTAGTTTCCAAAATTCTGCTCATTGATGTACAAGAAGACTTCAAAATTGTAATTAGGGAAGTAAGTTAGATGAAAAGGAGTACAAAAAACTTGAGGACATTTGAGAACCTCTGAATATTTGAGATCAGTCACGGAGTTCTTCAATACTTCACTGAGGTTTGGTGGTTGTCAAAAAGGAAATGCTTTGAATTCTTTATAAGTTGAAGGAAGAAGTCACTATTTTTGAAATATTATGGAAATGATAACTTTCACTGAAGGCTGGCATACCTTACAGATATTATTTAAACTATTGAACACGTAGAACCTAAAAGGACAAGCATTTATAGCCAAACTAGAAGTTGCTATTAAAAATACATCTTCATTTTCTTGACTTGATGAAGCTGTTAAAGACAAACCTCTGCAAAATAATCTCAGATAAAAATTAAATCTCATCCTCAAGATGAATTCAGGTGATGTTTCCCAGATGTTGTGCCTGAAAATCCCATTTACAAAATTGTGAAGGACCTTTCATCACTCGTGTTTAGTCTTTGCCAGAGAATCTCCAAGAAGAGTTTTTGGAACTCCAACTTGATTAAGCTGCCAAATATAACTTCCAACAAATTACTTTGAAGATTATTTTTTTTTTTTAGTAAAATACTTATCCTAAACAAGTTAGTAGGTTTTATGTGTCATCATTCTATTTTCATCAGCATACATTTGCAACACTCTTTCCCCTCCCCTCTCCTGTGCTTATGGCTAGAAAAATAAAGCAGCACTACAGGCCTGACAATGAAAATGCACTACATTACACTGTGTGCGGTTTCTGCACTTCGCAGAATTCAAAAACTTGTGGCAAGCAAACAACGTCAGAGTTCAGAGTCATCACAACGTAAGCAAATTGTTTGATTGGTTTTGGTTTTTTTTAAATGAAGATCAAATTGTTTGCTTTGGTTTTGGTCATGAGATTTCATTCATTTTGAAATGGCAAATATCATTATTGAAGGAAGTGGGTTTGAAGGGAGAATGACATTTTTATGCCTCTGCAAAAGAAGGGTCATGAATTAAGAAGGCCTTGAGAAACACTGGCCTAGATGAACAAACTGTAAATCCTCGTGAGCAGGCTGTAGAAACTGAGGGTTTTGGAATTGACTGGTGAGTTGGATGGCTGGGAGTTGAATCAAGCTCACAGCTATAATGCAGCCTATGTGGATGTTCCTGAGCCTCATTTCCTAATCACTTTTTGTTGAAACCACTTTCTCAAGGACTTTCTGGTTGAATGGTAGGAGGCATTTTTGAGAAGAAAAGAGAAGCACTGCTAGATTCAGGCCTAGAATAAGGCCAACTTGACAGAACCTCTAAATATACTGTTAAGCCAAAAGAAATTATAGGACTCTATCACATTCAATATAGTTAAGGCTATGGTTTTCCCAGTTGCAATGTATGGCTGTGAAAGTTGTACCATAAGGAAGGCTGAGCGCCAAAGAATTAAGGCCTTTGAACTATGGTGCTGGAGAAGACTCCTGTGAGTCCCTTGGACTGCAAGGTGATCAAACCAGTCAATCCTAGAGAAGATCAGCCCTGATTGCTCTTTAAAAGGTCAGATCCTGAAGATGAAACTCAACTACTTTGGCCACCTAATGAGAAGAAAGGACTCACTGGAGAAGAGCCTAATGCTGGGAAAGATTGAGGGTAAAAGAAGAATGGGACGACATAGAATGAGGTGACTGGATGGAGTCACTGAAACAGTAGGCATGAGCTTAAATGGACTCCAGAGGATGGTAGAGGACAGGAAGGCCTGGAGGAACACTGTCCATGTGGTCGCGATGGGTCGGACACGACTTTGTAACTAAGAACAACAACAATCACATTCAATATTCAACTTTTTATTCAGGAAAATATTTAGGAAAAGTATATTTAGAAATATTTAGTAAAATATTCTGCTGTCTGGCATACCATTTTGATGTTCTCATCTTAAACAGAACAGCCCTGAATTCTACCCTCCTTCTCCCAATACTGTTCTTATATACTGTTGCTTTCTCCTATTTGGCTTTTCAGAAAGTACACTTCAAATGGGGTACTTATTTTATATTGCAGACAATTGTACTTATATTTTCTTGGCCAACCAATAAGCCTTAAGATGTGAAAAAGAGGTTCTGTTCCCATTTCTTTCTGGGTTGGTTTTTAATGTGAGGCTTCTAAATTATTTAATTCACAAGAAGTTAATTTTGTGTTTCTGACATATTATGATGGTGATTGATTGATTGATTGATTGGATTGTTTGATTGATTCAGAATGTATAATAGAATGGTTATAGTCACTACACAGTCCAATAATATATTCTTCACTTTTCAAATGTGCCAAACTTTGTACACAAGATGAAGTCCCTTAAAGCACAAAGTCAACTTAATAAGGATACCTGAGATGCCAGGAAAATTTTTTTTATAAAGGCACAATTTTCTTAACTGTATTTTGAAAATTATTATGTACAAATTAAATCTGTAAATCACATCTTTCACCTACATAACAGTCAGGAATGCATATTTATCAATTCATACTTGCAGATGCAAGCACATGCATGCAAAGGAAACTATAATGCAACCTAATAACACAATAGTAAAATATTTTTTTTAAAAAAAATTCAAAGCAACATTATACAAAGAACAACAAGTTATTAGGCTTATCTCAAAAATCAGATTAGTTCTTACATTGTTTGACTTGACGCTAGTCAGAAAGAAGAAAATAGAAAAAATGCTTTGTATCTTTCTCAGTCTTATATCATCAAATACATCATTAGCTGTGCTCTGTCCTCTCTGAGAGGCAAATGTAATAGGTTTTCAGTGAAACAGACCTCAATTTTTTAATAATGAAAATATGCAGGTCCCAGCTTCCCAATGTATTAAAGCTTATAATTAACATGACAATATTAAAAATATCAACGTACTCCTAGATTCATGAATCCCTTGTCATGATTCAAAACATATTCTCTTGTCATTATCGTCATCTTTTGCATGTGCTAGATGATTCATCTAACCAAATCCATTTGCAGTCATTAGTTTATGAATACATAGAACTACTGGGAGAATATGTAGCATTAGCTCTATTGCCTTAATGACAGCAATTTTCTCGAGTTAATAGGCAAGAGGCTTGGGTCCTGAAGGCTGGTATTTCAAATACAGGCTTTTCCACATGGTTTAGAGAATCCTGGCCAACCATGATTCCCATCATTCCATTCCTAGGGAATAATAAGCTCGTCCCCCAGATCTTTCAGATATTCATAAAGAATGTTTTAGTTGGAGTCTGTTTCTGGCTTCTTCTGAAATGCAGACAGAAAACTGAGCATTTATGAACGCAGAGTGAAGAGACAAAATTAAGTTATGACATGGTTTGATGGCAGGACTATTTTAGTAAAACTGTTCTTTCTTCGAAATGAGCAATGTGAATCTTAAGTTATTTGCATGCATTCACACACACAGAGAGAGAAAGCAAAACCCACCAAGGTTGTACAAATACTTTGAAAGAAGTTCTATGCAATGTAGGAAAGCATGGTAGTGTTGTGCCCTGCCAGCTGCCAGCTGCCAGACTTGGACAATGAGGAGGTTGGGGAGGAACTTGGACCAGTTATGGAGTCTAGGGAAGACTCTGATGGATGCTCTGTGTCAGACGCAGTGAAAGAGCCAGGGCCGACTGACATTTCCCAGCCACCGGAGAGGCAGCTGCCTTTGGAGGCTGAGATGAGTGAGGAGGAAGAACAGCTGGGGCCTGTTCCAGATGCATGTATGCGCAGAGCAGTTAGGAGAGGTGAACAATGGAGGACAAGGAGTAAACTCAGGAAGCAAGGCACACGTGGATGCTGAATGGCCCCTCCCTGGCTTGGGAATAAATAGAAGGAAAGGGGAGTGGTTGTCTTAGGAGACAACAGTTCGTATTTCTGAAGATTTTGCTCATTATGTTCCGTGCCACAAAGACTGCTTGCCAGAACTTAATTTGCAGCCTTACAGCTGGGAGCTCATGGCCTCGCAATTATCGCAAGGAACTGATAAGGTCTGTTGCTGCCATTAACTCCTGGCAGGACTGTTGCCTGTGTGAAGTTTCCGAAAGATGCCCTAATGTAGTTTCAGTTAGGGCAATCAAGCAGTTCTCCCCCCCGCCCTCCCCTCCTGCTTATGGCAACTTGAAAGCTTTGCAAGTTGACAGCCTGGACTTTTCGGTGGGTGAATGCAATTAATTCACAAGAGGTAAATAAAGAGGGGTTTTTCGTAACAAGGAGTCTGTTTCTTGCTTCTGCTAAGGCTGAGTCACAGCAGGTATTCCTTGACTTACAACTATTCATTTAGTGCCAATTCAAAGTTACAATAGCAATGAAAAAAGTAACTTATGACTGTTTTTCACAGTTATGACTGTTGCAGCATCCCCATGGTCAAAATTCAAACTGTTGGCAACCGGTTCATATTTATGAACAATTGCAGTGTCCTGGGGTCATGTGATCACCTTTTGTGACCAATGGGGAAGCCAGATTCATTTAACAATTGTGTTACTAACTTAATGACTGCAGCAATTCACTTAATAACTGTGGCAAGAATGGTTGTAAAATAGGGCAAAGCTCACTTAACAACTGTCTTGCTTAGCAACAGAAATATTGGGCTCAATTGTAGTTGTAAGTACATATTGTAACTGCCCATATTTAGCATCTCTGAACTGAGCCCAGTTTGAGAACTAGAAGCCAGGAGACTGGGAGTTCTAATCTTGCCTTAGGCATGAAAGCCGGCTAGGTGTCTTTGGGCCGGTCACTCTCTTTCAGGCCCAACCCACATCAGAGAGAGATTGTTGCAGGGAAAATAGGAGGATGGAGGAATATTAGGTATAGTATGTTAGCTGCCTTGAGTTACTTACGAAGTAATAAAGGCAGGAAATAAATAACTAATACAATAAATCTCTCTTCAAATCATAACAGCAACCCTCAGGCTATAATGATCTGGGGGGTGGGGGGATGTCATCTGCTTGATGGACTTGGATGCTGGCAACAGGGTCTTTTTATAACAGGTATGACAATGGAGTGCATGTGTGCAAAAACAAATCAGTTCACAGAGAAAAGACAAGGAGACAGCTGGGAGCAGCCATGCAGCCTGGCAAATGCTGATATGAGTTGAAGAGCGATGCTGAATACGTCAGTGATGGGTTTCAAAAATTTTTACTACCTGTTCTGAGGGTGTGGCTTGGTGGGTGTGGCATGGCTTAGTGGGCATGGCAGGGGAAGGATACTGTAAAATCTCCATTCCCTCCTGATCAGCTAGGACTCGGAAGGCAGAGAATAGATGGGGGCGGGGCCAGTCAGAATTTTTACTACCGGTTCTCCGAACTACTCAAAATTTCTGCTACCAGTTCTCCAGAACTGGTCAGAACCTGCTGAAACCCACCTCTGGAATACATGCTCTCCTATGTTCCATGCTACTTCTTTCTTTCAAAGTACAACCTTCATGGTTTCTGCCCTGTATATGTTTAATTCAGATAAAGCATAGGCAAAGGGATGGAAAGTCTGCAAAATCAATCTCAACTGAAGCTGGTGACCCAGGACTAGCAAGGTAGAAATCTGAGCAGAACCAATAATTTTTGCCCATTGTTTTTCCTGGCTACTCTCTCTCTCTTTTTTTAAAGGGGGTTGATTAATCTAAATTCAGGCTCTTGTTTCTTTCAGATAAATAGAGCAAGATGCATTAATTTGGCTAGATTTAAGCTTGATCCCTGTCTCATAAAATCTCCTATTCTGAAGGCGTAGCTTCTCAAATTTGGGCATTTACATATTGTCCTTAAAGGTTTTGTTTGTTTGTTTCTGGAATCACACACAATTTAGAAAGCTACTTTTCAAATCATATAAAGTAGGGATGGGGAATGAGACCCCTTTTATGACTTGTGGACTTCAACTCCCAGAATTCCTGAGCTAGCATGGCTGGCTCAGGAATTCTGGGAGTTGAAGTCCACAAGTCATAAAGGGGGCCATTGTTTCCCCACTTCTGATGTAAAGGTTCAGAGAGCACAGCAGTTTTTCAGAACCTTGAAAGACATCTAAGACACATTTCATTGTAATCACCGCCATTACGCTTCTTCCATTACGCAACATCAGCTGACATTATTTTCTTAAGGCCTCTAAATATAGTTGGCCTTTACTGGCAGGAAACTTAGAGCACATTCCAAATGCCTAGCCATGTGGAGTGAGGTCACTGTCTGTGTTAACAGATTCTGGAGAGACATCTGAGAAAATTAAACTAATAAACTAATCCACCTCAGAGGAAGGCATCCAACAGGAACTGAGAGCTGCTGCTCCAAAACAGTGGGAAGAGCTGCCTTAAAATGCCTGCAAGCTACTCCTTTAATTGCAACCTGGATAGTATTGTCCTAGATATGCAAAAGTTTTCAGGAGAGGTATTATTGTTTCATTTCAATCAATCCCTCTGGTAAGAGAGCCAATGAAAACAGAGCAATCAAATCAATGGCACAAAGTCATCCTTTTTGTGGTTTTTTTTTGTGAGTTGATTAAACAGAACGATTAAACAATTCACTGAATTATATGCCTCATATTAAATGATCTGATTAGCTTTCATGGAAGTCATGGCTGCACCTGAAAATTAGCTAATTTACAGGAACAGGGAATAGATTCAGAAGAGGTTTTCTGTTGACAGTCATGTCTGGCAGTCATTGTGCTGCTTCTTGAACTGTTTTCTTAGTGATCTGTCTATGAATGATACAAGAAATGTCCCCATTTACATCTCCATTTACTACAGACAATGACCCCCCATCCCCACCCCAAACAAGTGTGTGCAAATTGTATCTGATTCTCAGTTACTGCCTTGACAAGTCCCTGCAGTTTTCTTGGCAAGGAGTGGTTTGCATTTGCCTCCTTCCTAGACCTGAGAGAAAGTGACTGGCCCAAGGTCATCTAGCTGGTTTTGTGCCAAAGGCAGGATTAGAACGCATAGTCTCCCTGTTTTTGGTCACTCTAGAGTGAGGAGACCACTTGTTGTGTGTTGTTTCCAGCATGTAAAGCAATAGGAAATGGACCGTCATCTGATATTCATCGTGGGCAGTGCCACGATGGAGAAGATTTCCATTGAGGTTTTCTTGTTTTAAGATGCTAAACCAGGGGTGAAATCCAGCAGGTTCTGACAGGTTCTGGAGAACCGGTAGCGGAAATTTTGAGAAGTTCAGAGAACCAGCAAACGCCACCTCTGGCTGGCCCTTGTGGGGTGGGAATGGAGATTCTGCAATATCCTTCCCCTGCCATGCTCACCAAGCCACACCCACAGAACCGGTAGTAAAAAAAATTGGATTTCACCACTGTGCTAAACATCTCTAAAGATTCAGTGCAACTTATTTGTTTATGTGCCCTCTAGAAACTGAAAGAAATTGCCAGCTTATGTTTGGGGAGGCTACCAAATAAAGGTGATTGTGGCCACCCATAGCCCATAAGCTATGGGTTCCATGTCAAGATAAATGGATCCATGTGATTTTTTGTCATCTAATAGCTTAGCTAGCTGAAACTTCCAGGATGAGGCAGACTTTTAATTTTTTTTATCCCACCTTTATTGCTTCATAATTAACTTAAGATGGTGAACATACCTAATATTCCTTCCTCCTCCTATTTTCCCCCTCAACAACATTCCTGTGAGGTGGGTCAGACTGAGATAGAGTGACTGGTCCAAAGTCACCTAAGGCAGGACTAGAACTCAAAGACTCCAGGCTTCTAGGCCAACTATTTAACCAGTACACAAATGGACTCTTTTTCTCCCCCCAAAAATTCCCAGAAATAGCAGGCCTCAATAGGACGAAAGCTTGACAGTGTCAGATTATCTTAAACTTTTTGCTAGAAATGGGAAGATACTAGAAAGCACAATCCTTCATATAGAAGGAAAATTAGCCAATTTGGTTTAATGGTTAAGATGCTGAGCCTAGAAAGCAGGAGACAGTGAATTCTAGTCCTGACTTAGGCATGAAAACTGGCTGGGTGACTCTGGGCCTACATTGTCTCTCTCTCAGCCCAACCTACCTCACAGGGTTGTTGTTGTTGAAGGGAAAAAGAGGAAGAGAAATGAGTTTTATGTGTGTTCGCTGCCTTGAGTTACTTATAAACTAATAAAAGTGGGATAAAAATGTAATAGAGAGAGGGGGGGGATATATATATATATATGGATGCAGACAGACAGACAGACACCTATTTCCTCATATGGCAGGATATTCCACGTGGAATATCATATAGAAAAAGTGTTTCTTTTAAGTTTTCATACAGCATAGCAAGCCAGATCAAGAGCCCCCCCAATATTTTCCTATACCATTTCCAAAGCTTCTGCTTTTAAACTGGGAGAAAATGAAGGCAGAGAGTTTGGATGCAACCATCTGCCTGACCTTTAGGCCTCCCAGTAAGATGTCAATATTGCATTGTCTTCCCCACCTGCCACTACTTAAGAAGCAGGAAGGAGACCTGGTGGGCTAGTTCAATTCCAAACCTCAAGAAAATGAGTACAGCTGTTATAGAGAGCAGTCCCCAAAAATGTGGACTGCAGCCATCCAGAATTTCTTTCTGCCATGACTCTAGTCTAGTAGGTTGCAAGCCACTGCCTCAGTATCTCTCCCCATTCCAAATTCCAGAATTTAGAATAAAATGGCTTTTAGTACTGTATATCAATGATGGTTTGCACAAGGCAAGGTTACCCAAGGCAAAAAAACAAACAAACCTGGCACAAGCAGTATAATGTTGTAGCCGTGAATTCTGTGCAAATCTGTTTCAGTGGTGAAATCCAATTTTTTTTATTACCAGTTCTGTGGGCGTGTCTTGGTGGGCATGGTGTGTCTTGGTGGACGTGTCTTTGTGGGCATGGCAGGGGAAGGATACTGCAAAATCTCCATTCTCACTCCACACTGGGGCCAGCCAGAGGTGGTATTTGCCAGTTCTCCGAACTACTCAAAATTTCCGCTACCAGTTCTCCAGAACCTGTCAGAACCTGCTGGATTTCACCCCTGATCTGCTTACATTTTCCCCTTTTCTTGGAAGAGGATCAGCTTTGATCACACATGGAGATGGTGCACATATTTGTTCTTCCAAGGCGGTTCATCAGAATCACCGGCTAAGCACGGGACAGATGATGTAAGGGGTAAGTAGAAGAGAGGAGAAAAATCAAAGCCATGCTCTAAAATGCATTTTTCCTTCTCAAACTGTTTCGCGGACTTGATGCAAACTGCCAGGCTGTGGAGCTGATGTTTAAGGGCTCTCTAGTATGTTCAATTTCCTTTGGCTTTTATTATCCTGCTGTTGCAATTCACTACCCAGTCCTGAGTGATAGCTTTCTGTCATCTCTCTTACAATCTTCCTGATACTTGACCCCCTGGAATAATCTATCTCGAAGTGTCATCTTTTATTTTCTATCTGAGGTTTAAATAACTAACTCCTGGTTGGACTTCTGTGAAAGACAACTGTGGTGGATAATTCTTTCTGAAAGCTCTCCCTGAGTGGTGTGAGCTACTTGGAGAACCACATTTCAGGATATTTTGATTAGAAGCCATGGCATTGTTTTAGAGTTGCAAGGGCCACTTGCCCAATGCCATGGAAAAGCTAAACATTCACCATGAAGCACCTTTTCTTTTTTCCCACAAAGCCCAGATTTTATATACAAATTATCTATGGAAAAATGGCTGAAATAAATATTGTTAGCCGCTGGATACATTTTGGGGATGATGAAGGACGCAGTCAAAAATCTAACACTTGTAGCCCCCTCTGGTTTTGATGACAGAGATGAATCTATGAATTGTGATGGTCTTCTGGGATCCAATTGGAATGAAAATGTCCAATATTTCTAGCTCATAATCATACTTCCACAGGTATATTTTACTCAAGCAAAACCAAAACTGAATGTGCAGAACCAAATTGGAAAGCTAAGTTGCACTTTTGAATACACCAGCAGCTTGTCACTTTTTTTTTTTTAAGGAATGTAAAATTCTTGACACAAATCAGACAGACAAGCAGACGCATCACTGCTTGTCCTTTTGGCAGACAACGGACACAATCTGTTCGAGAATTCACTGCAAGCCTTGCAGAATGGACTGGAATGCACAAATAAGCTGCCTCAGAAATGGCAGCTATGCCTGTGCTTTGTAATTGTTGGAATTTCACTGCATTCTGTGCTTCTCTCCCGAAGAAACACTCAAATAAACTTGAACCTCTGAATAGGATAGGGATAAGGCTCGGTTAGGCCATCTTGTGCTCCCTTCATGGTCTGTTCTTGGGCTTCCATCAGCCCTACCAACATGCCCAATTATGGAAATTCTGTCCAGGATCATAAGTGGAGCCATCTGGACCCAATTTCAATTTATTATGATTGGCCAAAACCATCTGGGCCCCAAGGCAAACCTTTCCAGTGAGGACATATATAGCAAAATTAGTTACTACTGTAGGAAAGAAGTTAGTGGCTACAAACATGCTACTCTTTGGATGGAATAATGCAGCAGAAATTTGAGGCTGCTCTTTAAGTGACAGAGTAAGGTTATCATATTGTAGCAGGGATTCTGGAGGAGGAGGAGGAGGAGGAGGAGGAGGAGGAGGAGGAGGAGGAGGAGGAGGAGGATAGATGAGACAGACAGATAGACAGAGGGATATCTTGCTAAGCACTAGTAGTCACCCTAGTCCATAGACTTTGAGGCCCTCTCTCACCCCATCCCCAGCCATAGTGCCACCTTAAGCAGATGTGTAGATTCTTCTCTGTACATTGTCTAGCAGCAAATCTGGTTGGTTGGTTGGTTGGTTGGTTGGTTGGTTGGTTGGTTGGTTGGTTGGTTTCAAATATTGAAGGTTTATGGGCCCCAAGACAGGCATTACAGACAGGCATTATCCCTGTCCTGATTATATTGATGCCATCACTCTAGACCAAAACAATTGGAGGTGCCAAGTTGCCTCCTCTTGAGGATTAATAGGACTTGGAGAAACTAGATCACTTGATTAATATAATATGCCCCTTGTTGGGCAAGAAACGTGGGAAGAGAACATGAATGCAACTTCCCCATATCCTTTTCCTCTTACTTACAAAATAGCTTTTCAGTAGAATTGGTTGCTGAGCTGGAACTCATCTCGCTCTCCAAACTGAACATAAATCTCTTGCCCTATAATGGATGAGTGACTATAAAGCTTTTTTACCACCATGAGCTAACCACATTCCAGAATGTGTCCTATGGGAATTTCACAGAGTAAAATGCTTTGTAAAACGTTATGATGTATGGAAGCAAGCATACCTCAGAAGCTGAAGCAACCTCACATGAGTCAGCCTTCCAGTTTTATGATGCAGGATCATAAGTATTGAACCCTCTAGCCTTGGGAAAGAGGTTTCAGGTCACATGCCCTGTACACAGTTGAGATATATCTAGTCAGTTTGTCTTGCATAAGAAATAAATCAGAATCAGAAATACAAACCGGAACATTTAATCAGAATTAAAATGATACAAATGGGGAACAACTGAGAATGAGAAGAGTAATTCTATCCTTCAAAGAAAAGAACTTACAACATTAGACAAGATACGGTAATAAAACCAAATAAACAAAAATACAAGTACAACCAATTTTAAAAGCAATAAAAAGAACATAATACATAATAAAAATAAAACAAAAACCTAACTGGTGTATTATATTTTAAAGCTAGTCTTGATATTTGTAGAGTCTCTTCTTATTAGAGAATCTGTGCCCCTCCGTACATTTAGGTAATCTGTCCCTGTACATTTGTGTATAAGCAGTGTTATCCGATCCAAAGGAAAGAAGTATTCATGCAACAACAGACCTCCATCTCCCTGAAGTCTCTGGTATACTTGCTCAAAGTCTCTCAAGAAGGTTGGAAAGTGGCTGACCCATCTGTAAAGGACAGAGGGAATGGCCTTGAAGGACCTTTACAAAGGCAGCAATCAGATAAGTTGTGCCTTGAGCCTGAGCCAAGAAAATACCTTGTGAAAATGTCTCAGACAAGCTCCTTCCGATCCATCTGTTAAACTACTGAAGTTCGCAGATGACATAACAGTGATCGGTCTCATTCGAGACAATGATGAATCCGCATATAGACGAGAGGTTGAACAACTAGCCTCGTGGTGTGACCAGAACAATTTGGAACTGAACACACTCAAAACCGTAGAAATGGTGGTGGACTGTAGGAGAAACCCTCCCATACTACCACCTCTTACAATACTATACAACACAGTATCAACAATAGAGACCTTCAAATTTTTAGGTTCTACCATATCGCAAGACCTAAAATGGATAGCTAACATCAAAAACGTCATCAAAAAAGCACAACAAAGAATGTTCTTTCTGTACCAACTCAGAAATCTCAAACTGCCCAAGGAGCTGCTGATATAGTTCTACAGAGGAATTATTGAGTCTCTCATCTGCACCTCTGTAACTGTTCTGCCCCAGCTACGGACCCCAAAGAATACAGCACACACAAAGTTTGTACAAAACCTAATTTACTAAAATAACTCAGTTTTTTTAAAACAAAGGCTGTTAATAAACTGTCTTAACAGCCTACAAGAAACCAAAGATACAGTAATCATAATCTTACCAAGGTTGGCAGAAAGCCCAGAAGCAATTTTGCAGAGAATCCAGACACAAAGTAGAGTGAACTAAAGTTGTTCCCTACAACTTGCTTCAGTCGGCATTCCTCCTTAAATAGGCTAAGGGAGTGGCCAATTAGCCCCAAGCCTTACTCTTGAGGAGACCTCCTCCTGAGGAGCCACTCCTGCCTTTTGGCAGTTCTGCGCGCCCATGCATCAAGAAGAGGCTCCTCCTCTTTGTCCTCTTCACTTAAAGGAGCTTCTGGAGGTTCTGAAGGCCCTGGCTGAATCCCTGACTCTGGCACCACATCTTCTCCAGCCTCCTTATTGTCTGATTCAAGTGCCAGCTGCACAGGCTGCTGGCACAGCACCACACCAGCCTCCTCACTGTCAGAATCAGCTACAATCTGCACAGGCCTCTGACGGACCACAACACTAACTGTCTGGTTTGGTTCTGCAACCCAACAAGACAGACACAGACTTCAGAAGATAACTAGAACTGCAGAAAAAACAATTACTACCAACCTACCTTCCATTGAGGACCTGTATACTGCACGAGTCAAAAAGCGGGCTATGAAAATATTTACAGACTCCTCGCATCCTGGACACAATCTGTTTCAACTCCTACCCTCAAAACAACGCTATAGAGCACTGCACACCAGAACAACTAGACACAAGAACAGTTTTTTCCCAAACGCCATCACTCTGCTAAACAAATAATTCCCTCAACACTGTCAAACTAGTTACTAAAGCTGCATTACTATTAATCTTCTCATTGTTCCTATCACCCATCTCCTCCCACTTATGACTGTATGACTGTAACCTTGTTGCTGGTATCCTTATGATTTATATTGACTGTTTCCTAATATGATTTGATTGCTTATCTGTTCCTTATGACTATCATTAAGTGTTATACCTTATGATTCTTGACAAACGTATCTTTTCTTTTATGTACACCGAGAGCATATGCACCAAAACAAATTCCTTGTGTGTCCAATCACACTTAGCCAATAAAAAATTCTCTTCTCTTCTCTTCTCTTCTCTTCTCTTCTCTTCTCTTCTCTTCTCTTCTCTTCTCTTCTCTTCTCTTCTCTTCTCTTCTTCCTACTTCACACAGAGATAAAAGGAGGGAGGGGGGAAGCCTATTTAGACGTGTAAGATTCTGTTACTGTAACTGTTACAATAAAAGTAGTCCTGACCTATGAGGCAGTGGCTTTCCTATAGGACTTTTGGGCCTGATATAATCTTAAATTGTTAGAAAACTGCATGGAAAGGGAACTGGAAAATGGCCTTGCATAATATTAGGTAGTTGTGATTGTGTAATGTTCAGTTGATCCCTCTGGCCTCCTTGAGAGGCTTTTAGAAGGATGTTACATGGGATGGACATCAAGTTAATGTTTCCTTCCATTCCTGGGGACATTGTGGACACAACCATGCCTTTTTCTTGACAACAGACAAAATGACTTGGCACTGCTTTCTTCCAGAATGCTTTCTGACTTCTCAGGGATTCTTGGTGGATCTCCCATTCAAGTACTACACAGTCCCATCATGCTCAGCTTCCAAGTTCAAAGAAAGTTGGCCAAATGCTCCCTTGTTAGAATTATATGTGCTGCATTTTAATTATTGCCTTTGAGATTAACGCTGCCTAAGGATAGATTAAAAATAATAATAATTAATACTCAGCAAATATGTGGTTGCTTCTTTGCTTGGTGCTGAGATAGAGATGCTTCCCGTCTCTACTTTTACTCTTTTGCCCTTACAAACATGACATGGACAGCTTGCTCTATTCTTCCCTTCCCCAAAAGCTAAATAAATGGCAATATTTGCATAAAATGGAACTGGTCTAAAAATAACATCCATGCTTGCTTCCTTTCTGTGTTTTTCTAGCTAGATACAGCTTAGTCCTGGCTGCTAAAATTTATAACTTCCACCAGACCTGTAGCTCAAAGGCGGGCTTAAGAAAACAAAACCTCATCATTAAATGATGTCTCTCGTTTATAATTTCCACTGGACAACAACTCTACTCAGTGACTTTGGAAAATTCTGTTTGCAATGCCAGCCTTCCCTGCCTGCCTCGGAATAGGCCAGCCAGGTGGCCAGAATCAATGTTTGTCTAAATAAAAACACAGGGCTTTTAATGCAAGGAGGCACTCTGGATATCAAGGTAGATTACTTTTTAAGGCAAGAGAAAAGATTAAATATTTGGAAGGGAAAGCTCAAGGCCTTTCTAAACACTAATTTCTTTATGTGACAGAGTGTGCTGCACAAGGACTGCTCAGCTAGTATACTGGGAGCTAATCTTAAATAGAATCAAACTGAACAGGCTAGGATGTTAATTTTATGAAAAGTTTAAAAAATGATATCCTAAGTGGCCCAGGAGCAGGGAGACTGCATGAGTAGCAAGAGTTTGGGAATTGCTTTGTCCTATCTTAATATCCTAATTCCAGTTCATAGAGTCCAGAACAGCCCCAGCAAGCCAGGGTCCTTGGTGGAGAGGTGAATAAATCTTTCAGCTTTTTTAGTCCAAACATTCTTCCTCAAGAACTTCAGTCCATAGCTGGAGGTGCCCAACAGCAGTGAGAAGGAGGGAGGGAGGGATGGAAGGGTGGATGAGTCTTCTGCAAATGGCTGAAGTCAGAACTTCTTCAGAATTTGTGGTATTGTATGGGTACGTGCCCATGTTGGAATTTGTGGTGGGTTCACAGTCCCATAAACATTGGAAGAAACAACTTATCTCTCACTAAGGAACTCTTACCCCTATTATGTTGGTTATATTCAGGAACACCGTCTGCCTTTTTTCCTGAAAATGTGTCAACTGAATTGTGAAAAGGCCTAAACAGTTAGAAGCTGTTGGGTTGACCCAAAAAAAATCCATTGAAGAAGCTAGATTTGCCTAACAACATAGTGAGTCACTTAATGACCATCATAAAAATTGTTGTAAAATTAGGTTCAACTCAACTTATGACCAAAACAAACTATGATTGAAATTCCAGTCCCATTCCCCATTGTGATTATGTTGATACTGTACTGTATTATATTGTATTACATTGTAATGCATTGCATTGCACTGCATCACATTGCATCGCATTGTATTGTGTTGTGTTGTGTTTTGTTGTATTGTATTGTATTGTATTATGTTATTTTATGTTGTTACGTTACATTACGTTTCGTTTTGTTTTGTTTCGTTACCTTACCTTACCTTACCTTACATGTTTTCCTGAGCACAGAAAAATACATACATTTTCAGATTCTCCTGAGCCTGCTAAAAGCTTTCTGATATATGCTGATATATACAACTCTCAGAGATGCTGCATTATTATGGGTAGGATGATAATTATACAAAAGCCACAGCCATGGTTGATAATCCATATGATAGCAAAACCAAATGATACAAGTTTCGTCTTGTGTCTGAGCTAGTTAGTGTCTTGCAAGTTGCCTTTCATTCTTAGCCTGGCTTTTAGTTGCTCACCTTTGCCAGGTGACCACAGCACAGCATTTAAGCTGATGGGGGGGGGGAATAAAGCACCCCTCCTGCTCAGCTGGTTGTGTAAACTGCTAGATTGGTGCTGGTGGCCTCCTCTTTCCATGCATGGACTTTCATGTTTAAAATGTAGTCATGCAATGGAAAAGGAAGCATTTCTCTTCGTTTTTGATCTCTCTCTCTTTCTCCCTCCCTCCCTCCCTCTCTCTCTCTCTCTCTCTCTCTCTCTCTCTCTCTCGTTCTCCAGAAGCAGAATGCCATGTCCTAGCCCAAGTAAACTAAAGGTATTTGGGAAGGGGATGTGAAGAGAGAGCGGAAGGAGGGGAGAGATGGGCTTGAGATCTGATTGTCAATGAAAAGGGCAATTTTCGAAAGAGCACCAAGATCATCTGAACCTCTGGGGACTTGATTATGTGAAGCATCTCTTTTATAGCCTGTTCTTACCCACCGCCTGTCTGCTAGTGCCCCTGATTGTGACAATAACTGTTCCACTGACATTACTCTAATTAGGACTAAACTCTACCCAGTGAGATTACCTGTCTCTCTGGTGAGACAGCTGAGGAAAAACATGCTTAAATTACTGTTATCTGTTTCTTCCTGCCCCCATCTGTTTGCTTCACTCACCATTATGTTATTGCTGAAGTGATAGCATGATATATGAGCTTACAAACACTTGTTATTTTGATGAAGCTCGTGCTTAATATGTATTTTAGAAAAACAGGAGAATTGGAGGTTCATCCTGCTTGTAAATTCCCCGTTGTGGCCCAGGGTTCAATCCATTATTCCCAGACTCCTCTTCTTTACACACCCTCTTATAAGGATTCTTACAACAATGAATGGTTGTAAAATCATTTATGAATACCAATTCATTTATGAATACTGTAATAGCAAAGAGTATTTGTCCTCAATGCCCTGAGTCCAGCAGGAGAAGGGTGGTATATAAATAAAATAAAATAAAATAAAATAAAATAAAATAAAATAAAATAAA
>WNWU01000017.1:13390760-13475247 GCA_012654045.1 Ptyas mucosa | reverse complement strand
AAATAAAATAAAATAAAATAAAATAAAATAAAATAAAATAAAATAAAATATATAAAGTGAAGTTCCAGCTACACCGTGTCATTGTTTCGCACAACCCGCTGCAGCCTTTTTCTACAGCCCGGAGTTGCCATTTTAAATTTCCCACAAGCATATTGTTTATTTATTTTATTTTCAGTCTGTTATATAGTTGGAGACCCATAAAACAAGCAAATAATTAGCAATTAATAGATCAGATAAAAGCTAATGACAATAGCCAGTTTGTCTAGTGGTTAAAGGCACTAGGCTAGAAAGCAGGAGATTGTGAATTCAAATCCCACCTTAGCCTTAGAAAGCCACCTCGGTGACCTTAGGCCAGTTGCTCTCTCAGTCTAATTCACCTCAAAGGATTGTTGTGGGAAAAATAGGAGGAGGAAGGAGTGTGGGAGATGTTCTCCGCCTTGAGTCATTTGTAAAAATAATAAAGGTGTGAGATAAATACACCAATAAGTAAACAATAAGTTAAATGCTAAAAGACAATGATGGCTGGCTGGCTGGCTGGCTGGCTGGCTGGCTGGCTGGCTAGATAGATAGATAGATAGATAGATAGATAGATAGATAGATAGATAGGCAGGCAGGCAGGCAGGCAGGCAGGCAGACACATAGATATGAAGTAAATTATGTATGTGATGCATTGAAAATCAATCAGAATGGACTGGAACCAAAATCATTCATGTTACATCTATTAACGGCAGAGAATTATGCCACATTAACAGTGAAAAAAGCACCGGATCAGATTGAGACCAGTCCAAGCATCTGCTGATAAGGGAGAGACTAGAACTCTGAGAGCCAGGTGTGCTTCGCGGGGCAGCTGAGGTGCAATAGCCTCACCCTGAAAACATGCTGGGAAAGGGGTGCTATTAGATGTCCCCTCCATGCACTTTGAAGGTCGAGTGCCGAAGCTCAGCAGGGTGAATGCATTTCTATGTGGGGCAGAGAGATTTGGGAATGGCATCTTGAGTGTTGGGGAAAACAATGCAGGGTGGTGTGAGGCTCTGTCCTGCTGTAGGATTGAATTAAATACACTTGGCTTGGCTTCAGCCATGGCTTGCAGTAATCCCATCATAAACAGAAGGTACAGTGAGCGTTCAGCAATTATTTGCCTCTTCCAAGGGGAGGTGAATTTGTCAGCCAGGATAAGCTGAGCTAAGCACCCTCCTCTTCTCTCCCCCCTCCCCATCTTGCTTCAGCAGTATTTCAGCCAGTGATGCACAGAGCAGGCCTCTCAGAAATTAGATTGAATTGAATTTAATGCAGATAGGTCTTCATATGTGTACAGCCAAGCACTGTAAAGAAGGGGGATTCACATTTTGACTTTAAAGCCTTTCAGTTCTGCTTGAAACAGTTGTGATCTCGTAGCTTGCAGATTCAGTTATTACTTTGGTGGATTTTTGCCGTTGAATGGAGCGTTGCTAATTTAGGGTTTCCACAAAGCGGAAGAAGATGGCTAGATATTTCAAGGCCTGTACAATTTGGTTAGTTGTTAATTTTCCAACTTTGTGGGCTTGTATTTTAACCCTTGGAAAATGCAACCACTCTGGTTTTTAAATAATTGACTTCCAACTCCAAAACGAGCATCTGGAATTGCACCCGGAATTGCAAAAACTGGCAACCAAGGCAGTTCATGGAGCAGAGATGTAACGTGTATCATTCTTGGGACCCACATAACTTACCTGTGCTGCTGTGTTTTGCACCAGCGGAATTTCTGGATGCTCTTCAAGGGCAGTGTGAAGTGTGTTATTGTAGTCCAAATGTGGAAATTGTTTTGTGTGCCAGAGTCAAGGATGAAATGCCCATGTGGTGAAGATCTGTACAATGTCATTGATATGAAAATTAAATATGAAGAGAGTCAGAAGGAAGCCTGCTTGATTCCTTTGTGTGTAGGAATAGAGGTCCTCAGCCTGCCATTTTGTGTATATTTAGAGTATATTTCCTCTATTCTAACTCTAAATATATTTAGAGTATATTTAATGTGCACAGAGTTGCCTTCATGGATCATCATTATCAGCCAAAGGACAGGCGGCCTGAAGATAAAGGAATGAGGTCCAAGGCTGCCTTCATATTGACCAAGATCCCCTAAAGTATTTCTTGATCAGTAGGAATAGATTTTAACACTAGTCCACCTTTGAATAGCCTGATTGTTTTGTGGCTAAAAGTCTCTCTTGGACCATCCAATCCAGAAGTTTGTAACAAAAATGTTTGGCCTATAATTTGTTGAGCAATAGTTGGTGGGTTGGACTTGTTGCCTTACGGAGCAGGTCAACTCCTTGAGCTTGAGGAAGCAGCTATCATTTTGAGTAATGGGGAGGAGGCTCTACTATTATGCAGCTGGTAGAAGCTGGCCAAGACGATTTCTGGGATATAGTAAGAGTGGCCATCTCAAGGTGATTGTCAGCTAATGGAAACCTTCCAGAATTCCTTATACTGGTTTTCACAAATACAATTCCTGGAAGCTAATCCGCACAGAAGTTCAACTCTGGCAAATGTACAATTTTAGCTTCTTTTCATAACTGTGGGCATCCTGTGGCCTCCAGATCTGAGATGCAGTCCACTGTGCATATCCACAACACCTTCTGCATCTGATGTTGGTTGTTTATGTTGGCTGTGGATGATATATCTGCTGTTATCATGTTTTCTACATATCTTTCCTCATTTTTCTGCTCCTCCCTATTTGCCTCTGCAGGCTTCCACCACCACCACCGATAGTCTGTCAATATTCACTTGACAAACTGGCATACACTCAATATTCGAGTTTAGAATGAACATCGTTGTTTTCAATATAAAGTGTATATCATCAGCACAGTTAAACCAGCTGGGCTGAGAGAGAGTGACTGACCCAAAGTCACCCAGCCAACCTCCGTCCCGAAGGGAAGCCTAGAACTCACTGTCTACTAGTTTCTAGGCCAGCACCTTCATCACTACATCAAATAACCTCTTTGATATATGTCATTTCACAGTGCAAATTTTGTATTTAAATTGAACGCTGACCATCTTTGTCTTTCTCCTCTTGGTGCCAACACGATAGAGTTTCTTTCCAAATTTGCTTCAGCTCCATTTTTCTTGGTTCTTACATTTATCCTTAAGACTGCACACAGCAGCAGATACTGGGGTGGGGGCATGGGGAGTATCAAAGATGATAATATGGTCATGATTTCCATGTTAATTTTTTTACTCTCCTAGTGCAGACAATGTTGCTATGCACTGTGGCATGTCTTTAAAAAATCAGCACCAAGTCATACATATCCTGCTATGTAGGGGTGAAATCCAAACTTTTTCCCTACCGGTTCTGTGGGCATGGCTTGATGGGCATGGCAGGGGAAGGATATTGCAAAATCTCCATTCCTACCCCACTCCAGGGGAAGCATACTGCAAAATCCCTATTCCTTCCCCACTCCTGGGGGAAGGATATTGCAAAATCTCCATTCCCACCCCACTCTGGGGCCAGCCAGAGGTGGTATTTGCCAGTTCTCCGAACTACTCAAAATTTCCACTACTGGTTCTCCAGAACCTGTTAGAACCTGCTGGATTTCACCCCTGCTGCTATGTTCCCCAACTAGACCAACATATATGACTATATATATAAATTCATATATAAAGATACATGACATCATTTTATTTCTTGATATTAAAGATTATGAGGCTATTATGCACATTAAACTGAAAACATACTGATATCAATTATATTTAATTTACTGGTTTATTTACTTAATTTGTAGAATCTGGAGATCAGCTAGATCTGAAAGAAACACAGATGCAATCTGAAGACCCAAACTAAAAAAAACCCCACCACTTTGTACAAAATGCATCTCCTGCTTCCTATCTTTTTCCCCAGGCCACTGAAAAAAGAGTAAAAAATTGACGTATTTCCTAATAACTCCTTCTTCAATGATATATAAATAATTAAGAAGTAATAGACATCTGTCTGCATTTGGAAACATCAAATTAAGCAATAAACTAGTGTGAAAAAGTAGAATTGCTTGTCTCAGGGCAGGCAAACCCTTCTGTTTTCAGACACCTAAAAATGGTAAATGAAGGATTGGAAGAAGCAGAAATATCAATACAGTTAACATTTCAGATGCAGAAAATGAGACAGAATCAAGTTGTGGTCTTTTTATTTTCCCTGCACAGATCTATAAAATTGCTAGTTAAATCCTGCCTGGCTGGAGAGTGGGCATATCTTCAAGCACCATGTTGTGAACAAATCCAAACTGAAATATTAAAGATTTAAAAAGTAGGTCAGATGTAACAAATGCATTTTAAGACATCCAGACTTTAAAATTAAATCATAACACAAAATGGATAAATTTTCTGCTCTGTGCCGGTAACCACAGATTTACTTGGGTGCTTTTATTATGTAAAAATTCTTGTTCCCACAGAAAAAGGTTTATGGACATTTACATAAAAAAGGACAAGAGAGGATCAGCAAAATTAAACCACCTCTTCAATATGGAATGTGCATAAAGAACCTAGGAAGCAAGCTGAGATTCATCAGAGCAATAAACACTTATCTGGGTTGTGCACAATTTCAGGCTGTCAACCATCTTGTCAAAGTGGATGTGTTCAAATGGAAACTAGGCAGTCATCTATCAGGGGCGCTTTGATTGAGGTTCCTATGCTGAGCCAAAAGCTGGACTTAATTGCTCCTTCCAACTCTTTAATGCAGTGATTCTAATATCAGCTGCTCATATTGTTTTATCAAGAGATGCTAAGTAGATGGCCTCCTTTAGTTTGCTGTTGGGCTGTATGTGTTAGTGGCTCATCCCAGACACATGTACAAGAAAAGAGATCTGATCACAGCAAAAATGTATTATTTACCTGCTCTAAAGGTCAAATGAATTGGAGCTACAATATATGCAACATGAGATCTACAACATGCCTGTTTGAATGGCATCTATCATCAAGAACATTTTTCTTCACCTCCTTAACAAAGTGGGGAACTCATGGGTCTCTGTGGCATCCTTGGTACTCTCTGAGCTTGGTTGTGTTCTTGCAGATGTTTCATTACCTGAACAGGTAACATCATCAGTACTAAAAGGGAATGGGGTTGCTTTCTTTCAATGCAGTTTACTAGTGGTTGGCCCTGTCAGTGTTAGTGGAAGTATTCTTGGTGGTTTGCTGAGGTACAACTCTCAGAAAAATGTGCCAAAATGGACAACATTAATGAGTTGGTGTTCTACAGAGGCACAAGTTCACCATTCTTACTCTGTAGAGTGGTTCTTTTGATCTTTCTCTTTTCCACAAAGGCTGCAGTTATCTATTGTCTGTGCTAAATTATCAGCTGGATGTTTTGTAGATAGATCAAAATCTTACATCCTGCAATCAGAGAATTGTACCTGGATACTATTTGGGAAAAGAGATAAGGAAATTCAAAGGGTAAGAATTGTTCAAACACTTCGGATCATTTTATTTGCTGTGGTTCTTTTCTCAGCAATTATGAGAATCTTCTGGAGATGGTAACCGTTGATAGGGCTATCATTAAGCATATTTGACTTTCAGCCACATCCAAAATATGAAATGGTAGGTGCTGGGTAAGTCAAAGTTTACAACTGTGCTGTGCTTAGGTTCACATTGCATGGTGTTATCAGGTGATACACAAGGCTAGTTAGATGGTATTAGAAGTATCACACTGAGCTCAGAAAGTACAGCTGCCATTCAAAGAATCATTAGTTACAAAGGAGTGTTAGGGGAACATCTTGTGTTGTCATCACACTGCAAGGCTGGCTGCAGTTCAAATTAGCTTCCTTACAGAGTGTGAATCAAAATGACATGTAATCTGAATGTTAATGAATTTTTCCCACTCTTGCTTAAAGCTTCATACCCCACCTAGAAAGTTGTCATCTGGAGGACAATATCTTTCTTTTCTGGGATTAGGAATACAAGGAATACCAGCAAGTTCGTGCAGAATTCACCTGCCCAAGACATTGGCAAAAGTTATTGATTTAATTAATTCCATGATGTCAGAGAACTGGGTTTCCCATCAGGATACAGAGTCACAGATGAAATGGTTTGTGATACTAACAGCTATGGATTCAGCAGAGCAGTAAGCGTAATGTAACATTTATGAATAAGCAAACTGAATACAGGCTCTTAAATATATTTCAAGTGTTACTATATATTTATATATAGAAATAAATATGAAAAAAGAGGGACAATAGCTACATGATTAAAATATTGCTTGTAAAAGAGAGTTCTTTTACAATAAATGTCAGGAAAAGGTTAGCTGAATGTTGAAAGGTAATGTGCTGTATAAACAAGAAGCTGAGCACAAAAAGGTAAAGGTAACGGTGTCCCTGAGCGTTTTACCCCGCTAGTCATGACTGACTTTAGGGGGCAGTGCTCGTTTCTATTTCTTAAGTCAAAGAGCCAGCATTGCCGGGAGACGTTTCTGCAGTCATGTGGCCAGTATGACATCACACCACAGCACAAAGCATATGGCAAAACACAGAATGCTGTTACCTTCCTGCATGTTTGTATGTGGTACCTATTCATCTATTTGCATTAATATGCTGTCAAACTGCTACATTGGCAAGTGCTGGGATTCATTCACTCTTGTGCAAATGGAATTACAAATTTAGAGCTTTCCCATACTTGCACCCAATATCTGCACAGACATTATCTATCTATCTATCTATCTATCTATCTATCTATCTATCTATCTATCTATCTATCTATCTACCTATCTGTATCAATCCATCTCTATCTATCTATCTATCTATCTATCTATCTATCTATCTATCTATCTATTTATCTATCTGTATCAACCCATATGTATCCATCCATCCATCCATCTTTATCTCTCTCTGTATCTATCAATCCATTTGTATCAATCCATCTCTATCTATCTGTATCAATCCATCTATATCAATCTCTCTCTCTCATCTATCTAGTTCTAATCTCTCTCTCATCTATCTAGTTCTAATCTCTCTCTCTATCATCTATCTATCTATCTCTATCATCTCTAATTGCCTCTATCATCTCTCTATAATAGACTATATATGTAGTATATTAAATTTATATGCCACCCATCTCACTATGAAGTGACTCTAGGCAGCATGTCCTGGCAATTTCTTTTTTCTGCATCATCCCCACAATATTGTCTTTATTCTCATCCCCAGACAAGTTTTAAAATCTATAAGATTCGATCACCAGAAGTATCCTCAGGGAACTGCAGTGATTGGGAATGGGGCTATAGAAGAAGAATAAGAGAGATCAGCAATGGGGACAATAAATTTTACTAAGGGTATAGTTTCTGATAACTCAAGGGTGAATAGATGGACAATTCCTTCCAGAAGTGGGAAAAGGCTCAAGGTTTGTATTTGTGGGATTTCGGCTATAATACATTTTCAGATTCTTGGAGGAAATTAATCCTTCATTTATAACTTTTGGATGGATATCTTGCCAGTGCAATCCCAGCAATCTTTGCTTAACTCTGAGATAGTCCTCATGAAAAAAATATGTAACTGAAGAGATCAAATATTTAATATATTGGGAGTAAGCATAACAACAGTTTTTAATTATTTGCTTCACAATGCTTATATATTTCCAGCTCATATGATCCAGGCAGTTTACAATAATAATAATAACAATAAAAATACAGAACTCAATTGCTTCAAGCTCATTCTCAGCAATAAATATATATGGTACATCACAAAAATAAGGCAGCCCACCCGTGATCAATCAACAGCAGCAATAATAAAACATATTTTAAAAAAATAATGAAATGCCCAACAAATATAAATAAATAAACAAATAAATAAAATTGGTCATATCCTTGTTCAGTAGCTGCAGAAAGCCAACATAGAAAAGAAAACAATACTTTGGAAGAGGTTCCAAAGGTTGGGGCCACTGTAGAGAGCAGACTTCTCCAAGTCTACATCTCTTTGATTTGATACAAGAAGCAAACCCCAAACCTTTCCTTAAGATAGACACACACAGGCTGGGCAGATTTCCATGCCTACCACGTGTGTGTCCCACACGGGCTGGGAGACACACACGGGCTGCTTGGTTTCCCCAAGCATTTGGTTCCCCCAATTTAAGTCAAAACCTCAACTTTAAATTGGATTTAGAAACCTATCAGTAGTCAATAAACCGATCCTACTATCCTGGGGGCTGGTTTTGCACCAATTCTTCCTCATTTTAACCATTTGTATTGCTCTCTTGCTCTCCTTGTTTGCATTGCAAAATGATGTGTCTGTCCAGTGTGGTACATCTAGCCACGAATCGCTGGCATTTGGGTAAGAAAATCAGGAGGGAAGGGGGCAAAATTACCCATCCCTGGTACCCCAGGGAATCTGGATTAGCAAATTATCGGCCAACACCAACAGCTAGCAAAGGAGTGTATGCAATTATAACTCACTTCACACTTGGGCAAAATGTCACAGCAGAAATATTGAGAAGCCTTTGGAAACCAAATTGGCCACATCAACTGTTAAACAAGAGAATTAGTTAAACTCTAAAGGCTAAAAAGCAGGTACAGTAGTCCTCTTAATAGCAATCGTCTTCTCTCGCCTCTCATTTTTCTTCTTTCCATTCAGCGCCGAATGAAAATAAATGGAACATTTATTTTCCAGACAAGAATCAGTGGGAATAGATTAACTCACAGCGTTGGAGCCTTCATTTATGAAGAACTGAATACAGATGTTTTAATTTATAATTTAGTCAAGCAACTTGGCAGTAATCTTTTCAGGAAGCAGATTGGCAGATTCTGGCATTGAGGGAAAAAATAAATCTTTAACACAAGTATACACATTACCTTTAAAAATGCAGGCTGAGCTGCCCTCACAAAGCAGAACAAGGCCTGCTATCAGTGGGAAACAATTAAAGCATTTGTCACAATTATACTACATTGTAAACATTACAAACAGGCTCTTTGGAAGGCTTCTAATTTGTGTAATTGTGCATTTTCAGAAAGAGTAATTTGGAAAGAGAGAGAGAGAGAGAGAGAGAGAGAGAGAGAGTTAGACATGAAATACATGTTTGTAACAGTTAAACTAGAGGAAACTTTTCTATTTTTTTCCCCTCCCATACTTGTTTACTATTAGGCTGTGCAACTGTTGAGGCACACCTAGAGATTACTCCCTACTTCAGCTTCAGATTGTTTGCCAACTGGTTTTGAAGGAGCTTCCTCTTGTTCCAGCCCATAACTAAGGCCAGATGATTTTGGTTTTTCCAAATTTAAGAAAAAATGCCAACGTCTACTGGCGGAAATCCGGCTAATTGCACAATGATGCAACAATACTGGCAATTGAATGGATGATGCAACAATGGGTGATTTGAAGTATGCAAACACGCCCCCACCCCTTACAGTTTTCTACAGCAGTTAGCAGCAACATTAACAGGTTACTCAGTGTGAGAGAGCATGACTGCATGAAGTCATTTTTGCTGCCCTGTCTCAGATTCTCCCCAGAGCAGGCTGGAGAAGCCTCACATTTTAGCTAGATATACCTTACAGTCAGCCAATCCACGACGAGACTTTCTCTTGTTTCTTGAGGTGGTGTCACCGCAGGCAACAGATTGTAGACTTGATGACATGCCACAAGGGAAATTTCCAGGGTAGGAGCATTCTAGGAAAGTAAAAGGGGAAGAGTTGCAGAGATCCTGCACTAGAAGGAGCTTCCTAGTAAAGCAAGAGTGGAAGGTCCTCTCCCACCTTGCAGATCTGGTTCTGACAGAGACATAACCCACCGCTTCAGGATCTGCCCCATCTCCACACTGCCAAAGCCTCTCTTACAGCAGTAAGAGCTGTCCAGCCATGTTCGCACCGTTTTTTTTTTCTGTGAGGCAAAAACAGGCTCTCTTCCAGATGGTGCCTTTTACCCCTGCTGAGTCTTAAATCACTTTTGCATCATCAGCATGGGCATGTTCCCCACCTATAAATCAAATTTAAAAGCTACAATGACTAGAACATATGTATTTTTTTTTAAAAAAATCAATGCTTACGTGGATAATCGTACAAGGTACAGTCTACCGATGGGCTCCACAGCAACAAGTAATTCCATGAAACAAAATTTTGCAGATTGTTTGGAATTGAGTTTTCATACAATGAGCATCAGTAATTGGTCTAAAGCACCCTGTTATTAACACCAGCTGCCTGCAATTATTGCAGGTTCGAATCTCACCAAGGCTCAAGGTTGACTCAGCCTTCCATCCTTTCTAAGGTAGGTAAATTGAGGACCCAGTTTGTGGGGGCAATAAGCTGACTTTGTATAAATATACAAAAGTATGAAGGCTATTGCTTAGCGCATTGTAAGCCGCCCTGAGTCTCCGGAGAAGGGCGGCATATAAATCAAATTAATAAAAAAAAAAATAGGGAAACTGGCAGAAAGTTGGAAATCCCTTCTGTTCCCTCTGTTTTTTTTGCCCACCAGTGGTTATTCTGTTTCTCTGTTTAGGTAAGGAAATATTCCTGAAACGATGACTCAGCAGGACATTGGTTATCTAGTTTTCTTCTAAAGGCAGAGCGTAGCAGGCCACAGGAAAATTTTCAACACAGCATTATAGATATATAGATATATAGATATATAGATATAGATATATACGGTATCTATTACAGATATATATACGGTATATACGGCATATAAATCAAATTTTTTTAAAAAAATTGGAGTATTATTTCAACTGAGTTTCAACTGAGTTACTCATCAAACCGATAGCTCCTAGTTCCAAAGAGAGAGGGAGAGGGAGGGAGTGGGGAGAGAGAATGTACACATACACATGTGAATGAGTGACCTGGGGCCCTTTGTGGCCCACTAGGAACTTCCTCGAAATATACTGCCCAGGCTATGCAAGCATTTTTAAAGGATGCACTCCTCCTTTAAGTGTCAAAACTGCTGCCTCTTCAGTATGACTGAATCAAAGGCTTTCCCCAACTGCCTGAGTATATATGTGCAGAGATAACACTTCCACTGGGATTGCCAGCCCAGACACGTCCAAGCAGCTTTCAAAGCCACCATGCAACATTTCTAAAGAACCTCACTATTGTTAGATTTTGAGGAAGAATTCAGGTAGTCCTCATTTACAGGTAGTCCTGTAAATTTAGTGACACCGTTGGGATCAGCAACCTGGTTGTTAAATGAAGTGGTTGCTAAGTGAAACCATGATCTTACGTCAGCTTTCCTTTGCTTTACAGACCTGCAAAAATCATAAATGTGAGACTTAGTTGTCCCAAAGGTGCTTTTTCAAGAGGCAACCGGACTTTCTGGTTTTTCTTTGAAGACATTTTGCCTCTCATCCAAGAAGCTTCTTCAGCTCTTCTTGGATGAGAAGCAAAACATCTTCAAACCCCCGCCCCCAGAAAATCCAGTTGCCTCTTCAAAAAGCACCTTTGGGACAACCATGACCTGGATGACTGAGAATTTGCATAGATGTTGTGAGAATTAGTTATAAAGTTATGTTTTCATCCTGTTGTAATTGCAAGCGGTTGCTAAGCAATGTGGCTGCTAAACGAGAACTAGCTGTATTTATGATTGCATGGTTTGCAAAGTGTCGCCTTGGATACTTTATCTAGCCTTGATAGTAATATTCTGTGGGAGTTCAAAAGCCCTATGAAAGGCAGTTTCTCCAAGGAATTACAGCAACATCTTTTCTCATTATAACTAGCCTTTCTTTGTTTTCTTTGGGAAACATATTCATAAATAGGCATTAACAATCCAAATGCACAGACACACAAACAATGCAAGATTTTATGCAAGGAATTTAGTGTTTTTCACATTTACAAGTGTTTAGGATGCCTCTCATATGTATTCCTAAGCAGTATCCTGCCTAATCTAATTTACCTCCATAGTTGGTTCTGCATACGTCAGGCCATTTTCTGGGCCTCCTAAATCTGCTAACATTTATGAAATCTTTCTGTGTTCCTTTACCATTTGAAATATCACTTTTCATCTCTTCTTAACTTTTACTACCTCCCATAGAAGGGTTTGTTTTTTCATAGCCCAGTTAGATGTATCAGGTGATAAACATGAGAAAGCAGGATTGAACAAAGCTCAGACCAACCTTGCATCATAAGTAAATATGTCCACTTAATCAGGGCCATGAGTAAGAGTTGAAGGTCAGTTTACCCTCCAAAGCTAAGATTTACTAGCTCATAATTGCCCATTGCAGTCACTGTTCACAGGGCCTTCCAAGTGACTATATGTAAATATAAAGTTGGTAAACATTCCTCTCAGCAGATTCAGATGATTGACTGATTTGTGGGTTAGCTTCCTTTCCTTTCCTTTCCTTTCCTTTCCTTTCCTTTCCTTTCCTTTCTTTTCCTTTCCTTTCCACCTTTTCCTCTTTTTCCTTTCCTGCTCTGGTTTTAATTGTGTTCTCCCCTTCTGATTGCAGCTACAGCTAAGCATACACAGTTTAGGTAAAAGGGGTCATTGGTTTAATGACAGACATATAAGCATTGCTTTATGTCAATAAGAGCCTATTGATCTAAATTCCTCTCTCGTATGCCTCAGTAGTTTAAGAGAAGTGCTAGAATGCATGGACTTCTGTTTTAAAGCAATAAAACAAGCAGGCCCTGAAAATGACCAACTATAGATTGCTTTTTCCTTTTAATGACCTGCTCTTAAAGCAATTTCTTTTTAGAGTAAATGCATATTCTTGGCCTTTGTTTGCCTGGATCAAAAGATAACGCTTCTCACATTCTAGGAAGTCTGTTTCAAAGAATGGTTAGCAGAGCCTCACACGGGCTCTGCTCTCTCAATGCCAGGAGCAAGAGACATTGTGCTCTGAAAACATGGCACTCTGTCTGAGAAGCTGCTGAATCGTGGAAGTAAAATACCCAACATTTTTGCAGAGATGGAAACTTTCAGTAAATCAGAAGGCCTTACTTTTGTAGGATGTGGTGCACTGAAATGGGAAGGAAGATTTGTGAGTGTTTTAATCCCATCAAAAAAGCTTTTATCTTCCTCCCATTTGAGGGAATGAAGTAGCTGGTTTTTCCAAAGTAATTGGGTATTTGTATTATTGTTTGTTTGGGTTTTTTTGTTAATTATGGTAGTGAAGCCTAATGGATGTGATAGTGGGATGGTGAAGTTGCCCCCTACTTTTTCCTTAGAAAATGTATTTTGTTGCTGGTTCCCTCTTTGGGAAAATTGGAATGATTTGGGGTTAACATAATTTTCGTTGTGGTTGTTGTTCTTTTACAAATAAATAAATAAAGGTGGGAGGATTAGATCCTCTAAGTTTTGATCCTGATCCAGAGTCTTCCTTTTTCTCTATCAAGGCACCATTTCTTGTTGAGAACCATCACGTAAACAATGGCATCTACATCTCCAGCTAAGCAAGAGGTATCCACTGTCTGAAGAAAAATCACATGTTGGAAAGCTTCACCTCATATTCAATTCCTGCCTTTGTCAGGCAATCCCTGCCTTCTTCAAAGCTTCTCAACTTGGGCAATTTAAAAATGTGTGGACTTCAGCTCCAAGATTTGCCAGGGGCATTTATTTTTTTAAAAAGTAGCAATCTATGCACTACCAAAACCTTGACCTTTAACTGGGTGAAATGGTGCATCATATTTTTGAGGTACCATTTTCACCCAAGTTTTGAATCAAGGTACCTCAATTGGAAAGGGACACGGTGGCTCAGTGGCTAAGATGCTGAACTTGTTGATCGAAAGGTCGGCAGTTCGGCAGTTCGAATCCCTAGTGAGGTCCCATTACTTGTCCCAACTTCTGCCAACCTAGCAGTTTGAAAGCCCCTAAAAAGGCAAGTAGAAAAATAGGGACCACCTTTGGTGGGAAGGTAACAGCGTTCCATGCGTCTTTGGCATATAGTCATGTCGGCCACATGACCACGGAGACATCTTCAGACAGCGCTGGCTCTTTGGCTTTGAAACGGAGATGAGCACCGCCCCCTAGAGTTGGGAACAACTAACACATATGTGCGAGGGGAACCTTCACCTTTACCTTTTACCTCAATGGGATAATCTACAGAATGTGTCCCAAATCCAGGACTCATGACTCCCAAGGGAATGAAAATTGGGAAAGTTGTGGCTGCTCCTGTGCTACTGCCTGCTGTTGGGCTGCTGCTGCAGTCTTGTGACCTTCGTTTTCAATGTTCCATGACAGTTTCCCAGCCAGTCTCACAATCACTCATTCCCCCTCCCCCAACCCAGCAGCAGCCACTTAATTGCCTGTGGGAAGGGTTAGGGTGAGAGGAGAGGAGAGGAGAGGAGAGGAGAGGAGAGGAAAGAAGGGAAGGGAAGGGAAGGGAAGGGAAGGGAAGGGAAGGGAAGGGAAGGAAAGGAAAGGAAAGGAAAGGAAAGGAAAGGAAAGGAAAGGAAAGGAAAGGAAAGGAAAGGAAAGGAAAGGAAAGGAAAGGAAAGATTTCTGATGCTTCCTGTCAATTACCACAAGGAAACTCAATTCAAATCTCACCAGGCTCAAGGTTGACTCAGCCTTCCATCCTTTCTAAGGTAGGTAAAATGAGGACCCAGATTGTGGGGGCAATAAGCTGACTTTGTATAAATATACAAAAGTATGAAGGCTATTGCTTAACGCATTGTAAGCCACCCTGAGTCTCCGGAGAAGGGCGGCATATAAATCAAATAAATAAAAAAAAATAGGGAAACTGGCAGAAAGTTGGAAATCCCTTCTGTTCCCTCTGGTTTTTTGCCCACCAGTGGTTATTCTGTTTCTCTGTTTAGGTAAGGAAATATTCCTGAAACGATGACTCAGCAGGACATTGGTTATCTAGTTTTCTTCTAAAGGCAGAGCGTAGCAGGCCACAGGAAAATTTTCAACACAGCATTATAGATATATAGATATATAGATATAGATATATACGGTATCTCCTACTTTTCTTTTCTTTCAAGTTAAGGAAAAGCAGGTGTGATTTGAGAACACACAGTTTTCTACAGCAACAGAATTACAGGCTTAGATCACTCCTAATCTTGAATAAATTAGTCATCTTTTCCACCCAGTCAGCAATCAAAGGATTGAAAAGTTGGGGGAAAAATATTCTGTATTGCAAGCAGTAAGCTAGAAGTACAGAATCAGATATTGCCCTATTCTTCTTTATACCGGGTATGTTTATTTAAATGAGCTTCTTGGTTCATACTCCATTCTCTGGGTTATTACACAAATATTTTATGCTTTCGTCATTTTACAAGTGCATTAGCTCTTAGGAAGTATAGTGGTTTTATTAGGGTTCCATACAATGGTGATAAAGAAAGCCGCCAGGGAGGTTTAAATTTTATATTTTCAGCTGAACTAATTATTCTCCAGGGAATTAATTAGGGAAACATTTTCTAGCTTTTCAACAAGTTTATACTCACATTCAAGACTGATTTAAGAATCAGTTTGAACTGTAATTACATAGATATTCCCTTCTACCCACTCAAATAAAAAAATCTACTCTTATTTCTATACTTGTAAACTGATGATCAGAGAGTATAGGTATCGTTTTTAAAGTTTACCTATTGACACGTAAAGAAAGGGCCCATAAGGAAATATCCTCATCCATTTCTCTAACATTATTTTTTTAAAAAAAAAATGACAGGTAAGCATTTTGTGAATAAGATTAACATACTGGTAGCCAGAATTCTTTGTGAAATATTTCACTTAAGAATGCCAGGTTAATTCAAGGTGATTCCAGCACAGAGTTCCTTGAAGTATATATATAAATATTATTTTAAAAATACCCTCCATATGTTTAATTAAGTTAGGGTAACTAAGTGTTGTTGGGCAGTTGTGTTTCCTAGAAAAGCTGTGAATACTTAACTATTTCCCTGCTAAGCCAAATTCTCAGTCTAAATCATCTCTCATCTGTGGAGAGGTACTCCTTCATCTCCTCTGTTTCAAACTCAGTTGTACCCTTACTATACCATTAGCAATGAAATGAAATTAATTATGGTCCTAAGGGCAAAGATGAATATTATTGATCTAATCAGTTAATGAAATTGAAAGCCTTGAGTGAGGAGGCCTTTGACTATCCCAGCAAGTGTACTGTCTTCTTCTGCTCTGCTGTTCTTACTTCAGACTGAAGTGTATCATTCTGAAGATTTGAACTCTGCTCACAGAATATATTTATATTTCCATTTGCAATTTAGGCTATTTTCCTATTTATCATTCCCACTGATAAACATAGAGAGACAAGCAGAAGTTTAGATCAGGATCCCAATTTTTTTTTTTTTTTTTGGAATGATAGATCTTCCTCTTCCCACTCAGCTAGGATTTAGAGGGCCCCAAAATGAGCCAAGAACTGTAGAAAGAAATCTAAGAGTTATCTCTGAACCAAAAAGCAATCCACAGGTAGGATTATTTGAAAATGGTCTTGAGGAAGAATAAATGCACATTTGTTTTCAAATGCTTAGTAAAGTCTTGTTGCTTCAATCAACTTCCTCTTCCTGCTCCTAAGAATCCAATGATCACCTTATTTTCTTCCTATAGTCTAGACGAGCAGGATGGATGGCCAGGCGAGCTAAGCTGAGTTTCCCTCGTTGTCCCACAAGAGAAAAGAAAATTACCACATGGGATCCAACCACCTGAAGGGAGGTGGATGGTATGCAAATTTGATAACAAAATACATAAATAATAATAGCACAATCAATCACTATAACAGTACTGAGAAAGCAAGGACCCAGAAAAATTTTCAGGATCTTGGCTCATATGAGCTGTCCATCAGACTGAGTAAGGACCTTCTTTGGTCTAGATCAATATTTCTCAGCCTCAACTATTCTACAGTTCAAATCCACCTATTTTAAGAGTTGCCAAGGTTGAGAAACCCTATGATTGAATTGACAGATTGAATGGTTACATGCCATCAAGCCCATACAGAAAAAGAAGACATGTCCAAACCTGTCTAAGAAGTCAAGGTACAGAGTAGTTGAACTACTTGGGCTCTACTGGCTACACTCTAATGTAGTAAGACAGATGAGGAGGATTTGAAGCAGACAGGAAGAAGATAGAAGGCATGTACTGGATTGCCTTGGGCAGCTCCAGACAGTGTTGGGACCAGCAGAAGATCATCAGCCATGAAGGGAGAAGAACTTCCTGATGTGAGGCCCATGATGTCATAGCTGGAGTGGATGTCCTTTTGCTAGAAGAGAGAGTGAGGGAAACGAGCTGGATTAAGCTTAGTTACCTCAATAAAATTGAGCTACAGGAATATGGTAAGAATACTCCTCTTTCATTGTTCCCCTTGCTGTAAGATGACTTCCTTCATTAATACACGATTGACAGTGAAGTTCCCAAGGCTTATTTTTCTCAGGAACAGCAGTCTGCCTTCCTGAGAGACAGAATGCAGATAGCTCAGGAGTTTATAGTGACTATGGCACCCATGGATCTGTCCCAAATCATACGGGGTTCTTCATGAGGCTGTCTTTAAAAAAAATTCAGAAACTCAACCTAGAAGCTCAACCTAAAAGAATGATGAGTACATTTTTGGGGCACCCACCTAACACCTCTACTCTGAGACTTATCCTGGTGGTTTCTGGATCCCATTAAAGGTGGTGATTGTGATCTCTAAAGTCCTTCATGAGTCAGCCTGGGTACCTATGGGTACCCATCTTCTCCCATCTACAATATTCAGCAGTGTGGGATTTAGCCTGGCTAGGTGGCTCAGTGGCTAAGACACTGAGCTTGTCAATCAGAAAGGTCGGCAGTTCGGTGGTTCAAATCCCTAGTATAGGTCTCCTGCATGAGCAGGGGGTTGGACTAGATGACCTCCAAGGTCCCTTCCTGTAACTCTGTAACTGTTTACATGTCACTTCAATTAGAGATTGTTATATCAGGAGTCCTTTTCACTTACAGAAATGAGAATATACTGAGCAAAGATACAGGGGTAGGACACTGCATTCTATTTACCATCCAGTCATTTCTGCAGAAAATACTTTTAGGGACAATTTAAATAGAGAAGATAATTCAACATTTTTATATTGCATATGAGTTTATGATGGCACCAAATATATGTATGCCTGATAAAAAGTGAATTATTGTGAAAACTGTAAAGCACATAGAAAGGAAAGAGACCTACTTTTAGTCCTTTCTTTCCCTTTCTTTCATGAGCTAATGAGGAAAACCAAGAAGCTACTTTTATTAACTCATACATAATTAAGAATCATAAAGAAAAGTTGTTTAAAAGAAACAAATATTAAAAGAAGCAATTAAAATTATAGTATAATATTAGTCTGGTTGCACTCTTAAAAATTCTCAATAGAACACAAAGCACTAGTCCTACTATACAGGGATTATATGCACTATGCAATGTCTGAAGAAAAATGGAAGGAAGGAAGGAAGGAAGGAAGGAAGGAAGGAAGGAAAAGAAAGAGAAAGAAAGAAAGAAAGAAAGAAAGAAAGAAAGAAAGAAAGAAAGAAAGAAGAAAATTTGCTATGAAAGTGAAATTTATTTATTTATTTATTTATTTATTTATTTATTTATTAATTATATTTCTATACTGCCTTTCTCCCGTAGGACTCAAGGCGTAGGACTTGAGGACTCCCGTAGGACTCAAGGCGGTGTACATTTTAAAAGATCATTCACATGTTCATATGTTTAGCCCCGCCTGTTGGAACATCACGGTGGAAAGCACGGAGATCAGAGATATTCAGGAAATGCCTGATTGTTGGCTATAAAATTCTTTCATAATTTTGGAATAAAGTGATATTCCTGGAGCATATCTATCCCTGGATAGCAACTCCCATTAATATTCAATATAATGAGAGGAAGATATATAGAGGAAGAAGATCAGCATAGATAGTCCCCAAATATTTTAGCTGACTAATTTTCTTCTGTTTAGTTCATTTGATAAGAAATCAGAGAATCCTCAATTTAGTTAAGATATTACTAAATTACTGTTCAATGACATCTAGGATCATTAATTTCTCATTCCTACTTTACCTGGACAGCTCTGCACTGATTGTGGGATAGAACTGGTAGGCATCATATTATGGCAGACATAGTAATCTACAGCAGTGTTCCCCAACCTTTTCAAGTTGGCAGTGCAGCACTGGGGAGGGTGGGGCAAGAAGGGAAGAGGAGATGGTTTTGTGTGAGAGGCAGGCTCGTGCATGCACAGCTTCATTTGCGTGAGCGGCGGATGCACATACAGTGGGGCAAAAAAAGTATTTAGTCAGGCACCAATTGTGCAAGTTCTCCCACTTAAAAAGATGAGAGAGGCCTGTAATTGTCATCATAGGTAGACCTCAACTATGAGAGACAAAATGAGAAAACAAATCCAGACAATCACATTGTCTGATTTGGAAATAATTTATTTGCAAATTATGGTGGAAAATAAGTATTTGGTCACCTACAAACAAGCAAGGTTTCTGGCTCTCAGAGACCTGTAACTTCTTCTTTAAGAGGCGTGATTGACTGGATTTGTTTTCTCATTTTGTCTCTCATAGTTGATGACAACTACAGGCCTCTCTCATCTTTTTAAATGGGAGAACTTGCACAATTGGTGGCTGACTCAATACTTTTTTGCCCCACTGTACCCATCGCTCGCGCAAGTGGGGCTGCGAGCACCAGCGCCTACTGCTCACATGAGTGGGGTTGTGTGCATGTGCCAGCTCACAACTCACATAGACAAGTTGCAAATAGGTCATGGCCTTGTAGTGGGCTGAGGCCCACAGGTTAGGAACCCCTGATCCACAAGATATGTTCCATATATTTTGCAACTTCTTTCAGTGAGGAGAAGCATACATTGACAGAGTGTTAATGCAAAACTATATGAAGTCCTTCAAATATGTTGTAGTGCAATTCCCCAAATTGGCTGTGTAGGCTAGAAATGCACACTTGCAGATGAATTTTGGGTGTTGCTGTAAGAGCCTTGTGAAATGTGGGAGATGCTTTATGCACAAAATGAAAGAACTATGTCTAAGTAGCCCCATGAATAGTAACTAATTATGAACAGTTGATGGAATATGCCAGATTATATGTACAGGCATATAGGGAAGTATGAAAAAGTGAATTAGAATGCCAAGGGCATGAATACCATTTTGCATTGAGATGTCATATATCTAGATTCAAACATGATTAAATGAACAAAAAAAATAGTTTGCAAAAATTACAAGCCTATCCTTTTAAGGAAGAAATCAGTATGTTCAGATAATTGTTGGACACATAGCACTCCAAATGCAACAGTTCCTACAGTCTGGAAACTAATAGAAAGACAAAAAAAAATGGTTATTCTGATTGCAAAGAGACAGATGCTACAGGATTAGAATTACATCCACTTTCTATCTTGTCTGAAAAGTTCACTTGTCTTTCATTATCAGACTGAATAGGAATTCTACTTGGGGGACTATTTAAAAATGCAGATTGCTTACACTGGGCAAAATGTTAATTTCTTTCTTTTTCTTCTTCTTACTGGTCTTGAATGCTAATAATGTAATTGTCCGGCGTAACATGAATATAGATATAGAATAGACAGGGGTATCCTTTTTGCCTGGATTCTTTCTTTCTGCGTATTATAAAAATAAAAATAAATTAGGATTGCATTGTTGTTTTTTAAATGAGCACACCAAAGAAGAAATCTTTTTTATTCTACAATGCCCATACGCACTTAAGAAATATATCCTGAGAAAGGTGTATTCTAGAGTAAGGCTGCACATTTCTGAATTCTATTAGGAAAGAAAAGACATAAAAACCATGGAGAGACCTTGAGCCTTCACATATTCACAGTGACTGTTGTTCTCTGATTTAATAGAGTTCAAAAAAGTCTGCTCAGACACTTAATCAAAATAGTCTTACCTTAGTCCTGCCTAGTGAAACGGAATGGAAAATTTAGCTCCTTTCTAAATTGTTATAATAGGACAAGAAAAAGAACTTGAAAGGCCTACCACTCCAGCATAAGTCTTGGCAGACAGGAACATAATTGCCTAAATGGGTAATTTCAAATAATCTTCCAGTAGTTCAGCCATTCAGTTTGACTACTGAAGAGTGCCGTTGCCTCTGGTCCTTTCCTTGCCCTCCCACAGTTTCCATTATTATTTTTTTTATCTTCCACTGGTGACATTTTTCAGAAATGAGTAGCGGAGAAAGGACATGAACCTAGAGAGAAAAAGAGAAAAGGTGAGGGAGAGGTAAGAGGCAGTAGATTTTATTAGACTAACCAATTGTTTTAAAGTAGCAAACTTTCCAGCTTGGCATTTAAAGATTTTTGCAGTTGGGATGAACACTTCATCAAGATGTTCTTAAAACAACTTGAAGTTATCTCTCAGAGCTTTGTTGCAATGTCTGGAAGTTGAGTCATGGCGATTGGACTTATTTTGTTGTTGGTTTGAGAGACCTTTCGCTGCTAACCCAAGTAGCTTCTTCAATCTGAACAAGTTGATTAGGGGAATTGGAGTAGGCAGAGAGTCATTGGAATGGTCCAACTGCTAAAATTCTTAGAGGTATTCCCACGCCAACCTCAGGGTTTCTTCCCCAAAAGGCATGGCAATATATTGACGAACATTTACCCGGATGACTGAGAATCTTTATTGATAGTTCTTTGCAATGTTTATTTTCCTTGCAAGACTCTGCAAGGAAAATCCTCTGCTCCGCTGAGGATTAATTCCCAAGTAAGGAGGTACCTGGGCTGGGCTTTCTGAATAGGCAGCAACGTTCCTCTGAATTAGATTTTTTTAGAGGAAAAGAGGTTGCCTGTTTCCTGAATATAGATTTCGATGAAATCAGAGAAACATCAACATGCAAACAGGATGTTGACTGCCTGTGTACTAGATAGCATCGCACAGAGAGTGGCTCAAAGTATGACTGGGGGTGGGTGCGTTGCAGAGGTGGTATTCAGCAGGTTCTGACCAGTTCTGGAGAACCGGTAGCAGAAACTTTGAGTAGTTCAGAGAACCAGTAAATGCCACCCCTGACTGGCCCCACCCCCATCTATGCATCCTGAGTCTCAGCTGATCGGGAGGAAATGGGGATTTTGCAGTAACCTTCCCCTGGAGTGGGGTGGGAATGGAGATTTTACAGTATCCTTTCCCTCCCATGGCCACCAAGCCACGCTCACCAAGCCACACCCACAGAACCAGTAGTAAAAAATTTTGAATCCTACCACTGGGGGGGGGGGGGTTGGTGAACTGACATTGCCGGAGAGAAGTCTTACAACAATGCTTTATTTTGTAGCATTATTTTGCACTGAGAGGGGTCTAACCCAGTCTTGGCCTAAAGTTTAGGCCAAGTTAAAGCACTACTGCTTGACAGCACTCTCATGTGGGAGCCAGATTAGAATGTTTACCCACCACATATATCATCCCGTCAGTGGTGGCTGAGGTCAAGCAACCCTGGGGTTGGGAGGTAGGAACATATGGTGCCACTCTGATTCAAGGGACTTCCAGGTTTACAGAGCGCACCACAAAATTGTGGTGGCTTCCATATGGCCACCATAATGTGTAACGTAACTGTGAGATCTGCTGAAAGTCTGTATAAAGAGCATTCTTGTTTTCATATTTGTGCAGTCCAGCATTAGGCAATATGGGATTGCTGTTTTAAAAATTAAACACAAGCCACCAACCCCTTAAAAAGATTACATCTTTCCCCACCCCCTCCATCCTCAATTTCAATTCTACATATCCCCCACATCGTCTCCCACAGGCCTCCCTTTGAATATTTCAATCTTCCACTACATTTCCAATAACCCTTCTGGAGTTGCCAAAGCAGGTTCAAGTTAGGCTTTAAAGTGTCTTGTCATACTTCAGAAGTGTTTATGCAGAGGGACATTCTCTGTTTTTATCTGAGATCACCAATGACTACATTACAACAGAAATAATCTCTAAAAAGATAGAGATTTTGTAAATTAGCAACGGTGATTCCACTATGGATCCTACTGTCAAATCAATACCTTTTGCATGGAAGGAAAATGAAGCCCATCTGTGTGTGTGTGTGTGTGTGTGTGTGTGTGTGTGTGTGTGAGAGAGAGAGAGAGAGAGACAGAGACAGAGACAGAGACAGAGACAGAGACAGAGACAGAGACAGAGACAGAGACAGAGACAGAGACAGAGAGGGAGGGAAGGCATGGCAATTTATGCACAGTTACTTCCTAGCCTTAACTTCACCCTGCAATGTGAAAATTGAGATCAGAAATTTATTTAAATGAACATTTACCCAGGGATCTGTTTTACAGAATTCTCTGACTAAATAAAGCAATAATGTTTTTATACCACATATTTTAGCTGCTGATTTAACATATTATTCTGCAGTGGTTATTTGTTTTTTGTTTTAAATAGATGTGGGTTATTGGCTGAAAGTCCTCTCCCAACCGCCCTTTGATTTCCAAGGCCTCTGGATTTGAGTTTTATTTGCACAAATCGTGATCCATCTCTCAGGATGGCTGCTACTATCGTTGTGAACAGACTGATGTTGAATGTCCACTTTTTCAAGATGGGGGGGGGGGGGTGTAAAGATTTTCTAGGCCAATAGATGGCTCAGACAATGTGTAACTCAGTCCCTAGAGTTTGATGACAATGCAACCAATGGCTGTTATGATAACTCCAAATGCATGAAAAAAAGATGTCTCTCACAAATGAATGTGTACTTTGCACCCTGCCATCTAGAAGTCACCTCATCTTTAGCACTAAAGCTACTCTTAGATAATAAGCAGCCTTCCATGAAGGCTGCTTATTATCTTGGTATCCAGTTCCCTCCAAAGTCTCAAGATGCATATTTCCCAACCACCACTATTTTTCCTCCATGGAAATCTTAAACCCACTGGGATTCATTGATGAGCAGGAATTTTGGAGCCAAAATTAACAATTAGCATTTGGTCCTACATAAATATTTTCTGGGAGCTGAAATTCAGTGTCCAAAGAAGAAGACTGTTCTGTAGTCTCACACATGGCCAGTCTTTTCATCAGTAATTAGTAATAAGATAGCAATGTATGAAGGAGAAATGGGAAACATAAATAAAAGTTTCATAAAAACAGTCTACGTTTCTCTCAGAGTTAGCATTTTTGCGTGATTTATAGGATCTAAACGGACTCTTAAAAGCATAATATTGCTTTCTAAAATCCTAAAATGATTTTAAAGGTTTTAAAACTGGGAAACAATAAGAGATAAATCCAGGACAAGGACAACAACAACCACCAAACACAGCAGCGCAGATTCAGTTAAAATCCTGGTGTCGAACATTCGGCATCAAGCCCATTTTTGTTGAAATAATGAATTAAGGCTGCGGCCTCTTTTTGCCAGAGAGGCTCCTTGTCTTTAAAAGAGGTTTGGCAAGGCAAAGTTGTTTTCTCCATGCTGGGAAGCATACATGAGTTTCCCTGAAAATTGCTTCAGAAACAGGACAGAAAAAAAACTTGGTTTTTATTTTTTTCAAACCCACCAAATGTAAATGTCAGCAAAGTGATGGATTTCTCCATTTCTCGTTCATGTTATTCACATACGCAGCTTACCTACTAAAACCTGATTTCAATGTTTTCTTGTTCATAAACCTGAAAATGAACTTGTGTAAAAAAAAAAAAAGGCTTTACTTTTGCACTAATGGAGGGAATGCTACTGTTAAACCTCAAAGACTTTTCAATTTAGTTATAAAATAACATCTTTAATAACAGGGATGAATTTTTCAGGAATGAACTGAGACAAGGCTGAGATCTACTAGATAAGCATGGTTTAGCTCGTACGGCTTCCATATAATCAAGCAGGAAGGCTATCTTTGTGTGTTACCCCCAAATCCTACACATTTTACTTT
Source organism: Ptyas mucosa (assembly GCA_012654045.1). NCBI lineage: Eukaryota > Metazoa > Chordata > Lepidosauria > Squamata > Colubridae > Ptyas > Ptyas mucosa. The sequence continues at coordinate 13,450,586 of WNWU01000017.1, read as the reverse complement.
TTTTTAGATATATGGCATTTTTAAGCTGACTACAGGGAGTGCTTGTATTAAAAAAAACAGTCCTCTAAGACAGAGGTCTCCAGCCTTGGCAACTTTAACACTTGTGGACTTCAACTCCCAGAGTTCCTCAGCCAGTTTTGCTCAAAGGGAGATGATGAATTTGTCAAAAGAAGGTAGGAAGTCACTACGGTATATTTCCTAACTTTAGTTTTCTTTCATTTTTCCTCTTTCTTTTTGATCTTTTTCTTTAGATTTGTTTTTTACTTTATGTGATATCCTTAATAAACGGGCCATCGCCCATTTGGGACCGGGCCGCAGAAGCAGTGGGTGAGCACATGCGTGCATGCAGCTCCACTTGCATAAGCAGTGGGCAAGCATGCATGCCTGCCATAGTCACGCATAACTATTTCCTCTCCCTTTCCCCCCTCCCACCGGTCCCCCAAGCCAGAAAGTACCTTAAGGTACTTTAAAATGTGAGGGAGAGGGAAAAGAAGTGGGAGAGAGAATTTAAGGTACCCATTTGTAAAAGCTCAGCCTGGATGAGGCAAGTAGTTCCACTGATTAATTGTTCCAACTGTCAAGAAATTCTTTCTTAGTTTAAGGTTGCTTCTCTCCTTGATTAGTTTCCATCCATTGCTTCTTGTTCTGCCCTCAGGTGCTTTGGAGAATAGGTGGACCCCCTTTTCCTTGTGGCAGTCCCTCATATATTGGAACACTACTACTATACCTAGTCTTCTTTTCATTAAACTAGATATACCTAATTTCTGCAACCTTTCTTTATACGTTTTAGCCTTCAGTCCCTTAATCATCTGTGTTCCTCTTTGTACTCTTTCTTGAATCTCAACATCTTTTTTACATTGTGGTGACCAAAATTGAATGCAGTATTCCAGGTGTGGCATTACTAAGGCATTATAGCATGATATTAACACTTCACGTGATCTTGATTCTATCCCTCTTGTGTCACCATGAGTCCTGGGAGAGTGGAGGAAACCAGCACTGAAAAAGATGCTATGTTGCTAGATAACTACAGCTATATATCCCAACACGGCCCTTAATTCAAGCTGCTACCTCACTTCAGTTGGCATACTGAAGCTTTTGTCCCCATTAAGACTTGTCAGTCTTCATTCTTTTGGAATGTCATCATTCACCATTAGGCTATTCCAGAGTCTGTCTGACTTATTTACTTACTTACTTGTGCATTGTGGCATTTTCACCTTGCTTATCAAATCATTATTGTTTTCCAAAGTGCCTCTCATTCCTGAAAGAAAAAAAGAAGAAAATAAAAGAAACAAACCCTTTCACAATCTAAACAGACAAGCCTCACGAAGAGTGAGGAGTACAGTTTAAAACAGAAAAGAAAAGAAAGAAAGAAAAGGTGCGCAAAAAGTGCTGAGCAGGAAGTCCTGTCATTAATATGCACTTCAAGCTCATCGGGTCTTCTCTTCCTGAAGTTCTTGTTTGAGCAGACATTTAGCCAAAGAACGAGGCCAGAGTATTCTGCCTTCCCTCGCTAGACCCAAATAAAAAGTAACATGAAAATGAATCTTCTTAAAAAACTTCTACCTCCTTCCTTATTATCCCCCTTCTGAAATTCTCACCTCCCTTATACTCAGGACACTCCCTTTTGCTAATCCCAAATAACATAATCAGTCTAAGGTAAAGGTAAAAGTTCCCCCGCACATGCGTGCTAGTTGTTTCCGGCTCTAGGGGGCGGTGCTCATCTCCATTTCTAAGCCGAAGAGCTAGCGCTATCAAGACATCTCTGTGGCCATGTGGCTGGCATGACTAAATGCCAAAGGCACATGGAGCGCTGTTACCTTCCCACCAAAGTGGTCCCTATTTTTCTACTCGCATTTTTTACATGTTTTCGAACTGCTAGGTTGGCAGAAGCTGGGACAAGTAACGGGAGTTCACCCCGTTACGCGGCGCTAGGGATAACCAGTCTACTTGCCTATAAATCATAGGTACGATTCTCCTGCAGGATCTTTTCTATTTCTAGCCTGAATATAATAGGAATTTAAAGCAGCAATTACCACCCTTTAAAAATGAAGAAGGGTAAAGCATTTATCCTGTTTCTCTTTTTTAAAAAAAACAACAACGATATATTTATTGAAAATGTCATATAATAACAAAGCAAAAGGAAAAATAACAGAAAAATGTGAGAAAAGAAAAAGGGAAAGAAAACCAAAGTTAAGAAACATGACTTCTGACCTTCTTTTATTGTCTCTCTTCCCTCTTTAGTCTCTTCGTACCTTCACTTGGGCATCATCTTTCTCAGTTTTCCAATCCATGAATTATTATTTTTTTCTTCTTCTTCTTCTTTCAGCAAAAATTCCATTTGAGGCTTCCAGTCTTTCAAAAAGAAAAAAGTTGTTGTTGTTTATTCTTTGACCAAACTGTTTTTCATTATAGAAGAACAACTGGGCTGGAAGGCTTAGAAAGCCATATTATTCTGGTAGGGGGTTAGCCACTAGTTCCCCTGTATCATTGGTGTGAGGCTTGATGGTCTATGACGGGATTTATGGCTTAAGCTCTGCAGACTTTATGTTTATTGTATGCTTGCAACTGGAGAAAGGGTGGTGGGTGCTCTAATCTGGTTCTATTCAAGTGAATTTATTTATTTATATTATTAAATTTGTATGCCGCCCTCTCTCCCAAAGGACTCAGAGCGGCTCACAACGATAAAAAAAACACATAAAATTATATAAAAACCAATAAAATCCCCTTTAAAAAAACCCCTTCAGTCCAATCTGGCCAGGCCAAATAGCTATGTTTTGAGGTCATGGCGGAAAGACTGAAGGTCAGGGGCCATCCGGAGCTCCAGGGGGAGCTGATTCCACAGAGTAGGCATGCCCACAGAGAAGGCCCGCTCCCTGGGAGTTGCCAGCCAATGCTGTCTGACCTACAGGACCCCAAGGAGGCCCTCCCTGTGAGAGTGCATCGGGCGATGGGTAGCTGTCGCTGGCCGCGGATGGTCCGCCAGGTACCCCGGGCCTAAGCCATGTAGGCCCAGGGTGGCATTGGCTTGGCATTGGCATTGGCTTGAATGTCCTGAAAAGAAATTAAAATGGAAGAAAAAGTTTGAGAAGAAGGGAGCAGACAGCTGCTGGGGGGCGGGGGAGGGTTTGAGACACCCTCTGAAATATAATAAATACTGGTGATGTTTATTTGCTTTGTAAGCACTCAAACTATATACGTCATTATACCAGCCAAACTTGAAAGAGTGTCTGCATCTATTTTCAGTGTTCCCACAGAGACTGTCTTAGAAGGAGAGAAAAATATGCTTCAGCAAATAATTCTGAGATTATGCATATAATTATGCATCCTTTGGAGGGAAAAAAAAGGTCAAAACTTGGTTCGGAGGATTTCAAAATGCCTATTCATGGTACAATACTTTTCTTAGGTCCTTTTTAGGAAGATTATCAGAGGTGATCTTATGATGAAGCACTGTTGTTGATCTCAAGTCAAGCTACGGCTCTCTCAGCCAACCCGCACAATCACTAAATCATTTGTCCATAGTTTGTTTAGCATTAAGCAAGTTGTCAGGGTGCAGATTATGCTTACCTAGAACTAATCAGAAAGGTAAACACGATTTGTTTCAGGTTTGTTTATTGCTACCTTCTCCGGCAATCCCTGATAGAAATGGTCTCAGCCCACATTCCAGGTTTACTCTACATAGACTGCAGTCAGATGCTTGCCAGCCATGTCATTCAGGAGGAAAAAACCAGTAGTTACAAGTAAGTATATTCACATTAATCAAGATGTAGGCTTCAGCATAATTCTTCCTAACTTGGATACCTGTAAATATCTAGGAGGAGGTAAGAGGAACAGAGACATCACCTACACAATGTCATCATTTTGCACATGACGTTATGATGAGCACGCATGGGACACCAAGGGGGGGAGCTCCATATAGGTCGACTCTTCCAAATCCTAACATTGATGATTGATGTCTGCATTTTGCCCTCCAACAAGGCAGAAGGAATGAGCCCTCATTTTCCCCCCACTCCTACCCACTACATGGATTGCAGTGGTGGGTTTCAATTTTTTTTACTACCAGCTTGGTGGGCATGGCTTGGCTTGGTGGGCGTGGCTAGTGGGCATGGCAGGGGAAGGATACTGTAAAATCCCCATTCCCTCCCCACTCCAGAGGAGGGTTACTGCAAAATCCCCATTCCCTCCTGATCAGCTGAGACTCGGGAGGCAGAGGGGGTAATTACCAGTTCTCTGAACTACTCAAAATTTCCACTACCGGTTCTCCAGAATTGGAGATTCTGAATTCAGCAGAACCTGCTGAAACCCACCTCTGATGGATTGCCTATAGAACCTACTGCCTGGAGTTAGAATGCTGGAGCTGATGGTAGATGATAGTAAGTGAAGCATGCAGTGAATAGGAGCTAACAGTCAGGGTGTGCAATCATTTGGCAGTAGAGCTACTTCTCAGTTACTCTGCCTTCCTAGGGGATCTGAGAAGGAAGGGCAGGACAATTAGAAGACATATGAACTCTGCCCTTTCAGACATCTTCAGATTAATAAAGGGGAGTGTAAAAGATGACTCCAAACACTCGTATTCTTCCTTCTAGATCTTCCACAGTGTGCCAGAGGGTATCATGGGGGCAATACAGTTAGTCCTCGACTTACAATAGTTCATTTAGTGACCATTCAAAGTTACAATGGCACTGAAAATGTGACTTATGAACATTTTTCACATTTGCAACTGTTGCAGCAGCCTCATGGTCTTGTGATCAAAATTCAGACGCTTGGCAACTGATTCATATTTATGACAGTTACAGTGTCCCGGGGTCATGTGATCACCGTCTGAACGTCTGACAAGCAAAGTGACTGGGGAAGCCAGATTCACTTAAAAACTGTGTTACTAACTTAACAACTGCAATGATTCACTTAACAACTGTGGCTAGAAAGGTCATAAAATAGGACAAAATTTACTTAACAACTATCTCGCTTAGCAAGAGAAATTTTGGGCTCAATTGTGGTTGTAAGTTGAGGGCTACCTTTAGCAGCTGAAGCAAGAGCACCAATAGTCCCCAACAATCTGGTCAATGCTCCTGTCAATAGGAAGCATACCATTGGGGTGGGACAGAAAACTTCAGAGACATGATGAAGTGATGTTCTTTCATACAGATGCTGAAAGAAGTAAACTTTCTGTCAAATATAGGTCATGCGAAGATCTGAGATGGGAGAATAAACATGACTTCAAAGATATTCAAGTTACTTGAAATAATGTTATTGACTAGTTAGTACATGTCCTATAAGAAGTCAGAGGAGGTATCCTCTTCCTCAGAATCCACCATTACTTGCAGATGAAGAGGAGGAAGGACCAACCAACAGTGACTCCAGGTCCTGCTTCATCAACTTCATCTTTGCTGAAGCACCAGATATTGTACAATTAGCATCCTTGTGATCAGAAGTACATGAAAAACATTACTTCCACTTCTGATCTCATAAATCAAAAGTTAGCTGAGCTTGGCTATAGACCAGGGAGGAAAGCATGAATGACAAGCAAGGCATTTTTATCCAAAGATGGTGTAAGTCAGGGATGTCAAACTCAAGGCCGTGAGGGGCTATTACATATAAAGAATTATTAAACGTGAAAGGGGAATTAAAATCAAGAAAGAAGTTAAAGGAAGAAGGAATTGAATTAGAATGGTGGATATACCTACAAATACAATCCAAATTTATGAAGGATAAAAAAGAGCGAGATATAAAATTAGAATCATCAGAACTGGATAAAATTTTACTAAGCACAGAGGGAAATGCCATAAAAAAACTGTACCACTATTTATTAGAAGAAGATATGCTCGAAGAACAAGTTAAGGAGACAATGATAACTTGGAGTAGATGTTTTGGGTACAGTATTGATTTGGACAATTGGCAAAATCTGTGGGGAAAAATATCAAAATAACACTGGCGGCTTCTTATAAAGAAAACCTGTATAAAATGTTTTACAGGTGGCACTTCCCGCCCACAAGATTGGCAAGAATTAGTAAAAAATACTCCCCAATTTGTTGGAAATGTGAGGTGCAACTAGGGTCATATTACCATATGTGGTGGGAGTGCTCAAAAGCCAAAAGTTTCTGGCAACAAATAAAGAGTTGGTTAGAAGAGATGTTAATGTTTAAAATAGAAGTTAAGCCGGAATTTTTCTTACTGAGCATGACAGATGGCAAATATGACAAAAATGTAACCTATTTAATATTGCATATACTTACCACGGCAAGATTAGCATTTGCTCAAAAATGGAAGTGTAAAGAAATGCCCTCAGAAGAAGAAGTAATACACAAAATTTACAGCTGTGCAGAGATGGACAGACTTACTTTACAACTCAAAGACAAAAGTGAATCAACATACTATGAAGTCTGGAATAAATTTTATAATTAGTTAGATAAGAGGAAGAATGCCAAAAACAAGGGATAACAAATGTCTGGAAATGTATATATATATCAATGTATATTCAACTTGTGAATATAGTAGTGGTTTATTAAATACATGCATAGTTGGTTAGGAAGTATAATACCGTATACTTGATATATAATGAAGTAGGAGATATGTAAATTTGTATATAGAGCAAGGAATAGATTACTTATTAACTTGATTTTGACGCAAATGTTAGAAACCAGAGACGTTGAGCAATGTCCATTGTCTTGCTTTTAAAACTAATAAAATAATAATTTAAAAAAGAACTCAAGGCCTGCTGGCCAGATCCAGTCTACGGTGTGCTTAGATCTGGCCCGTGGGGCTGACCTGGAAACAGCGAAGGACCGGCCATGGTGCCTCTGCCAGCAGAAAGAGAGCGCCGTTTTTGCTGGCAGAGGGTTGCAGGAAGCCATCGCAGCTGAAAATGGAGCTCAGGAGCCCATTTTTGCTGGCAGAGCAAGTGAAATTAATTCCCTTGCTTTTGGAGACAGAGAATATTTTCCCCACCAATTCAAAACTATACCTTGATTTGAAATATCTGCATGACAATGGCTGAAAAAGAAGAGTAGCTGCAGATCAGGACAGAGAAGATGCATAGTTAGCTCAGGATTTTGGTATCAAGTTAAACTAAGGAGGTGAACACAATTTAAAAGTGCATTCGAAGATTTATTTAAAAAAACAACAACAGTTGAATGAGCAAGCTATTTCCTGCATTAATTTCCCAACTAATGTAATTATATAGCCACAAGCTTTGGCGCCTGATCAGTTGAAAGAACAGCCAGAAACAAAAAGCAAGGGGGGGGGAGGAGTCTGAGCATACCACATTAATGCCGTATTAATCATCACATCTGATAGGAGTAAATGAGCTTTATTGTGGTTCCTGCTTTGCAAATCAAATTTGTAGCCACAGCTGATGCAGCTACACCCTGGTCCTTAAAATATACATGTGTTATTAGTATTTCTGTATTGCAGTCATTGTGTGGAGATATTCGATATTTGCAGAAGCAGCCTTGTTAAATTTATTTATTTATTTCCCTCCTACTCTAACCGCCACCCACCCCCACCCCCTCTGCATTTAAATAGCATTATTCTCTGTTTCTGGTATTGTTTCCAACTGTCATTTTATACAGAATGAAAATCACCCAGCCTGTGGGGCTGGCCTCCTTTTGAATAGTTTAGTGGTGGTTTCCTTTTTTTTTTTTTTTTGCCTCATAAGAAAATTAGTGTAATTTTTTTTTTTTTCCAGCTAGCTTCAAACAAGCATAGCTGTTTTGTACCTATGATACCATGAAGGACAGATTTTTCAAACAATCGTCACTTGTATTCATGCAAGAAATTACAAGCCCGCATACTGTACTCTTTATACAGTTTCAGGATAAGTGAAATGAGTGAAATTTCAAGGAAATGAGACCAATGATGAGGGGGAAAAAATGGTTATCTTGAAAAAGGTATGGATTGATTTGCAACAAGGATGGATTGCCTCAACAGATGCAGTAATTCATTCTCCTCACTCTTGGGGTAGGTATACCAGAAAGAAGCCTTAGGAATGAGAAAGAACCAAGATATGTCTACCATCAGAAGACAAGGTGATTAGAAAAATTATGGAGTGTGCGGAAATGGATAAGGAGATACAAAAAAAAAGAGGAAACAGAATATTACTTAGTCTGGGAGAAATGGTATAAATGGTGTCCATTTCCGCACACTTCATTTCCTTATATTACTTAGTCTGGGAGAAATGGTATAAATGATTGGAGGAGAAATGGGGGGAAAGGGGAGTGGGCAAAAGAAAACTAAACAATGGTTAAATTAGGTGGAGGAATATGGAAACAAATGGGAAGATATAAAAATTGTGGAAAGGAAATTAGGTACCTGTTTATGTTAAATGTAAATAAAATATTTGGATTAAGAGAATATATTATAATGGTATATGATATACTAGAAATATATGCATAAAAGATATATTAAGATAAGAAAGAGAAAATGTATAAATATGGATTGCTGATGCGAAGATGTTGAAAAGAAGAAGATGTAAATATCTGTTTTTGGGTTTTTTGTTTTTAAAAAAACTGTTTAATAAAAATTATTTTTTTTAAAAAAAGAGAGAGAGAAAGAACCAAGATATATTCACACATGCAGACTCTTAGGCAAAGGGGTGGAGTACTGTCACAACAGCTGTCATTCATACTTTCAAGTCGTTACATCAGGGGTGGTATTCACTTACCTTCGCTACCAGTTTGCAAATGTGAGTGTGCAGAGCCTTCCACGCATGTGCAGAGCGTCAAAAATGGGACGTGATGACGTCCGGGTGCGTGGGCGGAGCACAGTTAAGTGATTTACAGTTAAGTGATTTACTTAACTGTGGCAAAAAAAGATCATAAAATTCACTTAACAAATGTCTCACTTAGCAACAGAAACTATGGGCTCAATTGTGGTCGTAAGTCAAGGACTACCTGTATTTTAACATATATTAGTACAATTACAGATTTGTTGAACAAGAAACTTATATAGGCCAGTGCAAAAACAAAAAAAAAATCAGTTCTTGCTCTGAAATAACCTTCTCCAACTTTCCAGATTTGTCGGAAGCACAAATCTCCCAGAATTGTCCAGCCAGTGACTAAGAATTCTGGGAGCTGCTGTTCTAACCTACACCTGAGGAACATAAGATTGGAAAAAGTTTGCGTTATTATGCGTATAAGATAATCTTCTGGGGAAAAAATGGCTTCATGGTTATTTGTAAGATGTGTAAAAGATGATCTTCCATGTTTCTCCCCCTTTCATATTACAATGTTTATTTTAATAAGGTCTAGATTTTAAAGAGCAACTCCAACATGATATTTTCTGACTTTTGAAAGTCTGGAAAACAAGTCCCTGAGGCATGCGACACTTTTTAAAAAATGCCTTGGAAATCCTTTCCTGTTCAAAAGCAGCAAGCTTTATGAGATGAAAATACTTCCAGGCTAATCTGCTGCCTTTATTCAATAAAATCATGAGAATACTACTTCAAAATTTACAAAGCTATAAAGAATATTAGGTAAAATCTGGTAGGTGGCAAGAAAGAGTTAGAATTCTCTGTATTTCTTTGCTGACACCTGGTAAATGTCCAGACCAGGGGTGGGTTCTTCTTATCTTCACTACCGGTTCGCAACGGGAGCACACATGCACACGCGCTTCTGTGCATGCGCAGAAGCTTCTACGCATGCGCAGATCATCAATTATGACATCCAGGCGGGTGGGCGGAGCCTCCCGCCACTCTTACTACTGGTTCTAAAGAACCGGACAGAACTGGGAGCAACCCACTTCCGGTCCAGACTTCTCTAATGTAGATTTGATCACCCTAAACCCGTGATGGCAAACCTATGGCACGGGTGCCACAGGTGGCACGCGGAGCCATATCTGTGGGCACGTGAGTGTTGCCCTAGCTCAGCTGCAGCGCGCATATGCGCACCGGCCAGCTGATTTTCGGGCCTTCTGGGCCCAGCAGAGGGGCCTCTAGAGAGCCTCCGGGGGTGTGTGGAGGGCCATTTTCACCCTCACCAGGCTCCAAGAAAGCCTCTGGAGCCTGGGGAGGATGAAAAACAGGCCTACCAGGCCACCAGTAACCTTTTTGCCGTCACGTGCCAAAAGCAGGGTGGGGGGTGGGGGCATTGAATTATGAGTGTGGGCACATGCACGCGTGACACCCCCCCCCCACGCTCCCCATGCTTTTGGCACGTGATGGCAAAAAGGTTAGCCATCACTGCCCTAAACACTAAATATTAAACCAGCCTTCCTCAAACTAGGTGATGGCCAAATATAAGGATTTCAAGTTCCAGAATCAGCCTGCCAGCATAGACATCCAGAATTTTAGAAGTCCTCACAACTGGAAAGTGCCCCCTAGGTTAGGGGAAATCGTTTTAAATATGCTTATTAATCATCTGCGTCTTCTTGTCTCTGTATGAAGCACTACAGGTAGTCCTCGACTTACGATCGCAATTGAGCCCAAAGTTTATGTTGTTCAGTGAGACATTTGTTAAGTCAGTTTTGCCCCGTTTTATGACCTGTCTTGCCTCAGTCATTAAGTGAATCATTGCAGTTGATAAGTTAGTAACCCGGTTGTTAATTGAATCTGGCTTCCCCATTGATTTTGCTTTTCAGAAGGTCGCAAAAGAGGATCACATGACCTTGGGACTCAGCAAGGGTCATAAATATGAATCAGTTGCCAAGCACCTGAAGTTTGATCGCATGATCATAGGGATGCTGTAAAGGTCATAACTGTGAAAAACAGTCATAAGTCACTTTTTTCAGTGTTGTTGTAACTTTGAACGGTCGCTAAATGAACTGTTGTAAGTCGAAGACTACCTGTATTGCTGCAGTGAATTTTTTAAAAGTGGATTCATCTGTACCACTCCAATTCATTTGTAGATTTTAAACAGTTGCCATACAGAGCTGACAGTAAAGGGTAGAGGGCAAGACAGAACAAAATGGTATCATAAATTATGGCATGAAAATTATCTCTAATTTTTAAAAACTCACGCACTCTATGTTAAATAAAGAAAATTAAACTCTTGAATGCCATAAATAAAGTCAGTGACAGTGAGGAATACATCAATATTAATCTATGTTCAGTGAAGACAGTGTATAATTTACTTGGGCAATTGTCCAATCTTGAGTTGCAAAATGTATTTATTGATTAAATTGTACACCGCCCAGAGTCCTTCTCAGTGGTGAAATCCAAATGTTTTTAGTACCGGTTCTGTGAGCGTGGCTTGGTGGGTGTGGTGTGGCTTGGTGGGCATGGCAGGGGAAGGATACTGCAAAATCCCCATTCCCACCCCACTCTGGGGCGAGCCAAAGGTGGTATTTGCCAGTTCTCCGAACTACTCAAAATTTCCACTACCGGTTCTCCAGAACCTATCAGAACCTGCTGGATTCCACCCCTGGTCCTTTTCTGAGGGAGATGGATGGTTAAGAAGTATGAAATAAACAAACAAACAAACAAGAGTAGAAAGTCCTTGTAGCTGAAGAACTCAGTGACTTACTCTGTAGTAGTTTTTCCATGCTGACATATAAACCTGACCCCAAAGGTTTTGAAAGGGGAGAACAGTGTCTGCCCCATCCTCTTCATCACCCCATCCCACTCAGCTTTCTTTCTGTCTCACTCTGGCAATCTGTTTTGGAGAATCTCTTCTTTAAATGAATCAAAGAACAGTCTCATTAACACATGAAAAGTTAACGTAAAGCAGGTACAGAATTTTTTTCCCCTCTGGCGGCCACCCATACACTGGATGGGAAGTCCTAAGGAGCACATATGATGTTATGTGAGGTTTCTGAATCCCCTTAGAAAATTTGAACCACTTAGTTTCAAGGCCTCTAGACCAGAGATGAGTTTCAGCAGGTTCTGACCAGTTCTGGAGAACCGGTAGTGGAAATTTTGAGTAATTCGGAGAACCGGTAAATACCACCTCTGACTGGCCCCGCCCCCCCATCTATTCTCTGCCTACCGAGTCCCAGCTGATCGGGAAGAAATGGGGATTTTGCAGTAACCTTCCCCTGAAGTGGGGTGGGAATGGAGATTTTACAGTATCCTTCCCCTGCCACATCACCAAGCCACAGAGATTTTACAGTATCCTTCCCCTGCCACACCCACCAAGCCATGCCACACCCACCAAGCCACGCCTACAGAGATTTTACAGTATCCTTCCCCTGCCACACCACCAAGCCATGCCACGCCCACCAAGCCACGCCCGCAGAACCGGTAGTAAAAGTTTTTGAATTCTACCACTGTATGAAACCAATGGTTTTCTTGACTGTCCGCTTTATCTCTGTGCCAGGTTAATGCAAGCAAGCATCATTTCCATAAGCAGTGATCACACGATCATGTTATGCCCACACCCTAGCTACCAAAAAGACACTGGAGTAAAGGCACATATCTAATATGACAAACTAAGTATGCCGGGCATGAACTCTTGGTCTTAATTTCACTAGGTCCTACTAAAAGATGAACAGTTAATTTTGCAAAACAGTCCCAGAGATTTCAGATTCAGGAACTTCCCGACTGCAAATGAGGGGGTCCAATGACCTAAATCAATTTTTTAAATAATTCAGGTCAATAACTCTGAATTTAGATGATGTGTGAAAAAGCACAGTTCAGTCATGCCTGAAAGTAACTTTCGTCTCAGTCTGGGTGCCATTCATGATATTTTAAAGGTTTTAATTTCTATCCAGGAACTGTGGGTGGGGTGGGGATGAAATCTTAAGGGGAAAAAAAAACTGTAAGAGGCCAGAAAGATTTTTTAAAAATGGTTCTGACTCAGATTTTGGCTTATGCTACTTCATAATTGCCATAAATCCTAGCTCTGAAAGAACACTAATTTGAACATAATTTGCCTCTTCATCTTACAGAGTATATGGCTTCTAAATGCAGATGTTGCATTTGACAACTGAATAAGCAAAATGTAATCTTTGTGCATTGTGGATCTCAACCTTCTATTGGGAAAAACATTGGAAACTCTGAATGTTGGCTGACCATCCTTCCTTCTTCTAACCAATTCCATATGGAAAATGCTGAAGAACTGAATGAAGACTATCCTTTTATCCAGCAGACAGGCCACCTCTGGGGAAAATATTTTCCTGGCTGATGATAGGTTTCAGCACAAGATACAGTTATACCATTACTAGGACCTGTAAGAGTTTTACAGGCAACAAGGGCAGTTCTACTTTTAAAAAAAAAATAAAAAAATTTTTTACCAACCAACCTCATTTCTACTTTTCAAAATCCAACAATGTTATTTTCTAAAAGGAGGGGATAATAATAACCAGATCAGTGACTTCCCTGCAGATATTTGGCTTGCATAAAGGAGAATAAAAACACAATGTGTGTGGATGTGAGATGAGAATAAAATCTTGAGCCTCCCAATCCTCTTGGTCTTTCTCCTTTCTTGATCAAGTAAGGCTTCAGGAAGCCACATTGAATGTTCATTCACCTGAATGAGTTTACAAGCTGCTCTCTGATCCATGCCTTGGCCAGATCTAAGCTCTCTTCCAAGAAATGGACTTGGCCCTCATGCCATTGGGTGTTTTAAACATCAACAGAAGACATGTCTGTTCCACTCTGCATTCTTAGGGAAACAAGTGTCCCGAGCAGACTGGTGGCCTTTTAGACTGACATTTAATTGCCAAGAAAACTACATGGATGTGTCCATGAACTCTCCAGGAGTTGACCTCAGCCCACTGGGACTCTTCACTTATATCTTTAAATGAACTCTCTGTTGAAAATGGTTGTATTCCTGTTGCTTTATTGCCTTGTTTTGTGGTAGTTGCTGTGTTGTCATTGTTTTTATCTTTTCACTATTATTAAAGTAATATTGTGATATCACTGGAAGGAGCCAGATGAAACTTCATGGCCCCCTACATTTTTCATTATTGCTCATCTACTGTAGCTTTAATGTGAGATGCAGCCTTGAACTGCCCCAAAATTGTTCTTTCTGGTGGGTGTGAAAGATTAGCCGACTCTACTGATTTAGATGGATCAATGATCTGCTCAATCCCTGATGCACACACCCTGTATAAACCAGGATTGGTTAGATTCATGTATTTCACTTACCAGATGGTTCTTAGCTAGATTCTTGCAACAACCTCAGTCCCTCAGAAAGCTGCTTTAATTTAAGTTCACCTTAGAAATGAGTTGAGGTTTACATTCCACAGCAAAACTGCCGTTGAAAGGAAGGATACTCTCAAAAGCAGAAGAGGAAGAAATTGCTGAGCTAATCTGATGTTAGTCAAGTTTTTCAGTACGTCCAAAATAGCTAGTTTTATCCTTCCCAGTATAGTCCCTGGTTAGATGAACACATGTAATTTGAGTGATAGTGTGTGATTTTCCTTAGCAACAAAATGAGAAGTAGCATTAGAAGAGAGGGCTGCTCGTTTCAGTTGGTTATACATAAAATGAACTGCTTCATCATTAATGGTCTTGGTCACAACATGCCACCCCAAGAATGGAAAAATCAGTCTTTTAATTCCCAATGGCAAAATTCCAATCAGTGGGCTGTAAAACCAGGGAATATGGTCTTTTTTTTATTTATTTCATAAACACAGTTCTAAATGAGATGATTCCTGGGGGACAATTAGAAACCAGCCATATGACTTTTCTTCCTATGGAAAGGCTATTAAGCTTATTACACAAATTCCTTCCAGGCTTTAGGAACAGAGGCTATACTTGACAGAGTCAGGAACTTTCCTCCCAAAGCTGTTTACTCTGTTTTAATGAGGCTTGTGTGCTCGGAGAATTTGATTAGCCTGACGGGAGTTTTTTTCATTGCTTTCCCATTAGCAATTTTTATCAAGAGAGAAAAGTTACTGGTCATAGAGTAGCCGAAGCGTTGACAAACAAGAGAAGCCAGCACAGGATTGGGAATTTGGATGGAAGAGCATTATTTCTAGCAGGGAGCAAGTAATTCCAGGCCAAATATCCTCCAATTTGTATCTCTAATTTTTACTTGTGTTATGGGGAACACAGAAGGAGAAATGAATACATGTTCACCTCCTTGAGTTGTATATGGAAAAATAATAAAGGCAGGATGTAAAATAAATATCCAATCCTCCATTTCACAAAGCCTAGATGGAGAAAGCTCCTAAGGGGAAGGTGGTAACTAATGAAAAGAATCAACAACAAATCTTGGTTTCTTGAGTAAAACAAATAAAGTTCTGAACTGTGACCTCAGCCACCTGAGGTCCAGGGCCCTCTCAGTTTATGAAAAGCCCAAGAGAATATCTTGTGAATGGGTTCTAAGTAAAGGTAAAGGTTCCCCTTGTGCATATCTGCTAGTCGTTCCCAATTCTAGGAGGCGGTGCTCATCTCCATTTCAAAGCCAAAGAGCCAGCGCTGTCTGAAGACATCTCGGTGGTCATGTGGCCAGCATGACTAAATGCTAAAGGAGCACAGAATGCTGTTACCTTCCCACCAAAGGTGGTCCCTATTTTTGTACATGCATTTCTACGTGCTTTCAAACTGCTAGGTTGGCAGAAGCTGAGACAAGTAATGGGAGTTCACTAGGGATTCGAACCGATGAACTGCCGACTTTTCAATCGACAAGTTCAATGGGTTCTAATGGTGGTTAATTCTTCTTTGAGTGAGAGGATTATTTCTTATCTCTTCAAGAGGACTTATTTTACCCCCTCTTCAAGTAGCCACCACTGGATGCCACCCTAATGGACAATATTCATCCAATATTTAACCTCCCCTTTTTGGATAAGATGGTTGAGAAGGTGTTTGTGCAACTGATTCAGACGGCTTTGAATGAAGTAGTTTATCTGGATCCTTTTTAATCATGAGTCTGACCCAAGTATGGAACAGAAACAACATTGATTACATTTTTTGATGATCTATGGCATGGATGGGATGGACATTGTGCATCCACCTTGCCCGATTTCACCTTTCATCAATTCTCAATACCATTGATCATGCTATCCATCCACTAGCTCTGTTATGCTTAGTTTGTCCACTTTCCCTGGGTCAATTCCAGTCAGTGGTGATTAGAAAGGGAAAGTTCTGCCCTTGGCCCCTACTATGTTGTGCCACAAAGTTAATTCTCCTATTTCATGTCTACATAAAGCCACTGGTGGAGCACATTCATCACCATAGGATGGGGTATCATCAGTACACTGGTGACAACCACTGTATATTTCTGCCCCTAGCAAATTAAGCAATCCTGTGAACGGAATTCCTGGAGACTGGGAGGGTCCAGATGAAGCACAACAGGGTTCAACTGGCAAGATTGAGTGGCTTTAAATTTTGGGTCCTGCCAGTTCTAGCGCTATCAGCATAGCGTTGGTTAGGTAGCATTGCCTCAGACCACCAGTGTGCAATATGAAGGGCTTTCTAGACTCAACTCCTTCTATAAGATCAGGTGGCAGTTGTACTAGGAGGGCTTTTGAACAGCTTTGGGTTGAACACCAGCTCCTCCCTGAATTGGGAGGTTCTGCTCACAGTCATTCATGATCTGGTCACCTCCAGATTGGACTGTTGTAATGCGTTCTATATGAGGATGCCCTTGAAGAGTATCTAGAAGCTTGAATAGGTGCAGCATGAGCAGTTATGTGTGCTCCTAGAAAAACACATATTACACCTCTGCTCTGCAAACTACATTGGTTGCCAATCTGCTTCTAGGTCCAATTCAAGGTGCTGGTAGTTTGAATATTTAAAACCCTCCCAAATTATATCAGCCCATCCCAATAAATCTGTCAAGGGAAGCATGTTATAAGTTTTATGAACCAAGGACTTGCATTTGGTGGGACCCAAGAGGCAGGACTTCTCCATCATGGTGCCCAACATTCTCCCTTCTTAAGTTAGGCTTGCTCCTTCCATGCTATTGTTTAAGGAAGTCCCTCAAGTCTAGGTTATGACATCAGGCCTTAGGGTCTTTGGGAACTGGAGACATTCTTAGAGGCTCAACTGTGATTGATATTCTTCCTCTCTCGTGGCATTTGTAGAGTTCTTATCTTCGAGGCCGCCTGCTGATACCAATGACCTCCCATCGACCCATGCGCTCCCACAGAGAGGGCCTTCTCGGGGTGCCATCAGCCAAACAATGTAGGCTGGTGACCCCCAGGGGGAGACCCTTCTCTGTGGGGGCACCTACCCTCTGGAATCAGCTGCCCCCAGAGATAAGGAGAATCCAAGACCTCGGTGCTTTCTGCCGTGCTCTTAAAACCTTTCTTTTCCAGCAAGCCGGGCTGGCTTAAAAAGATTTTTAAATGTTTTTAATTGGTTTGTCACTTTTTAAAGTATGGGGCCAAATTTATATATTTTTTAATTGTTTTTTAATGTTCGTATTCTATGTTTTTTAATTCTGGCTGTACACCGGCCTGAGTCCCCAGGGAGAAGGGCGGTATATAAGTTCGAAATAAATAAATAAATAAATTTTAATCATCACTTTTTATTCTTTTATAATGATTTTTTAAATCTACTTGCTGTTTATTCAATTGTATGTTGCCCAGAGCCACTTTGTATGAGATGGGTGGCCATATAAATATGATTAATGAATTAAATAAATAATGCTTTTATACATCTAGTTATAAAACAAAACATTGCGCAGGGTTGTGGAGGGTTTTTTTTAGAAAATGTTAAATAAATTTTTAAAAAGCAAAGAAACAAGTTATTTGCCTAAAATGCCTGGTTTTTGTCTTATCTTTTCAAAGACGCACACAGTACTGCTTATGTGAATCTGTAGCTAGGATTTGTCACATATATTAACACACATTTTATGACACATTTATAACCAATCCCAAACTGCAGTTAAGACGTCTTTTGTGGCCTGGATGAATTGTAATATAATAGGAATTCAGAATGTGTGAATTTCCTGCTAATCATTGCATAAATGGGACCCAATTGCAGGCAGAAATTATGTTCAAAATTACATGGCAGAAATGTACAGCTTTTCACACCAAAGCAATACCCTTAAAATGGCTTTTGTACAATTATCTCAAAGAGCTTGTCTTTCCTTCCTGTAGGGCACCATTCAGAGGCTGTCTTCTTTCTCTTAAATAAAAAAGCAAGAACAGAGGGAGGGAGAGAAGGAAGGGGCAAAAAAATATATTCTGGCTCAGAACAGCTGAATAGGTTTGAAAGGCCACTGTAGCTGGCCAGTGATAGCTATTCCCTTACTGAGCTCAGAGACAAAGACATTAGCCACAGGTATTCTCCTTTTCAAGATTTTTTTTCCAGATGAGAAAGCATGGGATATGACAGCATCACATTGGATTTACTTGGGCAAGCAGGCAGGCAGGCAGGCAGGCAGGAAAATGATCCAGACAAAAGCAAAAGAAAGTAGCAATACGGTAACTTTTTAAAATGCTCACCCTTAACCACAGGAGTTTTGGTGGGATGAGAAACAAAGGAGCTAATCAGAAAAGTATACATCTATTTCTTGGAACAGAGCTTCTTGGAAGGTAGACAGCAAGCTGTATTTCTGTATTAAAGAATGGATAAATTTCATGAATTTCAGGAAATTTATCTTTACACAGATAAATGCCACCCAGCTGGCTTCCAGAAGAGAGATGTGGCTTTCTGATCCCATTCGATAAATAACTTAATCATCACAAATAATATTTTAAAAATATGAATACAATAATGGCTATTTTTAATTTTAATTGAATTAAAATAGGCAAAAAATTTACCTATTTCTTGTGGATCACAAAAGTAGATAACACTTTTCCGCACCTCTTTTGCGACATGAGTATGTCACATCATGATGGAGCTGTGAATTTTGAGAAGGAAACTTAAAGTGAATAGGTATCAACTTGTGTCCAATTACAATTCACTGACTAGGATGTATTCTTAGCTTTATCATGAAACATCATCACTACCTTTTATTCACTTTCTCATTGTGTTTCTGCCCTTTTTCCTGACCTGTAGGTCATTTTTCTTTGTGCCCTCTTGCACAAAGTATTTTGGGGAGCTTGAATTAGCTGGTTTCTAAGATTCACTATTAAATTTCATGTTTTTCCAGGTTCTATAGCAACCCTAATTATTTCAGTGACCATAATGGTATCATACCGTGTGCCAAAGGATAAAATGAACCACATTAATAATAAGTGCCAGGTGAAGATCTTATCATTTGTCTGAGCTTTTAATGAATAGCAAGTCTTACTTTATTTTCGTGATTGCTTGCTTATTTGATCTTTGTACCTATTGCTTTATGCAGTTTTTGTGCCATTCAGTTCTTTTATCTGCTATTGTATTATTTATCTTCCGACGGTTCCTCCTAATATTGTTATTTGTCGCTATTCTTGCTTACAGTATTTCTGTTTAATTTTCTAGAATGTGTTAAAGATTGAAAAGGGTTGACATTCTTTATATAATCGTAATTAATGTTGGAGATGGCTTGAAGACAAAAGATACTGCTGAATACAGAAAAAAAGAAAGTGGCTGTTTAATTTGGTACAGAGAGTTTTCTTGCCTCAATGAACAAACCATCCTGATCTCTTCAATTAGCATTTAAAAGTTTAACTGTATTTCTGCTCTTTGACAACAGAGTATATAACAAGAGACATCAGTGAATGGCCTGGCATTACAGCTAAAATATTAAGCTATTTTGCCCCAAAATGCTAATATTTGCAATATCTTTTACTGGTAAATGCATTTGGAACCAACTCTAAGCTGGAATCATTACACAACACCTTGCCTAGTTTTTGGACATCTGTTTCTTCTTCATTACTATGATTGTTGTTATCATTGTCATCATCATCATCTTATCCCAATCATCTTAATATAGTGAGTCATAGATAGTGGTAGGATTCAAATAATTTAACAACCAGTTCTCTACTGGTTGGGTGGGCATGGCCAGAGGGTGCACTCGGCCTCCTGCACCCCCCCCCGGGAGCAAAAATGGGCTGTGGGGGGCGCACCCCGTTTTGGGCCTAGTAGGCCCATGCCTCATTTTGGGCCTAATAGGCCTCCCTGCACTTACCTGGGAGCCAAAACGGAGCGCGTGGGGACTCCTGGAAGAGGGGGGAAGGAGAGGGGTCAGCCAGCAATTTAACAACCAGTTTGCCTGAACTGGCCCAAACCGGTTGAAACCCACCACTGGTCATAGAGAGCCCAAAAGTTTGCACATACTGCCATGTCATTTTGAGTATTCTGAACAAGGGAACAATCCAGCCATGTTTTTAAAAGTCTTTTTATGATTGTCTAGCCTGGATCAAAGATTCAATAAGGATATGCAAATGAACTGGATGACACTGATACTTCAGGCCTAGTTTTGAGAGCTAAAAAAGAAAAAAAAAGTCAGGTACTATAACTTTCTCTGTAGAGCTTGATCTACCAGAGGAGAGGTGAGGCAAATCTGAACCTTGTTATGGGAAAGAAATATCCGAGAATGCACCCTCGACTGTCTACCCTCGACTGGAACAAATGAAAACGGCAGGGAAGGTTTTGGAAGGCTTTATTTTGCTATCTCTGGTCCTCTTATATGGTTGCAATTGTCTGATAAAGTTTCGCTACCTGATCTTCCAACTGAGGGTTGAGAAAAACTCCAGAACTAAGAGCTAAAGAGCATGCTTTGGCTAGTATCCTGCTCAAGTCTTTTTCTTGATGGGCACTTAGGCAGGAAAGAAAGTTATCCAAGAAATTGATTGTGAGTATTGCACACTGAATGACAGTGCTAGAAATGAAAAATCAATCTTGCAAAATAAAAGCAGGGTGAATAATTGTTTCCCAGGGTTTGTCTGAGAGCTAAATGGCTCATAAAAATTTGTACCTTTATGGGAAAGGAGAGATCATGTTCCAAGAAAAAGCTTGCACAATTATGAATCACACTGTTGTACTGGGAAAATATCAGAATGGAAGAAATTTGTTCTTGCCAATGGGTTATATCTAAGTAACTGCAAAAGAATCTGACTGGTCAGTTTTGAAGATCTCTCATCCATCTTCTTGCTTCAATCTTCCCAATCTGGTATCCTTCAAAATAAGATTGGGCTGCCAGAGACTTTTGAAAGTGTGGAAACTGTGATTGGGAGGTAAGAATCTCAGATATAAAACAAATTACAAATTGAAGGATCATTCCTAAAGTGTTTTTAGTTTTTATTGAAAGGAAATAATGTGGCACACCTTAAAAGCAGAATGTAACAAGTTGCCACCGCCAACTGGCTGCAGTGAACTTACCCTGGCCAACTTGCCACAGGACAACTTGCTGCAGAACAACTTAACAATTACAATTATTTAAAATAAATTTAAAAATATTTTAATTTTTGCTATTCACATTTCATTCTGTCCCTCCTTTTGCATCCTCTTTTAAATGATTCTATTCCACCATTTCTTTGATATTAGTGTAACTCCTGCCTGCAAAGAGTTGTTCTGCAGAGAGTTGGCCATGGTGAATTATCCTGCAGCAAGTTGGCACTAGCAAGTTGGCTGCGGCAAATTGTCAGAGACTCCCTTAAAAGACTGCATCTGAGTTAATATCTCAAGTCATCAATTCAAAGATAATCAATGCCCTTTTTCAATTAATGTTTTATTCTATAATCTTTATTCTATGTGGCTCTTTGTCTAAAACCTACACAACATAATAATTAAGTTAATTAAATCATGCTTTGGAAAAGTTTTTTATTGTTGTTTGTTTCTAGTTCCTCTTAAATAGTTTTTAAAACTATTTCCCTCTGTGGTTGCTTTTTTTCTTTATGGCTTGCTTATATGTTTAAGTTAGTCATACAATTATGTTTACTAATTTGGCTGAACTTCCTTAGTTAAGGATAGTTGTATTATATGAAGGTCTTTGTTTTGTGGATGTTATTTTACCCTTTGAAGGCACATAATACTTACTACGATATTATGCCATGCTGCTTGGGATCGCTTTCATGATGTTTTTTCATACATCAAATCTGTTGAAGCAGAGAGATGGAATATAGTGATAAAGAAGAAATAACACCAGAACTAACAAACATCTCCCACTTGTGGTATTATCTAAGCTAGTTACCACATAATGTCCTTATGAAAGAATTATAATGGATTGGGAAAGACTAATAATTGTGAGATTGGATTAGCAAAACCAGGAAGGCAGATTCTTGCTCTGTTAGATTTGAGAGAGCTGTTTTATGAAAAAGCAGACAAGCACCAGGGAAGATGTTCAAAAGAATAAACAGGAATGGATGTGAAGGGTTGTCCTATTCCTGCTGCTATTGATTGTGTGGTGAATGGATTAGATTTAGTAGAGATAGCTCTGGCTCTCAAGAGTTTTGTCCTGGCAAAAATATTTCACTACTAGTGTTATTAGTGGAGATGGCTGGATAAAATTGCAGACAGGTAATTCTAAAATTCAGGTAGAGAATAGACCTGATCTTCCAAATCCAAATTCTTGCCCATCAGTTATACCAGCTGGCATAACAAATTCCCCCCTCTACTTTCAGTGAGATGGGAAAGTATAGGAATAAAATACTATAAGTCATCAATACACACTTCTTTCTTGACATATAATAGGATATGAGTTCTCCACTTTCTTAGCTCCACTGAGAATTGCTCTACCTATTAGTATTAAGTCATCTGAAAGAAGAATCTTGTTCAGATTTGTGCCAAATATTTGAATGTTTATAAATAAAGCTACATTTATAATATAAGGTTTTCCAGTGTGGAAGTAATGCACTTCTTGCATATTTAATTGCTTGTCTCCTAACAGAATTTTGGAGCTAACTTTCTGAATTTAACTAACCATCTAAAATAAGACTGGCATGTAATCTTAAAGAGAAGATTGAAAAAGCTAATCTTGAAATTTTGCATATTCATAGCCACCAGATTATGCAAGTGGCCAAATACATTAGATGTTTAGATCTCTCAATAGAAAAGTAGAATTTAAAATATTGTGATCTTATAAAAATAACTGATATACGTTTTTGTTGAAACACAGACTTTATTTGCAATATTTTGGAGCAGCAAATAGATGGACAATATTTGATCGCATGCCTTCCTTGTTATATTTTGCTCTTACTATTTAGGTTCCCTCACTTTCCTTGAAAGAATGGGCTCACCGCAGCTATTTTGTGCCTGTTTCTTTCCATATATGCAATTATTTTTATACTACTTTAAATGTATATGAAAATGAAGCAAAGAAAACAATCCACACCAAAAGTTGAATCATGATTATTGCTAGAATATATCTACTTTCTTGCATGGCTGTGCAGAGTCCATCTATAGCTAGGCTTTCATTGTGAGCTCTCTGGTTACCAAAGATTTTGAAAAGATCAATAATGTAGTTTAGTTCAGTGATGCAGCTAAATCATCTTTGCTCAGTCATTGTATGAGTTCTAAAGGCTGGGACAAAGCAGAGTCATCAAGGTGAATCTGCTCCATGAGACAGAAATCTGAAGTGTTGTAGACATGATTGCAGGTATATTTACCCACTTTCTCCATGACTGCACAAGTGTGAAAGATCAAAGATCTGAACTCTTTTCTGTGTCCTGATAATATGGATATTGAAATGCAAATTTTTAGCCAAAATAAAGGCTAAATCTGGTGGAAAAACAATTATTGACTCAGATTCAAAATGATAAAGATTGCAGGAGCATTCTTTAGAGTTGAACTAAAGATGACAGAGAAATCCATCACAGTTTTATTTTCAGTAAAAATAGAAATCATTGTGGTGCAAGTAGAGAAATACCACAGAGTCCCCTAGCATTTGCCTACAAAATCAGTATTTTTTCATCCTCCGAAAAGTATTTGTTTGATCATCACTTATAGAACAGTAGGAATACCAGATAGGGGCTACAAAAATCCAGATGAGACCACTAGATAGCACTAGAGATATTTTGTATCTCTTTCCCACTGTCCAATGATTATCCATATTTATAAAGATTCAAGGTGTGAGTGATGTGGTGGCCTAGAAGTGGAGCTCTTGCCTCACAATCAGGAGGCTGTGAGTTCGATCCTAGGTAGAAGCAGATATATTCTCGCCCAGCCTCCTGATTGTGAGGCAAGAGCTCCACTTCTAGGCCATCACACCACTCACAGATATTTCTCTCTGGGCACAATGAGAATAAAATTCTGCATTGGCTACAGGAAGGGCATCTGGCCGGTAAACACTCAGCTCCATTCAGTTGCCCAGACTCCACCTGCAAGAAGTTATGGGGTCATTAAAAGGAGATGATGATGATGATAAAGATTCAAGGTGTCGTAATCTAATCTAGAAATTAAAATATATAATGTAAAGAAATATCAACTAAAATGAGATCAATCTGAATTAATCTTCATTCTCAGAAGCCATTGAAATGCTATGTTAGGACAACACACTAATTTCTTGTTTCTAAGCTTGAATTTATGTTACATACCATGATGATGTAAGGATGAACTACAGCTTTTGTTATTGCAGACGTGGCTGTTGCCATAATCACTTATACCCAGCTGTTATACCTCTTGTCTCTGGGTCCATCTTTTATTCATAGGGGAATAAATTATTATGGAATTAGTTAATCAATCTTGACACTTATCTGAAAGAATTAATCAATCAGTTCCAGGGCTGTTTACCAGGATGTTCTCTCCAAGGGACCAATAAATTATACATAAATACCTGACAGCAATTATTGGGAAGAGGTAGAGTTACCAGACTCAACAGAAGACAGACTTCTGTGCCTTTAATTGTCCTATTCTGTATTGGACCTGGCAACAAACAATACTCTGCTTGAAATTAAATCTACCTGTCTTACCAAGTCAAGGTGCCAAGTTCTCCAAGGAAGTTTATTCTGGCCATGCACACATATGTAGATTTCAAAAGGACCACAAACCAGATGCTCTGTGCCTTCAACTGTCTACATACTAACAAACACAGCTGGTCATACCTTATAACACCTGGTGAGCAGAAGGATCATATGCAAAATGCTTCTCATATAATTATGGGTTATTAAAATTCAGATATAAGGAATTAAAGTACCCTGTTCCATTAGACAAGTCCCTGTTTTCCTTCATTTACTTGCAAGTGATATGGGACCCCCTGTTGCAGGCCTGCATTAAGATCATAACATTATGAATTAAGCTTCACTATAGGCATACACAGTTGATGTGTAAGTATTTCATCACCCAAAATATTTAGTGAAATAGAGATGACTCGTGTAGTTCTACTTTGAACTTTCTATTAGGCTGTCTTCCAAAATGAATTGCTTGGACCTGATTCTCTAGGCCGGTATTTCTCAACACTGACAATTTGAAGAGGTGTAGTCATGCTGGCTGGGGAATTCTGGGAGTTGAAGTCCACACCTTTTCAAGCAGCCAAGATTGAGAAACACTACAAATAGACTAACTCAAAAGCCCACCCCCACCCCAAAGCCACACCAAGTTTTTGAAAGCTTTAGAGTTTAGACCAAAGAGTCAGCCTCGGTCTGTGTGCATTTAATCTTTTCTGAATAGAAATGAGAAATACATTACAACCTTATTTTAAATGCTTTGTTATTTAATGTTTAATGCTAGGTTATCTACGTCAGGGGTCTCCAACCTTGGCAACTTTTAAGCCTGGCGGACTTCCACTCCCAGAATTCCCCAGCCAGCATGACTACACCTTTTCAAATTGTCAGTGTTGAGAAATAGAAAGTTCAAAGTAGAACTACACGAGTCATCTCTATTTCATTAAATATTTTGGGTGATGAAATACTTATGCACCTACTGTGTATGCCTACAATGAAGCTTAAATCATAATTTTATGATCTTAATGCAGGCCTGCAACAGGGAGTCCCATATCACTTGCAAATAAATGAAGGAAAACAGGGACTGTTTGGGAGTTGAAGTCCGCTAAACTTAAAGTTGCCAAGGTTGGAGACCCCTGATTTACATTAAACTTAAATAAATGGACAATATTTCTATTTCATGAAAATGACACATTTATCAATTTATTATGACTCTATTTATTGTAAAGTAGCGTTTTCTATCTATTTCATAAAATGCCTGAAATTGACAGAGCCTTGTTCACTTCCTTCCATCTCCAGAAAAGGAGGCTCTCTCTTATACTGGAGGATATGGAGGATGCTTGAAAGTAAGAGGTGCTATTTTAAAACTTATTTTCCTTCCTCATCAGAAGTTATGGTTCTGGGGTTTTGTTAAGATGACCAACTTTTTTACAATGAGAAGGGGGACACAAATAAATTGAAGAAAAAAAAAGAAGTGAGTCTAATGCATGCATGTGTGCCGTGTCGTGTTTTGGTAAGAAGTAAACAAAGCCACTTGCACGCGGCGCACTCTCTCAAAACAATTCTCCTGTGCGGAGTGCATGCGTCTCATAATCGCATCTCACCATACTGTATCAAGCCTTGACGAATTGTCATGTCAAATACAAATACGTCACATCTCACACAACGGATCGGATCGGTATCGATCGAATACGGAGATTTACAGATTAGTCTTCAAATATCGAAAAGGAGGACATGTAGGAGGACACTTTTCGAGAGAGGACAGAACTTACAAAAGAAGGACTGTCCTCCCTAAAGGACAGTTTTGTTCAATACTAATATTAATTTCAAGGCAAAGACTTTTTTTATATATAAGTCTGTCTTCTGGTCTGGTAAGCTATTGTAACAACTGCTGCAATAATTTATACCTTGAAATAGTCTTTAAGGGGTTTTTTTTTTGTATTATGGTTTGAAAAATCTTAGATGTTTTCAAATCGAAGGATAATGGAAAACATCTCATTTGAGGATATTTGTACTCTTATTATAAATTTACCTGAAAGCACAGTCCTTTAAAAAAATCTGTACCTATATAATCTATGCCTATAAATAAGTAACATACCAGCTTGCCTGTCATCTGCATCTACATTCTACAAATCACAGATAAGGAAGAGAGAGACTTACCATATAATTTGTTATGATAATGAAGGCAGAGACTAGTCAGTTATTACTGGTAAATAAGTAGTGATCCTTTCATCTGCTGTCAAGCATAGTGGCATGAATTATGGCCCAGAAAGCTGCTATCAGCTCAATCATTTCCTGCCTCAGACAATTTTTTTTTAAAGTGTGTAGGGTGTGTATGTGGGGGAAAGATGCCTCCTGGAACTGATAGGTGTCTGATCAAAGGGCCCAAAGCTGTCAGAAGCCAGCAAGACTTACCAGCCCAATTACCTTTGATCTCTGCCTAGTTTAGGCCAAACAGTCTATTTGTCTAAAAGCATGAATGAACTGACGTTGCAATCTGGAAGGGACAAAAATAGCTTTTCAGATGGGCCTGTTTTGGGGGAAGCTTAATTCCTGCTGAACACAGTGAAAATAAATTCTGGGAAATGTATTAAAAATGATTTCTATAAATATCCTTCCCCAGACTCCACCTGGAAAAGTTTGTTTTCTCCGGCCTCAGAGGAGACAAGTAAACAAGAATTAAAAACAAGGTCAGAAACGCAGCCGTTAAACTAAATATCTGCAATGGAGTGGTGTTTTTTTTAAAGGAAAAATGTAATGTTTCTAGGGAAAATATATTCAGAACATTTCCTATGCTTGTATGGCTTTATGTTTTTGTGAAAAAGACAATGGAATTTTATTTTTGGTTTTTTGAAAATATTAAGCTAGATACAGTTCTAAATAAACACAAGCATATGTACCCTTCCAACATGATTATGGTAAGTGTTTCAAACTGAATGTTTTTCACAAGACTAATATGTTCTATTTTGTTCCTGTTGTTACGGAAACACCAACTTTATTATGTGGTCAAAATGATGAAACAATGTAGAGACACATAGATTTTATAGCTAAGAACCAAGAGCCTATTCCAGGAAACCTTTTTAACACACAATCAAGATTGTTAAGAACATTATAGAGTCTTTGGACTTCAGTTTGGTGCTGTAAATGTCTTATCAAAATCTTCCCATCAATGACTTGATTCTGATAAGTCTTCGCCAGACATAATCAGAGGTGCCAGGGTCATATCCTGGGAACTGCATGCAGGATATTCCACTGCATTGGAGAAAAAACAGTTGCCAGTTTTCTGTCGACCAAAATGCTACCAAGTGCAGCTTATATTTTTTAAACTTCCTTCCTTCCTTCCTTCCTTCCTTCCTTCCTTCCTTCCTTCCTTCCTTCCTATTGTTCATACAATAAATAAATTTATTAAAGTACATTTAATAAATAAATAATTATACTAAAGGCAGCAGACTCTTAATTTTGCCCATGAAGACAAAATAATTCAGTTAGACCATTAAATTAGAAGGCGGTTAGTAGATAAGACTCTGCTCAAGATTCCCTTATTCCTAAAGAAAACATTCCAAGGTTTTTGTCTCACATATAAAGGCTGCTCTACACATAGCACAAAACCAGATTATGGTTATATTGGTTTGGGTTTACCCTTTCCTACAAAGCCAGAAAAGCATGGTTTGTGAACCATGGATTATTGTTGAATCCATGAGTGAACCCAGGCAGTGTGGCTGATCCGGGATTAAAGCAAATTATGGCTTCATGTGATTTAATGCACCCAGCAACAGAATCAGGAGCGAAAGAATCCAACAAAAACTGTAACATATGATTCTGCTGAGCATGTATTTCAATCTCCTATTTCTATTTATTAAGGAGGAAATTCCTTCTGATGCCCAAACCATCATATTCCCTTACTATACATGAATATAATATCCATTTTCCCCACAAATAATATTATATACAACTGTATATGTAAATAGACTGTATATCTGTATATGTGATCAGATTATGAATTATTAATTTTAGAGTATTCATCAGCTGGTCAGCCCAGGGTATAGAATTTGTAGTTATCACTGTCAACCACAGAAAGATTCCCACATTAATCAATATTATTATTGCCTTCCCATATATCATCTTTCCTTGCCAACAGTTGTACACTTTCTTTCAATATTTTGAAATTAGTTACATTGGGATCCAACTGATAATTGAAAAAAACCAATAACTGTATATTTTTTTTGTTTATGCCTCAAATATAGACTGTATGGAAAAATACACAAAAGAAGGCAAAGCAATTATGTTTAGTTATCAACATACATTTTATTTTATTTATATATCAAATTTAGAGACTGCCCATCTGACTCACAGAACAAGTTATTAAGCGAGAAAGTGGGTATTACAAGTTTCATGTAAACCTTCTTATCTCATCCTGCCACAGAAAAATGTTATTCAATATCTTTAAGAATAAATTATGACTCAATACAAATTTTAAGAAAATTACTGTCTGCATCTTATATTTAGATTCTCACAGATTTTAACAGAGGAGAGGGGTTAGTTTAGACCCATTTCTTCCTTCCTTGTAAAAGGAACACTATTTTCAATCCTTGTATTAGACCACAGTCAACTTGAAATCTAGTCTTAATTATTAGTGAAAGAAAGTTAGAGGTCATTAAAACAGAAGAGAAATTATATATTCAAAATGGAGATAATAGCTCGTCTGTTTCTTTGTTTGCTACTCTCACCAAAATGGTCTGGCAGGTTTTTTGGGGGGGAAAATGAAACCTCTGGAACTGTTTGAACAACTAAAAAGTGAGAATGAATATATACAAATCAATTCAAAAGCTTTTTTAAGAAATCACTCTCAGGGTTTGGTTTGGTTTTGTTTTAAATAAAAAGATAGAATTCAGCTTACCCATTCTAGGGATTAGAACTGTTTTGGAGATGTGGTATGGAAGCCCAGCCTCATTCCATGTTCCAACATGTCCCAAAGCCTCCGAGATTTTTCACATGTTGAGCAGGATTGTCTGCATGAATTGTGAACATACAGAGCTGAATTCCCTCACAAGCATTTGCAAGCTTTTACAATCAACATGTGAAGTTATCAAGATAAGGAGTATACAAGTGGATGCAAATAAATAAATAGCAGGCCTATGAGGATGAAATATTATAGGAGTGGGCTATGCAGATTGCTCACAATAGATTTTTAATTCTCAAGTGTGCAATTGAATCACTTTCATAAAGCTTTTGTCTCCAGCCAAAACTGAAATGTTATTGATTCTAACAGAAAATAAAAATCTACCTTTTTTTACAGTTTGGGATCATAATATACATATCTTACTCTTAGTTTTGCATATTTTCAGATAATGTGAAAACATTTTTCTATTTTTTAATCTCTGTTATTAAAAGATGCAAAAAGGAAAGGAAGAAGAAGAACAGACTAACAATATGATCTTACACATGTCTCAGGTCAGTCCTACTGAGACCAGTGAGTTTTGCTCTCAGGAAAGTGGGTGTACAATTGCAGCTTAAGAAAAAAAAAGTTTTTTAAAAAAATCCAAGCATGGAACAGATGAGGTTGATGTGATTATTCATGGAATAATTGACCTCGAGGTAACTCATTCCAGAACTGACTCTTAAATTAAAAGATAAAATCAACTGTACTCAGTAACTAAGCTCAACATTCAAGGCCAAAATACTGGATTCTATCCCAGCCAAGAGACATCCATGGTCACCCAGGCAGTGCCAGGACCAGAAATGACTGATGGAGACTTCACATCTGGCCAAAATAGTCAGGGGGTTGGATCAGCATACTGTATAAGGCCAAATAAAAAGATTTCTCTGTGTGTGGCAGGACACACAGGCATGAACAGCTGGTTAATGAAGGACTAAAACAGGAAATTACTTGATGGTGCAATGATGGTGCCACCTAGAGGACTGCCGAAATTTTTGGTCCTCTGTGCCAGGTTCTGTGCAGAGATACCTTAAAACACCATACAGGTGAAAAAAAGGAAAAAAACCCACAACCAACTGAGTTGCCTGAACATATATGAAATTTCCATTACAAACTAAAGAGTTGCGATAACAAAAAAAAAAAAAAATAGCCCTTCTATTCTAGATTAACATCGCTCACTCACTCTCTTTTTCAGAAGTTCCAGTGAGGCAGCATAATTCACAGAACAACATTTCATATTCACATGATACTGATGTTTTGGAGCAAAAAGCTGTTTTGAGTTGGGTTGCCGAGATCTTACGCAGGAGACATATCAAGAAGAAGGTTCAAATGTAGCGGAGGGTATTGGCCGCTAAACTGCACAAGCTCACCTTTCTAATCAGATCAAGATGTAGCTGCTTCATTCCACTGTTCCTGCTATGTTGAACTGATGCTTTTATAAAATGGTTCACCCTAGGATTCATAAAAATAATCTGCATCCGTCACTTGCATACAGGAGTTTTGAAGGCAATTTCATCTAATTGGCCTGCTTTGTGCTTTTTAGTGCAAATTTTCCTAAGCGGTATGTATATAAATTTATCCAACATTTTTCGAAAACATATATTGTCTAAACTACAGTCTATGCTTTTACAGAACTCTTCCAGATACATATTTTTCCTCATTTTTCATAAACAAATAGGGACTCTTTGATGCCAATTCTAAGTAGAATAGCTTTTGTTCAGTGCTGTGATTTCAATCCATTTTTGGTAACACTTGCAAATTTATTCCCAGAGAGATTTCTTTTTCATATCTTTAATATAGACTGTACAAATGTACAAGCCACATATATAGAGACCCTTACGTACAATCTATATTTTCACAATGTGCAAGTAAGGTATGTGGTTTTTTTCAGTTGCAGCTTGAAGTGGCCACAACCAATCCTTTCAGTTTTCCTTTCTGCTGCTGCCACCCCCTTACAGTATTATCCTTGCTCTGATGCTACAATAATTATTCCTGCATTCAGGATGTAGTGAGTGACCGATAATGGGAGTAGTCCAAACAGACCTGTCCTAAGATAGATCCCAGGTCTGGAAAGATTGAAGGCTACTATCATATGCCACTTTACGTGATGGTGATGGAGCATCTGCTTCAGGGGTGGGTTCTACTTACCTTTACTACTGGTTCACATCGCGCCCGCGCCCGCTCTTCTGCACATGTGCAGAAGCTTCTGCGCATCCGCAGATCAACTTTGATGACATCCGGGTCAGTGGGCGGAGCCTCTCACTGATTTTACTACTGGTTCTTGCGAACTGGTCCGAACCAGGAGCAACCCACCACTGATCTGCTTCCTCTGCAATACTGTGAATACAATTCTCCAGAAAATTACAACACCAAATTTTAAAAACATATCAAAATGATATATTTATCATTTATCACCTTTAGAGCGCTCCATGGCTTAGGACCTGGTTACTTACGGGACCGCCTTCTGCCACCAGTAGCCTCTCACCGGCCAGTACACTCACATAGAGAGGGGCTCCTCAGGGTGCCGTGGCCAAACAGTGTCGACTGGCGGCCCTCAGGGGGAGAGCCTTCTGTGTGGGGGCACCTGCCATCTGGAACAAGCTCCCCCTGGAGATACGGACGATCCCAGATTTACGCACCTTCCGCCGTGCCCTCAAGACCTTTTTATTTCAGCAGGCTGGCCTGGCCTAACTTCCCTTTTAAACTGTAAATTTTAAATTTGTTTTAAAATATTAGGGGTGTTTTAATTTGTTTTGGGCCAAACTATTTAATGGGTTTTTATATTGTTTTTAAATTTTGTAGTTTGTGTGTTTTATCTTTTGGCTGTTCACTGCCCTGAGTCCTCTGGGAGTAGGGCGGTATATAAATCTAAAAATAATAATAATAATAATTTGGCCTAATAAATAGTTAGAAGAATATGAGCTTTAAATACTTAGAAGAATATGAGCTTCTTGTATCTGAAGGTGAATGCTAAATAGTAAGTAGACCTTTCTGCTGAATTTCTGTGTATGTATTACTTTGTGCTATGCTTTCCTTTATGCTTTTGTACTAACTAAATCCTTGAGTCTAAGAACTAGTGTGTGTGTGTGTGTGTGTGCGCGCGCGCGCACATGCACCCATACACACACACCATGTCTTTAGTTTCAAAGAAAAACGCAGGGGGAGAGTGGGAAACTGTATTTCAGTGTGCACAGGTGTGCTCAGACCAACTAGAAAATTGAAATCCAATTTTAAAAGGCAATATTGGAAACAATTTGAACAGGTTCTGATGCTGCTACGGCTGAAATAGCACAAGAAATGACTTGAAGAGCTATCTGCATTTTCACTTCAATCTGTTCAGCTCAAACTATCAATATGGACTGAAGTGGAAAAAAAACAAACTCGCGAGTTGTGTCATTTCAGTCCTAACAAATGCTAAGATTATTTCCAACCATGCTATTTAAATAAAACATTATTTTCTAAGAGAGAAAGAGAGAGAGAGAGAGAGAGAAGCAGATAGCAGAAGCAGACTTACAATATTCATTTACGCCATGTCTCAGCTGTGGCTGTCCATGTAATGGCTAATACTGCTTAATCACATCAGGTTTGCAAAGTGCCAGAGTCTAAAAACCAGTCTGGGGTTTATCAAATGTTAGGAAGAGGATAAAGGCATCAGATTTAGTCAGTAAACCAGAATTTGTTTCCAAAATCTGTCTGGGGGTTTATGAAACAATGTTTCAGCAGGTCAGTTGAAAGGCACTAGCAATCCTAGATATGCTAGCATAGAGCAGGGGTGTCAAACTCTCAGATCGCCGGCCGGATGCGTCATGCATTGGCCACGCCTACCCCCATTTTAGTGAAGGGGGGGAAGTCATGATATGTCACGTGGTGACCACACAGGAGTTGTTGTCACCACGTGACAATGTGAGGACCTGAGTTTGACACCCCTAGTATAGAGGCATGTCCGTAGCGCAAACACTTCTGAACTGAGGTTTTATAAAGCCAGAGCTCCCGAAAGCATACCAAACTGAGGGCCAGTATGGAAAATAGCCCTTCTGTACACTAAGAGCAAGTAAGAGGCCTGACCCCTTCGATTTCCATTTCTAAAACAAATTAAAACATTTCAAAGCAGATTCAATTAGTAAATTTAAATCATACATTTAATAAGTATGCCAACCTTGATTACTGTCTGTGCGAACATAGTTGTATATGCATTGGATGCTCTTAAAATACCATAGTGATGAATAAAGAGTGGTAGCAGAATAAATACGGTATGTATTTCAGTTGTAGGCTCCCTGCCTCCCTTCCTGATTTTTTTTTCAAAGCTTCAATATTTCTGGAATTTTTATCTTTCTATACCTATGACATAATTTGGAAAAACTTTTTTCCTTGGGAGTAGAGCCTTGCTTCTTAGTAACCATTCATATATGAGAAAAATTGAATTTAGAGCATCTATCAATTAGGTGTTCCCACTTCCATTTCCTCTGTTTCTTGGGTCTTAGGGAAATTTAATTCTCTCTGTTTGACTAAAGTGAGAGTTATGACAATTTACCCTCATCTGAGTCACCTCCGGTGAGAGGAGATAAGACAGTTTAGCACAGAAATCAGACAGCTCAGTTCAGTGCTATCCTTGCAGAAAATATCTTCCATGTTCAAAGAATTTACACAGTAAGACTTAAAACTAATATTATAGATTACATATATTTCTCTTGCATATCGGGTACCCTGAAGCGTTTTTTTTTCTGTCACATATTTTTCTACACTCATTCGCACATATCACCCAGAAGTCTCTTTAACGCACAAGCTACGAAAATGCTTGAGGCAAGGCTCCATCTAAGACTTATCGAGGTTGTATAAAGGTAATCCTCAACTTACAACGACAACTGAGCCCAAAATTTCTATTGCTAAGCGAGACAATTGCTAATGAGTTTTGCCCTTTCTTGCCACAGTTGTTGCACTGCAGTTAAATTAGTAATGCTGTTGTTAATTGAATCTGGTTTCCCCGTTGACTTTGCTTGTCAAAAGGTCACAAAAGGTGGTCACATGACACACACACCCCTTCCAGGACACTGAAACCGTCCTAACTACGAGTCAGTTGCCAAGTGTCTGAATTTTGATCATGTGACCATGGGGATGCTGCAACGGTCATAAGTCACTTTTTCCAGTGCTGTTGTAACTTCAAGTGATCCCTAAATGAAACTGGTTTTTAGTCAAGGACTACCTGTAGATTCTTTCACCACCTTCCCATCTTTCTACAACAACCATTGCTTGAAAGTCATTGAACACTTAAATTGAGCTCAAATGTGGAGATATTGAAGATGATGCTTAAAGAATGACCATCAATGGCAGGGTACATATTCCTCCATTTTGGTACCTTCCAACTCACGTCTGCATTGTAATGCATTTGTTGTTTTCTTTATTATAATATGAATAGCCATATTATATCAAAGGATCATATGGCATATCAAAAGATTATATGGAATATACCGGTAATCATTCAATCAACAAAACAACTGAACAAATGAAGTCATATAAAAAGGCCAAACTATTTTCACTAAAATCCAAAAGTGCAATGTTATCCTTGATCTGGTCTTTACAGAAGGGCACATTCCATGTCAATTTTCCTCAGCATTTTTTCACATGTTACTTCCATGAGTCAGAGGTACCACAATATGAATATCAAAAACAGTAAAAAAAAAAAAATCTGGTATGTTTTAAACCCTGCCCTGTTTGTCAGACAATATTCAGAGCGCTACATTATTTTTTTTAATGTAGAAAATTTTATAATTGTTAATATTTGTAATGGTTCCTAATATATGGCACCTACTATTTAACTTCACCAAATGCATAGAACCATTAATGTAAAATTTAAAAAATACACATTAACCTGTTTTTTGCTAAAACAGATAAATTTCCTGGTAGAGGCTTCTTTAATATAAATCTTCCCGATTAAGTTTGTGTATGTATATGTGCGTGTTTGTCTGTTTGTGTATGTTTTCATTGGGGTAGAAAGAACAATATTAAATTTTGCTTTGAAGTTACCATCCGTGTTACTGCAAAACCCATTGTGAAGCTGTATGAAATCCACTTCCAATGGAATCTATGGCAAAAACATCTTTTACATTCCTAAGCATAAATCTTTATATTATTTTTTAAAAAAACTTTCAAAAATAAAGCAGTCATTTCAAGCTTAGAGCTAAATGTATACATACTTTATTTCTAGTTATTAAAGCATATGTCTTCAATTATAAGGTGCCAAAAGAGGAATGTTCCCCTTGGTTCACTCCTTTAATTCCTGCTTGGATTGCAATTCACAATCGGTACTTTTCTGCACAGCATTAGTCTCAACTTTTTAAAGAAAGCTCCAAAAGTAATACAGAATTAGAGGAGAAAGTGTTTTGCTACTTTTGAGGGAGTCTGACTAACAACCCCTTTCTTCAGCCTAGCGGTCTCTAACAGCCTTGTCATTGGAAATTCTAAAACTTGATAGTCTAATATAGGGCTGTCAATCTTGCGGCCCGCAGGCGGATGTGTCACGCATTGGCCACGCCTCCGCCCAATTTAGTGAAGGAGAAAAAACATCATGTGATGCCCCTGTGATGATGTGGGTTTGACACCCCTGCTCTAATACACCTGGAAGACTGACTTTGTGTCATACAGTATATATGATACTAGAAGGATGACAGATGGAAAAATACCACTTTTCTAGTGCAAATCTTTTGTAGTACAGATAATACAGGAAACAAAGCAAAAGGACATATTCTCTTAATTAATAAATAGAGCAGGGGTGAAGGGACAGAATGTAGTATGTCAGAGAAGTCAAGCGGTGCCATGTCTGCTTAAATATACCCAAACTCTAGGCCAGGTGTGACTTTCTGCTGTGGCAAAACTAAACCACACAATAAAAACGAGGGGTGAGCAAGAGATGAACCAAGACTTATGTGGCCTGATTTTTTTCTAAAGTTTAATTCAGCGGGAAAGGTTATATTTGATGCAACACTGAAAACAGCAGCACTTTTAGCCGACCAGGCAGTTCCTGTCAATTGAAGGATTATATTCTGGTTCTGCAGATTTTGCAGTGCCAAAACCGAGTCTTTCCAGGAATTCTGCAAGCTTTTAAAAAATTGAATCATGAAGTAAAGGCCGGGGGATGGGGGGGAACATCCGCAAAGGAGGAAAGAAAGAATACGTTTCCCACTATCTTCTTTCTGAGTGTGAAATACGCTTGAATTAAGATGACAAGCATAATATTGCTTTCTTATCTATCAGCAAAACAGTATTAGACTGCAAGTTTTATTTGAGAGGATGGATGCAGGCTTGTAGCATAGAACAGAATAAAAATCACCCTCTTAATAGTACAAGTAAGTAGTCTATTCTTTTTAATATTTCTTTGACTAAAGTTATAGCAAGGTACAAACTAAGTAAGTATGCATGCTTACAGGGGGGAGGGGGGAGAGAGGAAGAGAACCTTGTGGAAACTTTTACATGCCTACAGAGCAATGACAAACTCTCTGATAATTTTGTGAGAAAACCACAAATTTCATTCAAACTTGTCACATTTCTAAATAAACGTTATTTGTGTAAAATATGACAGGTAGGAATGAAAAGTGTAATGCTATGTATTTATTTATTTACTATTATATTTATATACTGATAGATTCAGCAAAAATTATTCCTAATGGATCATACTATTTAAAAAAAACCACAAAACCAGAATAAAACAGGAAATCCGATTAAGTCTCTACATTGATGAATAAGCAAAGTGAATGGGGTGGGTGAGAGAGTTCTTCTTATGGCAAATAAGAGACTGATTCTGTAAGAAGGTTCCAAGAATGATTCATACAACCAACGAAGAATCTAAATCATGTCAGTAGTTCATTTATAGTGAGGTAAATTGTGACCATCAAAAGGCAATAACTAAAATGAAGATAACTATAACCTACTGATCAGATTTCACTCATAACTTGTATCATAACTGTAAATCTTTCAAGCTCATTTTCAGAAATATCTTTCATTCAGCAAATGCAAATGCTGAAATCTTCAGATCGCATAGACACAGGAGCAAATATGGAAGTCTGGTCTTCTTTAAAAACATGGCATGAAATCTTCCATTTTTCTCTAACTTCAACTGGATAAAACAGAATACATTTAAATCTTGTAGAGCAATACTCTCAGCAGGGGCAGGTTTTGATTGGAAACGTTATCATTTTAAAGTTAAGAAGATTGTATACACAGCCTTCTTTTATATACATACAAGTTGAGCTTAATACTTCAGCAGACGCTCAAAATCATTCTTTTAGAAGCAATCGATGATCTTTCTGCTATTGACCATGCTGAGTGGGAATTGTGGGATATGTAGTACAAGACATGGAGGTACATCAGAGGTGGTATTCAGCCAGTTCGGACCAGTTCAGGCGAACTGGTAGTGACGACCTGCAGGAGGGAGTGCCCACCCGCCCTGGCGCTATGCCGTCCTATTTAGCCATGTTTACTAAGCTGCACAAACACGGAAACAAAGCGCATGCACAGAAGGCTGCACATATGTGAGCGCACTCACATTTTCGGTGCACGGCGAACCGGTGGTAAAATTATGTGAAACCCACTTCTGTACATCAGATAAATGTTCCTTGATCCAAAGCATTTTATTACTGATTTAGTTCTTGTGGAAATGTTGCTCCTGCATATGAACTAACAAAGGATATGCATCAGGGGTGAAATGTAAAATTTGTTACTACTGGTTCTGTGGGCGTGGCTTAGTGGTGGTGGGTAATGTGAATGGGTGGGTGTGGCCAACTTTTTTTTTTTAACTTTTCAAAGCCTCTGCCAATCAGGCAACTCAGCTGGGATCGTTAGAGAGGTATTTTTAAAAAAATACCTCTCTGCCGATCAGGCAACTCAGCTGGGATTGTCAGAGAGGCTTTTTAAAAAATACCTCTCTGCCGATCAGGCAACTCAGCTGGGATTGTCAGAGACTTTTCAAAGCATTTTTTTTACCACCTCTTTGGCCAAGAGGTTGCAGAAAAAAATGCTTTGAAAAGCCTCTGATGATCCCAGCTGAGCCACGCGATCATCAGTGGCTTTTTTTTTAACTTTTAAAAGCATTTTTTCGTTGGAAGAGGTGGTAGAAAAAATGCTTTTAAAAGTTAAAAAAAAAGTTTCTGATGATCGTGCAGCTTGGGGGGGGGGGGACGACCCGCAGGGATTTTTGCTACTGGTTCTCCGAACCACCTATCGCCATCGCCACCGGATCAGGTGAGCCGGTCCGAACCGGTAGCATTTCGCCCCTAATATGCATGGATCCAAACTTAGCTAAACCAACCTTTGCTAAGGCCTAGCAGAACAGAGAACAATGTGGCGCAGTTCATTAGAACAGCAATGTCGATTAGCACAAAGGAGGCTAAAACATGCAATCGATTCGTAGTGCTACATTGCATACAACTCTACTTTAGGACTCCAACAATGTCCAAGAAATTAGAATTTCAACTTTCATGGACTACTGCATGATGGATCTTACCCCCCCCCCTTCTGCCCCCCGCCCCCCAAATAATATGCTCCTTGCTATATCTCTACTGGCACAGACACATTTAGAATAAATACAGTATCCTTGTCAACACCTCATTTTGCAAAAAAAAAGCCAGCTTGATGAGATGAAATGTCCTAGTGCCAAATTCCTAGTGTCATTTAGTTTTGTGGAGTTAGCAATGTGGGGAACCAAATTGTAAAACACAGAAGGGGGCATTTGGCCCAACATCTGCTAGATGAATACCACTAAACCGTGGCATGTGATGCATTCATCAAGAGCACTGTTAATAGCATGGGGTCTGAATCGTGGCCCTTCTGTACTGACCCATATCCAGTGGGGGGGAGGGAAAGATCAATTTATAAGTTTGAGTGAATAAGCAACATTCAAATCCTCTTTTAAAATGTTTACCTCGTTAGGAGATAAAGAAATGGGCAACTCAGCTAACAAAGAAAAGGAACAAAAGCACTGTGAAGAAGTGATCCTATAACTTCAGTGATTACCTGCCATGAGAAATTTACAACCCCACTAATAACACTAAAGCAGACACTTTAACCTTGCTTACTTCAGAGTGACAATTCATAGCACCATCAACTGCATTTCTCTTTGCATCAGGCTGAGTCGATATCCTGCATTTAGAAGTCCCACTGAAATAAATTGAATGAACACACAGACCAAACATTTGTACTCCAGTGTAAATATGAAAATATGGAATTGTCATCCAGTATTAGATATACATTTATACTTTGCATGCTTCTTTTTACTTTTGATTTATTTAGTTCCTTCTGTTTATATCTCAACTTCCATACAAATCCAAGGATTTGAAGGATTTCAAATTTGAACCATTTGAAAAGATCCAAGACAAAATATCACTTAAAAATCAATAAAAAGTATATATAGTAGAGAAAAATGATACAATCGTAAACATTGCAGAGGTCATTACAAGTTCATGAATGGAATGGAATGGAATGGAATGGAATATTCTTTATTTGCCAAGTGTGATTGGACACCCAAGGAATTAATCTCCGGTGCGTAAACTCTCAGTATACATGCAAACAACAGAGTAATATAATAATAAGATACCAATAGGAGAAGGTAATAGAAAAAATGAGAAGGATAATAGTAATACAACCATACTACATGTGTAAATATACCATATTTTTTGGAATATAAGACGCACTGGAGTATAAGACGCAGCTTAGTTTTTGGGGAGGAAAATAGGGGGGGAAATCTGCCTACCAGGTATTCATCTGGCTAGCATCCTTAGTCTAGTCAGCTTCAGCACATTAGTTTGCTGGTTTTTATCCCCTGCTTGGGGATAAAAAAACAGCTTCTAAAGCACAACTGATCTTTGGAGAGAGAAGCAATGAGAAAAGCAGGCAAACCACGGAGATCGCTTCACTCGCTACGCCTCGTTAGGGCTGAGAAAAAGCTCCTAAAAAGCTACATTCGGAGTATAAGATGCACCCAAATTTTCAGCCTCTTTTAGGAGGAGAAAAAGTGTGTCTTATACTCCAAAAATATGGTACTTAGGCATAAGACAGTACTGTGGTAATTAGGTGTTCAGCAGAGTGATGGCACGAGAGAAAAAAATGTCTCTGTGTCTAGTTGTTTTCGCATGCAATGATGTATAGCAGTGTCCTGAGGGGAGGAGTTGAAATAGTTTATGTCCAGGATGTGAGGGGTCTGTAAATATTTTCTCAGCTCTCTTTCTGACTTGTGCAATATACAGGCCTCAATGGAAGGCAGGCTCGCTGCAATTTTTTAATTTTTTTTTTTTTGCAGTCCGAACTATCTGTTGAAGCCTGAACTTGTTCCGTTTGGTTGCTGTACCGAGCCAGACAGATATAGAAGCATAAATGACACTCAATAATTCCCCTGCAGAACTGTATCATTTGGATAAATAGGGTTTAACCTAATACTGAAATATATAAAAAAGAAACAAATATAAAATAACAACAAAAAAGAGGCCTTAGCATTTATCTTGATGGAACAAATTCTAGGGTCAGGATATGTAGGCCTTGATTTATATATTGCCATTAACTCAAAGTATATCCCTCAAAAGTGGGATAATGAGATGGGTCTCCTCACAAGAATCTGCTGAGAATTTTCCTTCACATACAGGAGAGTAATACGATGTAGTAGTTAAAGTGAATTAAGAGGAAGGAGAACCAGGGTGCTTAGCTATGGAAGCTCACTGGGTAACCATGGTCTCTCTCAGTCCAACCTACCTCACAGGGTTTTGTTTGTGGAGAGTGTTACATACACCAATTTGAGTTCCTAGAAAAAAAAAACACAATACATTATTCGTCATTATTTGTCAATTACTGTTTTGGTAATGATCAAAGGTGAAAAAGCATTTCAACAATCCATCACATTTTCCTCTAGTACACTTTCACCCAGTTCCTCTGGTCCCAGTTTAACATACAGAGCACTAAACAGGCCATCTTGAGAGCTTGAATGACAGGTGGAATATAAATCTAAAAATTAAATAATATAAAACAAAATATATACGAGAGAGAGAGGGAGGGAGGGAGGGAGAGAAATGAGATGAGATGAGAGGGAGGGAGGGAGAGGGAAAGAGAGAGAGAGAGAGAGAAAGAAAGAGAGAGAGAAAGAAATCAGTTTGGAATATTCCTGCCTTATTGATACAGAGAAATAAATGAAAAAAGAACACAGTCGAAAGCACACCATTTAACTTGCAGCAGCCAAGCCTGAAACTTTTTTCATTGAAATCACAAGATAAATTATGCCTTATGAATTATTCATGCTGCTATTTGTGTCCTATTCTCTGGATGAAAGCAAGGCTGTTCACACCCTGCTTTGGCTATTCCTTGCCTTACTTCAGGAGGCACCTTTGGATGACACGTCTTTCACAAATCTGACAAGCCATATTTCATTCAAATAAAATTCAAAAAGCAGACCAGTTGCTTTTCCAGCCCATCCTTGACAACCAGATGAATTAACAAATGTTCTGATCTTCGTGATGATGGGAATGGGATTTGTGTTGGCATTTCATATTGTATCATTTATTATACTTACCAACAGAAAAAAAAAATAGCACTGATCTGGAAAAAAAACCTCTAAGAGACAAAGAGAAAAGGAATCCAAATAACTGTTTATGTGTGCCTGTGTGTGTGTGGGTTACAAAAAGAAAAGTAATAGTAGAAGTAAGATTGATGAAGAATAGCAATGAAAGGAAGATACCTGATGAATCTCTATCTTCTATGCAGCTGTTTAAAGATGGGAATTCAACACCTACTTGGAATACTGTTATATAGTGATTTTATAACTAGATACCAGTTTGCCCACTGAGAAATAATACAATATGCTGCAAATCATGTATTGTTTGTCACGGGGAAAAAAATCCACTAGTGATTTTTCTATTTAGCACTGCTCTTTCAGTAGCATTTTGTCTTATATTTTGCACTGTTCTAATGGTACATGAGAAAACTTTGAAATCTTCCCGTACAGTATGTGATCTGTATTTTGGATTGTTTCTAAAATGTATAATTCACTTTCCCCTGCTAAGTGAATCCCAAAGCAATCCCATTCATCTCTAGCTTAATTTGTCTATGGAGATTCTCAGTCCTCCCGGTCATGGTTGTCCCAAAGGTGCTTTCTTTCTAGAAAGTCCAGTTGCCTTTTAAAAGAAAGCACCTTTGGGTCGGGCATAATTTGTTGTCAAACTAGTTGCAAAACAAAGCAAAACAAACCAACTGGTATTTCTACTCTCACTGCTAATCTTCCCTACGCCTTCATTTCCTAAAGGAGAATGCTAGAGAGAACCACATTTCCTTAGCCAAGTTGCTGCTCTGTGAAAGGTGGGTTAGATATACGTTCCTCCCTAGGAAACAAGAAACGGTCTTATCCCAGTCACTTTAGCCCTTCTGCCAAGTAGTATTTGATTGAACAAAAGCTTCCTGGTTCTGAAGATCAGATTTCACACATGCAGCCTTTCCTTCCATGTAGATAAAGAGATATGCTCCACCCCCCAGTTTTCAGAAGAGATGCCTAGAGCACCAGAAGAGGAGAACAAAGAGCTAACCTGGGGAGACACCGGTACCGGTAAGTCTTTCTTAAGGATTCACCTCATGGCAATAAAAGCAGCAAAACATAGTTATCTTTCCACTCTTACATTGTCTGAAGATTGACAGTCTTCTTCAGGGTGACCTCAGAGGTGGTATTCAGCTGGTTCGAACTGGTTCACCCAAACCGGTAGCAGAAATCGCAGGTGGGCCCGCCCACCCTCTGTGGTTCCATGCCATCCTAATTAGACATGTTTTTAGCCATGCACATGCGTGCACGCCACATGTGTGTGAGCAAAGCGCATACACGGAAGGCTATGCGCATGCGTGGATGAGGCTGTGCATATGTGCGCATGCTCACATTTGCGAACCAGTAGGGAAGGGTGACCTGATCACTCCTAAGTAGGAAAGTAGTCTACAAGGCTGCTGTGAGGACTATTTGAGAAATCTGCCAAATAAAGTTGCTTAGATGTGCTCTGAGTTGGTCACATGGAGCTGACTGAGGAAGAATCTGATTTGTTTAACTGGGAGGAGTTTGAGGGTGTTGGTTCTGAGAACATGCAATTTATCCTGCAGAGGCAGGAATAGAACCAGAAATGTGGCCAGCATTGGACCACTGTTATTCATTACTTTTCTTCTCCAGTGAAGGAAGAACCGAAATGGATACTGTTTTCAATAAGAACAGAGCTTCTTATTAGAAAGATGATAATATGGCGGGTTTGTTCATGTGAACCACCACTAATAGAGA
Source organism: Ptyas mucosa (assembly GCA_012654045.1). NCBI lineage: Eukaryota > Metazoa > Chordata > Lepidosauria > Squamata > Colubridae > Ptyas > Ptyas mucosa. The sequence goes on along the minus strand of WNWU01000017.1, from coordinate 13,406,805 downwards.
AGCAGCGCTCCAACACACTCGTTTCACCTCTCAGGATCAGGGAGATTGTACATAGGTATCATGCTGTTGTTCATAGCATCCTTACATGGAGATAGTATCTGTATGAAATGATCCACAACCCATGGAGGCTCTCTCTGATTATAACTGGCTTTCTGTGATGGCTTTCTGCCTTCCATATGCCAAAAGCTACACTAATAAGCAGCAATGGGAGACAGAGCTTGCTTTCTCCTCCTGCTCTCCTTCCTCCTATGCAGACTTTGCTCAGTCCTAATGACCAAGTGGGCTTTCTTGTATCAATTAACTAACAAACCGGAGCGAGAGAATCCTCTCTACCCTGAAGCTGAAAAGTGCATTACAAGGAAAGTTTGTCTCAGACAGAAGCCAGAGGAGGCGAGGCCACTGTTGTAATTGCTCAGCTAGGCCTGCACTCATGGTCATCAACAAAACAGGCTCTATTCTGGCAAAGCCAAGGTCAAAAACGTATAATTATGCCAAGTCAAATTTAAGCAGATCCAAGGCAGTCCCAAATCCCAGTCTGGGTACATGCTGAGTCAAACACCAGAAATATCTAGGAAAAAAAAGAAAAGAAACTTGAGTCCAGAGGGAGGGAATATGAGGCCAAGTAAGGTAGCTAGGATTTTCGGTATTCTCTCCCTACCCCACAAACACGTGCACACAGAGAGAGAGAGAGAATTTATTTTTTGATACAGCAAATGATACGAAACAAACCATGCACGTTTAGCATCTCTTCTTACAGTGACACACTTTCCACTCTCTCGACTTTGCTTTCAAATTAAAGCCTTTACATTTTCCTTATTTGTTTTCCTACATTCAGCTTTGATCCGTGAAATGCCAAACACAGTTCTTTTGTTAAGGGAAATGCAGTGTTTGCATTGCATTAGACACAAATTTATTTGATCACTCTGCTGCCCATTTGCCTTCTATACTACTATGCTGTTGTTGGCTCTATCTTTTTTTGAGGAATGGTACCGCATGAGAAAGAAGATCAGGAGGCGTTGTAACTGGAGCATTAGTTAACTACAATATGCATTACTTTACTGTCCTTCTTGAAGGGCCTGCATTATATTAGATGGCCTCTATCAGCAATTTTAGCTTCTAGTGACTAGGGAATCATGCAAAAGAATTTAATGGCACCCAGAACAGCAAATCCTGACACTGTTCTTCATTACCTAACTGCTTAGGGGGGAAAATATTCAGCAACAAATCCTTGAATCAATTGAGAAACTGCTTTGCTTCTAGCATAAATACCGAGGTTTTATCTTTTTTTAGATTAGCATTTATGGCATGATATGAAAGTGGGTAAAAGTCCAGTTTTTCAGTGAGTATAATTTTAAAATCATCTCACTTTTCTTGTTGTTTTTCTCTCATGCATCTTCATAGTAATGTGATATTAAGAGGGATCAAGTGAATCAACGTAATATATATTGCAGCACTCCAAGTGAGTCTTCAGAGGAAGTTGCGTGGAAAGGTTGTGCTGGAAAAAAAAGCAGTTCCCAAAATATTTTTTAAAAAATGTTACAAATTGCAAAGGAAATCAGACGCAATTGAATGGAAGAGAAAAAAACTTAGACATGCCATTTGGGCATGGAACTCAAACTGAATACTAAATGCTGAAAATATTTTTTTTAAGTTCCATATAATAGAACTGAATGTGCAGAAACAAAAAACTGGAAAACATTTTTATCAACTAATCAGTGTGATTCATATATTTATTAGATAAATATTTTATCTCACTGAAATCAAGAAAAAAACCTCTTACTGGTTTTACTAAATTCAATAAATCCAAATCCAACCCACTGGTTTCAAGCATATGCAATACCCCAAAGTCAGATGATGAAAACATTGCAGGGAACAATGATCTAATGCACTGAAAGTTAAACCAAACAAGAAAAAGATTCACATTTGTTTTTAAACCATCTGATTAGGTCAACAAAATAAATATCTTAAAATTAATTTCAGAGGAACATTCATCAGCCAAGGCAATCTTAACGTCATCTATGGAGAAATGTTATTGATTCTAATTTATTAGCCATTTAGGAATTTCAAACCCCAATTCCTTGCGTCATTTTTTTCCCTCCACCTTTTTTTCTGTAGAGTTACAAAGCACATATTTCTCTATCTCTTTCAGTTCCAGGCAATGTTATAATATAAATTCATAATAAATCATAATAAAAGTTTCATTGACTTTCATCTACCATTTTCTCACATTTTAAATGTAAAAGAGCCATTTTGGCCCACTGGTTAAAGTACCGGCCTAAAAACCATGAGATGGTGAGTTCTAGTCCTGTCTGAGGCTTCACCTGTAGTTTCCTGATTTGCATGAGACTATATAGGAGAACATGCTCCTCATTGTAAAGATCTTGGTTTCAGTCTCCAGTGGAGGCAATCTCCAATAAAAAAAAAAATTATTTAAACACTGTATACAGCTGCCTATCTCTTCAAAGTGACACTGTGTAGCATACAAAGACTTAAAAACCTACTTCTACTACCACCACCACTATTATTATTATCACCACCATCTCTGCTACAATATAATATAATTTAGGCAACAGCCAGCTATATATTTATAAATACTTTAATGTAGTTGACTGCAAAGATTTACATGGAGACATATATTCCTTGATTCACAAGGAAAATGGTGTGGATTCATCAGCTGAATATTTTCCCCCTTTAAGGAATGTGCTGCACTATCTCTGCTGATTCATACCTAAAAACTAAGCTACCATTCTGAACAAGGATTCTTACATGATATCCCAGATTTAAAAAAAAAAAAAAAAAGTTTGATCCTTCTGTTTTCCAGCCTCTCTGCAACCAAGCAAACACATCCGTTGCATCACGCTCACAAATCCCTTCCTTTGTGACAAGGTAATAGGATATTTCCCTCAGGTCCAAAGTATTCCAATGTCAGAAGTGGTAAACAAAAAACCAGCAGGCCAAGGTAAATTTTCACTGTGATCCACTGGGAGTGAAGCAGACAACTCATTATTTACAAGCCCAGCACCCTTTTCCCAACGCACTGATCTAAAAACATAGCCACATGTTCTCTTGCGCAAGGGCAACTTGCCAAAAGCCAGAAGTTAATGCTTTCCAGCAGCTCAGCAAGCTCTAACATGGAAGACTATAGCCCTATGTGATTGGCAAGTGAAAGATCCCCTGGGGGTGGGGGTGGGGGGCAGTTTTAGCTCCACTAAATTTGAAAGAGGAACCAACAGGAAGAAAAATGTGTGTGTACTTGGGGTCTATGTGTGTGTATTCACTGATATAAATGAGCAAGAGAAAAATGTGGGAAAAATATGGGCATCTGCAACTAATATTACACATGAGTAAAGGTAGAAGCGTTGATATCTTAAATTCAGATTGATAGTTTTGCTTCGGTTAGACAGTGGTGAATGTTTCTGGACGCATGAAATGGTGAAACCTTTACTCCATGTGAAGAGTAATGCAATCCTTAAAGGTGATATACAAATTTGGCAGATCAACCTCCCAAACTATCCAAACATTATATATGTCAGGTTCAATTCCTTTCTGCTAACATATCACAATCTGTTTTGATAGAAAAAGGATCCAAATTATTTGTTTTAATCTGATACTTCACATAACACATGGTATACTCATCAAGTTCCTTTTGTTTCTGCTGATACAAGAGAATCCCTAACCCTAACCATAACCCTAACCATTAAGATTTATAATATTTTAAAGAGGTAATTTGACCCTAATGCTATTTCTTACTATTTTATTCAGAAATACTTCTACTTTGGCAAATTGTTTTTCTGTCACCCACTCCATTTTGTCAGAAAAATTAGATAGATGATAGATAGATAGATAGATAGATAGATAGATAGATAGATAGATAGATAGGTAGGTAGGTAGGTAGGTAGATAGATAGATAGATAGATAGATAGATAGATAGATAGATAGATAGATAGATAGATAGATACATTGGTGGGATTCAACTGGTTCACACCACTTTGGCCGAACCAGTTGTTAAATTGCTGGCTGGCCCCACCCCATCTCACCCCTTCCAGAAGTCCCTATGCACCCAGTTTTGACTCCCAGGTAAGTGCAGGGAGGCCTACTAGGCCCAAAATGGGGTGTGGGGTGCGCCCCCCCGCAACCCATTTTTGCTCTCAGGGGCTGCGGGGAAGCCTACTAGGCCCAAAACAGGGTGTGGGGGAGTGTGGCATGCCCCCGCACGCCCCCCCCAGCCCATTTTTGCTCCCAGGAGGCTGCAGGGAGGCCTACTAGGCCCAAAATGGGGCACGGGGGGTGCAGCACGGCCCCCATGGTCTGTTTTTGCTCCTGGGGGGGCTGCAGGAGGCCAAGTGCTGCCTGTCACACACTATGGCCACACCCACCATGGCCACACCCACCCAGCCAGTCATTAGGGCAGAGAACCAGTTGTTAAATTATTTGAATCTAATACAATCCTTGGTTGAATAAACAGAGGCATAGAATCAAAATCATGTGAAGTATTAATACTGCTTTATAAAGCCTTAGTAAGACCACACCTGGAATACTGCATGCAGTTTTGGTCACCACATTACAAAACAAGATGTTGAGACTTTGAAAAAAGTGCAAAGAAGAGCAACTAAGATGATTTAAAGGCCTGGAGACTAAAGCATATGAAGAACGGTTGCAGGATTTGGGTTTGGCTAGTCTAGAGAAAAGAAAGACATGATAGCAGAAAAGGGGCGACATGATAGCAGTATTCCAGTACTGCATTTGAGAGGCTGCCACAAAGAAGAGGGGTCAATTTATTTTCCAAAGTACCAGAAGGCAAGACAAGAAACAATGGATGGAAACTAATCGAACGAGAGAAGCAACCTGGAATTAAGGAGAAACTTCCCAACAGTGATAAGAAATAACCAGTGGAACAACTTGCTTTCAGAAGTTGTGGGTGCTTCATCATTGGAGGTTTTTAAGAAAAGACTGGGCAGTCACTTGTCTGAAGTGGTATAGGCCCTATACCAGTGATGGCGAACCTTTTTGGCACCGAGTGCCCAAACCGGAACGTGCGTGCATGTGTGTGTGTGCACATACCAGCGCACCAGAAACCCAAAGACCAGCTGGCCAGCACATGCATGCTTGTTTTTTGGCTGGTTTTTTTGGCTGTTTTCAGAGCCGTTTTTGGGCTGTTTTCAGGCCAAAAACAGGCCGGAAAACTGCCTGAAAAATAGCCTGAAAATGGCCCAGAAAACACCCCCAAAATGGCCTGCTTTCGAATGTTTTCAGGCCGTTTTCAGGCTGTTTTCCAGCGCTCCGGCACCCATGAAGACGCTGGAAACCAGAAGAGCAGCTGGCGATGGTGCGCTTGCCCACAGAGAGGGCTCTGCGTGCCACCTCTGGCACGGGTGCCATAGGTTCGCCATCACAGGTATATGGTCTCCTGCTTGAGCAGGGGCTGGACTAGAAGACCTCCAAGGTCCCTTCCAGCTCTATTCTGATTTATTGATTTTCTTTAGTATTCTATATTAAGGTGGAATTAATTGGCTAATATTTTATCAAACAGGACCAATGGCATGATTTTTTTTCCTGGTAGCTAGAAAACCTCTCTCCAACCTCTGGAATGCACCGTGTAAATAGCTTGTGAAAATAAACACTTCCAGCTAGGGAAAAGGCAGAGCATTTAGACATGCAACCAGCTTCCATTTCCAGGTTAGAAAAAGAAAATTTAGCGATTAAGTCCCAAGAAAGCAGCTTTTGGAGCTGCTAGGCACATTTGAAATTTTGAGAGCAGATTATATGGGCCCCTTTCAAAAAATAAGTATGGACAGTCCTCATTTAGCGACACAAATGGGACCAGCAACTCAGTAATTAAGCAAAGTAGTTGCTAACTGAGACCACAAGTTTATTATTTTACTTCAGCTTTCCTTCGCTTTAAAGACCTGCACAGGTTGTAAATATGAGGATTGGTCATAAATTTACTTTTTCATTACCATCGTAACTTTCAACAGTTGCTAAACGATGCAGTTGCTAATGGCTGCCCATATTCAAAATTACAATGATGCTGAAAAAGTAACTTTATAACTGGTCTCTGCTCCTAAAAAAGTTGCAGCATTCCCCAATCAAGTGATTCCTCAATCAAGTGATCATCATTTGCATTCTCTTCAGCCAGCTTCGGACAAGCAAAATCAATTTAGAAAGCTGGCAATAAAATAGCAAATTGTGGTCACACAATGTCTCGCTAAATGACTGAGTTGTTTAGAGACAGAGTTATTGTATCTAATTGTGGTTGTTAAGCATGGACTACCTGATCTGTGATAAGCCTGTTCCCTGCCACCCTTTCTAGAAGATTTCTAGGAGAATGCTTACTTGGTCATTTATTTCCTGTAGCAATCACACAGAACACCAGACAGGTTTACAGAAGTATACAAAGCACAATCCGCTGAAAAATTAGTAAGGACCTTAACAAAACCCAGACTTTAAAAACCAGGCCTTACTTTTTTCCCAAGTGTCTTCTTGAACTGTGTTTTCAGCTGCTGCTAGAAGGAAGCTGAAGTCAAAACTAGGTCTGAGTTTCACAATGAGGCCAGTCCAAAGGGCTGGAACTGTTCCAGAAAAACAGCTTCTCCAAGCCTTGGCCTGGTGGGCCTCATTAAAGTGGGGAATCCTAGTTGCTTTTCCCAGCAAGATTGAAATGATCAGATCAATTATAGAGAGCAGACACAGTTCTAAAGGGCTTTGTAGGTTAAAACCAGCATCCTCAGTTGCACCTGGAAGCCCACTGAAAGCCAATTCTGGGCCTCTAGCATGAATGTAGTGTGCTCCCACCATCAAGCACCAGAAAATAACTGAGCTGCTCCATATCAGACCACCTAAATCATCCAAGTTATCACCTTTTGAAAGGTGGCCCCTTATAGAGCAGGTTGTAATAGTTTAAACAATATTAAGCAAACTGCCATACTTAATATTAATCAGTTATGCCTCCAGTCTCTTGTTTCAAGCAGTTTGAGTAGCAGAGTTTAAAAAAAAATCTAGAGGAAACTATGAAGGAGAGAATGCCAGAGCAACCTTGTAGAAACACAACCAGGATAATTATTACAAAAATTAAAGTCAGGATATCAGTTAATCAAAGAAACATATGAAATGGAAGAAAATTGCCGCCTTGAGTCTTCGGAGAAAGGCGGCATACAAGTTGAACAAATAAAACACAAGTTGAACAAATAAATCAAGCACGGTGCTTGTAAGACTGACTCTCACAGCTGTGAAATAGTTGGGAACAATCAATGATCTTTGGATGCTAGTGCAGAACATAGTCTTAAAACCCTCCTCTTTCCAAACTTGTGTAAGAATGCTATTATTATTCCTATTACACTTCTCATTTTCAAATGGACAATCATCTTTTTGGAACAAATATGTAATTAGGAATGGGATTTTGAGAGTTAGGATCCCGAGGTTAGGCCCCTAGAAAGGAAGCACCATCTTCCTCCTTAGACCCTCCAGGACACCCACTAAAAAGAGGAAGAGGAGGTGTGATATGTTGCCAGTTTCAAAAGCAGAAGCATGACCCTTTAAACATCACGATCTCCCAAGAAGGGAATGGGGGCTTAAATAAGAGTCAGTCCCAAAAGCCACATAAAAGTTCCAGCAGTCCTGTTCTTCAACAGATTTCTCTTTGCTTGCTCTAGATCAGGCCAGGGCAGTGGTGGGTTGCCCCCGGTTCGTACCGGTTCGTACCAGTTCTATGGAACCGCTAGTAAAACCGACAGAAGGCTCCACCCACTGACCCTGACATCATCAAAATGCTTCTGCACATGCGCAGAAGTGCGGGCAGGCAGCCCCATTGCGAACCGGTAGTAAAGGTAAGTAGAACTCACCCTGGGCCAGGGGTGTCAAACTCAAGGCCTGGGGCCCGGATCTGGCCCTCGGGGTGCTTAGATCGGTCCAAAGGGCTGCCCTGGAAACAGCAAAGGACTGACCTGCAGTGCCTCTGCTAGCGAAAACGGAGCTCAGGAGGGCCACGGGCAGTCTTTCTGAGCTCTGTTTTCACTGGCAGAGGGTTTCAGGAGGCTGTCACAGCCAAAAATGAAGCTCGGGAGCCCGTTTTTTCTGGCAAAGCACTCGCCACAGGCACCCCTGACATGAGTGATGTTGAGCTGGCCACAGCCACCCTGGACCCCTGAGATCAAACACAACACTGATGCAGCCCTCAATGAAATCAAGTTTGACACCCCTGCTGTAGATTTTTGCTCAGTCCTTCTGATTTGAGAGTTAGTCCCAGTTCATCTCTCTGCTTCTGCTTGGTCTGTTCCTTTCAGACTGCTTCTCAGCTCTGAAGAGAACAGATATTTATTAATTTACAGAGGAAAACTAATACATCTCTCCCTCTCTCTCTCCCTCCCTCTCTCTCTCTCTCTCTGAATAATGCTGAACTACAGCACCCTTCCCCATGAAAAAATAGGTGTAATCTAAATAAAATTTAACCCAGACTTTTAACTGATTCACTCCCCCGTATTAACAATCTAATAATACGTCACCTGATATAAAAGCATTCTACAAATTACAATGTTTATTTGATATAATTGATGTGCTTTATGGTTTTCTCAGAAATCATTTCTCTCTCATTCTCTTTTTTTTTTTTCTTTCTCTCCACTATTCCCCAGGACATGTTAGATATGTCAGCAAATTAAGCCAGAATCAAAATGATGTCAATGATTAAGAGAGATTCCTTTTTCCTGAAAGGATAAAGATCCAGTGCCATTTAGCCATCAAGTCCCTGAACAACAGCACCACCTGCTGGGCAAATAGCTAATAACTAAAAGTTGATTCTAACATGGGTCTTCCTGAGTTGATGGAGAACTCAGTTGCCGGTTCAAAGCCATAAATACCACCCATATTTTATTTTTTATTTTTTTTTTGACAAAAATGCTGCAGTAATAAAAAAAATATTTCCAACTTACTTTTCTTTAAAAAAAAACTGGATACAATCTGTTAAATCTTTGGAATTCCTAGGGGTAAATAGAGTAAAGCTTTGATCTTCTCAAGATTTTTAATTAAAGAATGGAAGAATGAATATAAAAGTTGGTTACTGAGATTTGTGCTTCTTGCATCAATTTGTCTCCTGCACTTCTCAGATTATTTTAAAATGAAGTGATTTGCAAACTTGAATCAAGAGCCAATTTCATCTTCATTGAATCAAGAGCCTATTTTTTTATGAATAAAACTAAAGTAAAGCAGAAAGTTTTACCAATCTTACCAATCGGATACAACCACAAACAGAGATAACAAAACCAAGCCATTTCTCTGACAAATTCTTTGCTCACAAAAAAAATGAAATGACATCAATTTATATTTTCTGTCATTTCTAAAGATCTTTTAAACAGCTTTATTATATGATGGAACTTTTAATTTTTTAAAAAATGTTATAAGCTGCCTGGAGTCAACTAGGTCTGAGTTGGAAAGCTATATAAATTTGTTTAATAAATAAATAAAATAATAAATCAGAATTATCACTTCAGGAAAGGAGGATCAATGGTATTCTAAAACCAGATCCAGATAATCACATTTAATAAATGCGTATTTATTTATCTTTTCAACAACATCTCAGGATGCTTTCTGCAGTTTCAGTATCAACATCAGTGGATTGTCTTAATTTCTGAAAAGCTGGAATATGCCCTTTATTAATATAAATGTATACTTCCAGCCACATCTTGGGGGAAGATATAATACCAACATCAACTATTTTAAAGACTTGGCAGAAGTACATTCCTACCTAGACATTTTAACAAACAATGTGATTCCCCCCCCTCTCTCATTCCTTTCTTTCTTTGTTTATTTGATTAGTTGGTTGGTTGGTTGGTTGATTGGTTGGTTGGTTGGTTGGTTGGTTGGTTGGTTGGTTGATTGATTGATTGATCAATTGATTCAGAGGCTACCCAAATTCACAAAATTCTGGGCAATTTATGGCAAAAAATGTAATAAAATTACACAACATTTCAAAAAATAGAAACCATGTGTGTCCAAAAGACACAGTTCCTCAATAAAATAAAATAAATAAATAAAATCCTATAAGGATTCACCAGTCATCCTACTGAAGCCCTTGAGAACAGTCAAGTTCTCAAGGCCTTCAAGAACATCATCATAATAGGAGCCCCATGCAAATCTCTGCAAGATCTATACATGCTTCATTTACGGCCTGATAACCATTTTAGACTTTGTAACGAAAGTTAGAAAGATGTTCAAAAATAAATATTTAAAATCACAGAGGTTGTTGGTTTTTATAAGTCATGGGGAACAGAAGAAATATAATTGTTCTCCCTCCCAATTCTACAGACACCAAGCTCATGAGGTCTCGGCCCCTCCCTGCCAAATGCAGCATACAACATACTTCTTTTCTAAACAACATGGGGTGTAATTTAGTAATCTGCAGTAGGTTAAAGTCAAATCAGATGAATTACATAGTTATATCTATTAGATGATGGAATTAAGCCTCAAAAAACTCAGCCCCTCTTTATATAGTTTAAAATCATTTTTTTAGAATAGATTCCATCCTGGGATTGCTCTGCAGTCAATCCATTGCTACCATCTTGGACAGACTTAAAATTACACATCTTGCAACTGTCTATTTTTAAATTTTCATTTTCTACATGCTGGTTTTTCAATATCTTTCTGGACAATTCAAAAGCCTAAAACCCTACCTTGTTAATCTGACTGTTCCTAATAAAAGCATGATCCAGCTATGAATTTCTATTATTTTTCTCAAGAGCCAATATACTGTAACTACAGTTGCTTTATACTATATAGATTAAAACTATTTATATTGTCTAATAGGAAGAATACAAATCCCCAAAGCTGTAGTACATAGAGGGAATTTCTCAGTAGATTGCCAGTGATTTAGAGAGAGACTTTCAATTACAGTGGGTTAAAAATAAATACATAAATGTAGATAAACCTTAAAAGCAGCTGTTCAGAAGGGTACTTATTTACAACCTGTCACGAATATGCCAATTATTGTTATACACCACCCACAATCACTTGCTTGTAAGATGGGCAGCTGTATAAATTAGATGATGAATAGATAGATAGATAGATAGATAGATAGATAGATAGATAGATAGAGGATTTTTGTTACAGTAATTTCTGATATGGTTTAATGCTTTTAAAGATAATGTATTATTTTTACACAACTCTTATTTTCATTTTGATCTACTCGATACCACCATGAGACTATTTGGTTGGTAGGTAGGTCTGGATGGATGGATGGATAAATGGATGGATGGATGGATAGATAGATAGATAAATAAACACACACCCAAATTCCAGAAATCTTGTTCAATGGCCATTTCCTGTGGATCCATCAATGAGAGGCCAACACATCTAGACAGCAACTGGTTGGAGAAAGATTATTTTAGAGTCCATCAGCAATCTAGGTAAAGATAAATAAAAGATCAAGAATGGTATATTAGTTAAGAGCATCAGGCTAATTCTGCGAAAGTCCATGTCCAACTTCTCACTTAGCAAGAAAGTTTAAAAAGTAATCTTGGCTATAACACTCTCTAGTTGAAATAAGGATGAAATGGGGGAGGGTGAATAAGCAATGCATGTATTTATAAACAGTTGTTTATATCTTTAAAGTTAAAGTTATATGACACATTCCTAATTTTACAACACATAGATCACGGAATTAATTCCACAATGATATTAAATATCACTAATGCAAAGCTCAAATGGATTTTGGCTACGTTCAGGAGCAAAACATGTCAGATTTATCTCTAAAATGAGACAAATGTGTTCGTTAAGATACATACTACACTCAGAAAGAACATCTTTCTGGCCCCTCCCTCTCAACACCACATGCTTCTCTCTAGGTGCTTCTTTTTCCATTGCAAAAGATCCTCAGGTTAAGACCCAAATCAAGAGAGAGGACCATTCATGCAAATAAATGTATAGATTTATGCTGTCACTAGGTGGCACTGTCATTTATTGCTGGGGTTTGGACTTGGCTGATAATACCCTATCTGATTGTAAGGACCTGCGTAGCTATGAAAATTCATCCCAAATTTGATTCCCTCCCTTTTTTCTTCTTCTTCAATTTTTACTTCTTTCTATTCTCTTTTCCCTTGTTAAATTCAGTTTGTATTAAATATTAACTATTAAAATCAAAATTACACACAAACATATATTTTAGCCCACATCAGTGTCACATATCCTCAGATAGCTTTCTGTTCTATATAGTTTTTCTGAAAACTATTTCAAAAGCCTCCTGTCTAGAAAATAAAGGTTACCATCATATAGATTTCTTATGCATTTTTCTGCAATATGTAATGTAATTTATATGACTATCCAAGAACAGGTCTTTTTTTGTAGTATAATCACATCCCAATACATGAATGATTGATCTGCCTGCTTATACTGGATAGATTTCCCTAATATAAGCTCTAGTTTCATACATTTCCACATTGGTTTTTAACAGAAATTCTATTAATGTATTTTACAAGTTATACATGTTTTTTGAATGTGTATTTAATTTTTGTACTGCAACAGAGTCTATCTTGTGACAATTTTTGAAGGGAAAGCAAATGGTAAAAGATTTATTTTATATCCTTATTTTAAGGGAATGACATTCTAATATTTTGCGACAATTGTCAACTCATAATTTGATCATTTGCAGCTTTCTTCTTATGGTATTCTCTAACATATGCAATACACTAGCTGCCAACGCAAATTCATAGACTTTCCTTTTGAAAAAATCTGACTGTGTGATTTGCCCCTTCGTTAGCTAGTACAGAAGGCACTAAAGGGTTGAAAATAAAGTTCTGATTTTGTGCCAATTATTTTGTAACACCCCTTCAATATAATCACCACTACTCATCAGCATTATTGGGGGAGAAATGTGAAGAGGGAAGCGGAACTCAATTTATCAGCAGTCCGTGAAGTGGCTTTTTAGCCTACTGTCATTAAATCCATTTCCAGCACCATCTTATGAGCCTAGAGCACAGTTTACTGAATAGATATTATATGTTATGAAAATGGAACAATTAATGATCCACTGCTGTTTTTTTTAAAACTAATCAGGCTTTAAATTATAATGATTTAAAAATAACATTGAACATTTCTGATATAAAACATCACTAAGGCAAAAATAGAATAAAATACCTGCATTCCAGATGGTATTAAAAGTACATTTCATGATGAAGGAAACTACTAGAGAGATTAACATTTGTTTTAAATTACTTATTTTTAAATCCTAGTACGTGCTGAAATCTATCTCTGTCGCATTACAATGTTTATCTTGCCACACACAATGACCATGGATCTATAGGAAGTCACTTTCTTATCTGACCAAGCCACATTTGACCTTCCAGTCAAGGTGGATGAAAAATTAAGTGAAACAGCACTCACTGAAATCAGAGGTGGCAACTATGATGAGTTTTTTCCTGAAGAATTCAAAATTGCAACATCATATAAATTAAATAAATCATGGTTTGATTTATCCCGAACTCTAGATTAGAAGATGCATACATTCTATGCTTCGTATTATACGTAAATGAATTATTATTGAAAAAAAATTAGAACTTTCTGAAAGGGTCTGCATAAATTGTTTGATCATTTGAACCAACATATCAAATGAGTATTTGCTAAATATTTTATATGTTTACCCTGATAGAAGCACTGGGGGGAGGGGGATTCTTTGGAAAATGTGAAAAATTTGGAATGAAATTGTAGTGAGATCATGATTACTATCCTCTCTAAAATGCTTCAGGGTTTATGCATCCAAATTATATAGAATTCTTATGATTTGGCCCATAGAAACCAGAAAGGTTTAAATCACCCCAAATTTTGTCTTAAGAAAAACGTATACCCTTCCTCGGCCAGCTTCTCTAGAAATATTGTAATTCATAGTCGTCTAACTGGTACATTTTAAAAGAAGGTTTAGCACAGTTGTGACTGACCCACGAATGAAGGTTTTTATGCAGTTTTATACCCACTTCAGATATATGCGCAAGAGGAGAATGAATTTTAAAAGCTTGGTTTTGAACTTCAATAACATAAACTACATCCAATTACTTATATGCCTCGGGGTATCCTTAAGCTGTTACATGGGCAGTCTGACACATTAAATGCTCTGTTCCTTTCTTCCTTTCTTGGGGTTGTTAGTCCATAAATCTCTAAATACATAATATCTTGATGGCAGCTGAAGGCTATAGCCATTCAGCCAGATAATTTGCACAAATTATTTATTTATTTGATTCATCCCCACCACAGTAAAAATAGACTCGTATTGGTTTGTTTGGGGGTGTCAGATATTGCCTACGTATGATGCCCCAGGCACCAGAAGGGGTTAAGTCTTCTAAGTCTACAGATATCCCATGTGACTGTATAAACCAATGAACTCCCTTATTGGAGTTATACCCACAAATCAATTGGATATCTTCCCTAATTTCTTCCCATCCATCTCAGCAAGACAGAAGTGAACTTCTCTCCCTCTCAACCTCTGAGCCATACAGTTAGGGTAATAAATGCAGCAGGACACCCTGTTCATTATTGTATATTTGTAAATAATAAAATAACTTTTAAACCTGAAACTGTATGGCCTAAATAACTTCCGCATAGACTGAATGAGCACGACCATCAGTATATATCTGACAAATGGTAGCAGACGATGGAGAATTATTGCTCAGGTCTATGAATTTCTGTAATTTTTTTAAAATCATAGAACGTTTTACCTAACATGGAATCCTTGAACCTGAACGAATTATCTTTACAAGAGATTGATGCATTAACCATAGCCTTAACAAAACAGCACCAATCATTAACCAAAAGACTAAAAAAACTTTCTATTGAAGCTACCCAGCAAGTACAAACCTCTTTACAAAAGGACCCAACTTTTTTTCCTTCTCTTCACTCGAACACCGAAAGACCAGACCCACGCTTACAACAACCTTGCTTCGATCTCCATTCTACTCCACCTCATGACTCTCATCAAGGACTTCAACCTTCTGAATCCCTTGTATGTTCCAACCCTCCAACTTCAGACCAATTTTTATTTTCTCAAGCTTCTCCAAAACAGCATTTATATCAAGCTTTACATGCGACAGGCCTGCTAAATGCAGGCTGGACTCCTCAAAGAACTCTTGAACTGTTAAACACCCTTTCAACCTCACCAGACCTGGTAAGCGACAATTTTTTGCTTCAACCCACAGATTCCCAGACTGAACTTTTAAACACCCATTTTATTACAAATCCTCCCTCTCCACCTATTGACTTTATGGCTTCCAAAATGGCTTCCACCTTCCCCGAAAGCATGGCTTCAAAAATGGCTGACAAAATGGCCGCCCCCATACCCCACCATGCGGTCCCCAAAATGGCCGACAATTTATATGACCACACTTTAAACAAAATGATGTCTACCACTTCAGACCACAAGGTCTCAACCAACCCCCTTACCCCCATACATCCTTCTACCCACCCCACAACTGGAGATATTCAGACTGATTCCCTATCTTCTTCATCCAGAGCACCGAGTTCGAATCCTCCCAATTTCTTTTCCAATCTTCAGAACTTTTCTATTTTTGCTGCCGCTGCAGACCTCCCTATCTACACCGCTACAGCTGTAGCAGCTGCAAATATTTCTACTGATACCAATATTATTTCCAATGTAAAAAGATCTTTCTCAGTTTTTGCAGCTGCCGCCTCGCTTCCCCCCCTCATCGCCGAAGATGCCACCACCGCTGCTGCTGCTGCCGCCTCCAACATCACCGATGCCCCGTCCAAACAACAAATTCACACGATTTTTGCAGCCTTTGCATCAAAAGCCAACCTACCTTCTACTGCAGCCGACGCTGTCGCAGCAGCTCTTCCGAATCAAACTACAACCACCATCTCCATTATTCCTCCTATCGTCGAATCACCTACAACATCTTCTCTCACACCAAACGACTCCAATCAACAATCCAACGTTCAATTACCTATCTCTGCTGACAGTAACTCATTTCAGCCTTCTATTACTGTAAACTGTAATGATTTAAATATTGAAACTAATAATTCCTTGTCTTTATGTACTAATGTAAATTTATCTTTAGAA
>WNWU01000017.1:13347975-13390750 GCA_012654045.1 Ptyas mucosa | reverse complement strand
ACTTCCGCATAGACTGAATGAGCACGACCATCAGTATATATCTGACAGGGGGCAATTTGTCCAGCAATTTCAAATAGATTATCAGTGTGATTTTGTATAACAGAACATTACAGGGAACACAACAGAGGTCCGGAGTTCCTAGAAGAAGACCCCAAGTTGCATGATCTCTCTTTCAAGAAACCCTAATTCACCTACAGTTGTTCCTACACAAGATCAAAAGGCCAAGGACACAAATCGACCACTTTGTTGAGAAAACTAGGACTGAGAGACAAAAAAGTAGAGAAGGATCAGTCTAGAGCAGTGGTGGGTTTCAAAAAAAAATTACTACCGGTTCTGTGGGCGTGGCTTGGTGGGCGTGGCATGGTTTGCTGGGCATGGCAGGGGAAGGATCCTGTAAAATCTCCATTCCCTCCCCACTCCAAGGGAAGGATACTGCAAAATCCCCATTTCCTCCCGATCAGTTGGGACTTGGGAGGCAGAGAATAGATGGGGGCGGGGCCAGTCAGAGGTGGTATTTACCGGTTCTCCAAACTACTCAAAATTTCCACTACCGGTTCTCCAGAAGTGGTCAGAACCTGCTGAAACCCACCTCTAGTCTAGAGGCCTTGAAATCAAGTGTTTCAAATTTTCTAAGGGGATTCAGAAAGCTCATACAACATCATATGTGCCCCTTAGGACTTCCCATCCATACCATCTCATCTTTCCTGTTCCAGGATTATCTTCATTAGCAGGACTCCACTAGCACATTAATTATGGAAGTCCTTGAAGGAAACAAAAGACCATGAAAACAATTCAGTCAAAAACAGAAAATGGATAAAAAGAAATCATAGGCTGCTGATCTTTGCTGAAAAATGAGTCATAAATTATCTCCTTTACCTTTCTTCCATACCAGTACTAATACAACACAGGAAAATATATACACCTGCATTATAAACAATCTTTTGGAATCACAAACTAGACAAAGCAGGAGCTCCTGAGTCTAGAAAAAAAAATTGAGACTCATTGATTTTGGATTTGAACTGCCTCCACAAAAATCTAGGTTATGTTGTCATTGAGGAGTGCTCAGTTTCAGAATAACATTTACCTTGGGCAGGAGACCTTGAAAGAAATGGGGTTTCTTGTTACAAATGTTTGTGTTTCTATTTTCATTTTGTAGTATTCTCCCCCTCAATCTAAAATAAAAGGCTATAAACTTATATTCTGAGAGGACAAACCTTTAGTGCCCCCCCACCCTTGGACTTCCAAGGAATATTTGAAATCACAGATGGCCTATAGCTGGGTTGCAGCTATTTGTAGGCAGAACCAGCGAGGTAGAAAATAAAGTCTTCTAACTCTTTTCCAGATGAACAGACCGTGAGGTTTCTGCAGCACCTCGAAGGAAATAAATTCCTATTTCCCAGCTTCAGTTCATTTCAAGTTATGTTGTTGAGATAGGAAAGTTCAGAATAATTCCAAAGGGTTAGCTACAGAGCTCAGCAAAAACAACCAATAGAATTTACCTTTCAGATGATCACATAATGATAGACATATTTCATTAAGGTCTGCAACAGGGAATTGTGGGAAATTAGCAATAGCACTAGCACTTAAGACTTATATGCTGCTTCAGTGTTTTACAGCCCTCTCTAAGCGATTTACAGAATCAGCATATTGTCCCCAACAATCTGCGTCCTCATTTTACCCACCTCAGAAGGATAGAAGGCTGAGTCAACCTTGAGCCTGGTAAAATTCTATCTGCCAAATTGCAGGCAGCCGGCAGCCGGCAGCCGGCAGCTGGCAGAAGTAGCCTGTAGTACTGCATTCTAACCACTGGTGCCACCACGGAGCTTAATTAGACAGATGGCTGATGAATAAAAGTCTATAACATGGTTATATGAGAAAGAGAAATTACAAATAGATAATCTGTAGTCAAATTGTTGTACCAATCTACAAAGTCAAGTCTAGCACTCACAAGCAAAACAAACACTATAGCTCCTGAGTTACTCCAGCTGAGTAACTAGCTGGAGCCAAAGAGAATAATTCTTATGATTGTAGTAAATTATTGTAATTATTTAAAAGAAGTGAATAATAGTGGATGGTAGGGTTTAAGTAGTTAGTTCCAGCTGACCCTAGGAGGATGTCTAGGCTGGGTCTGTCTAATCATTTCTCTGTCTGGAACTAACTACAGAACTTTATTTCTATGATTGATGGCATATAGCAGTTGTTGTTTGATTGTGTTAAAGGTATTGTCACTGACGGTAATGCTGCTAGAATTTACTCCTCTGTCTCTTACCTCAACTTTCCTGTTCTTAGCCATTGACAGGCCTTGTTCTTATCTTCAGTGCCTGTTATTTTTTAATGTACAGGTCATGTAATGCTTAATCTTTCTATGTCTCTTTTGTATTCTTCCTTTGGTCTTTCTTAGACCACTTTGGTTTCTCTAATATCAGTAAGCTTTCATGATGTTATTAGCTTCAGTGTGTCTTTTTCACTGTCCTTCAGATATTATTTCAATGTCCTTTTTTCTTCTTCATCTGTTTGGTGTACTTGCAACATGCATGCCCACTATTTTTCTTGGTAAGCAGAGTCTATCAACATCACTTCATGGATGAAAGGCATAACTCATTGTCGTTATTAATTTTCTGATCTTCATACACAAGTGCTTTTAGTTCTGTATGAGTCCAGTCTACTATTCCAGCTGTGTATCTAATGACTGGAATTGTCCATATGTTCATTGCCTCCACGGTATTTCTTCCACAGAGTTTAGACTTTAAGATCTTCACACTCATATGTTCACTTCTTCTTGACTTCAGTGTGCTTGCTTTTGTCAGATTGAAGGATACTCAAGTGTTTATAGTGATCTTTATCCAAATTCTTGATGTTGTTTCCATCAGTTTTCACTATTTTTCCCTGTTAAAAATGAAGGTGGCATATTTGTCCAGTCTAAACTCCTTGCATTATCTTGGCTGAATATATGGATAGCAATGAGCAGCAATTCTATTTCAGATGGTGTTTCCTCATACAGCTTCAGATAGTCCATGCAAAGGAGGTGGGATAGTCTGGCAGATGTTTTGGATGTTTGATAGCCATGGCCTGACTTGTGCAGTACTGTTGACAAAGGAATAAATGCAGTGGCAAACAATAGTGGTGATAGTAAATCTCCTTGAAATATTCCTCTTTTGAGAATAGAATGGAATGGAATGGAATTCTTTATTGGTCAAGTGTGATTGGACACATAAGGAATTTGTCTTTGATGCATATGCTCCCAGTGTACATAAAAGAAAAGATACATTCATCAAGAATCTTAAGGTACAACACTTAATGATAGTCATGGGATACAAATAAGCAATCAAATCATATTAGGAAATAGTCAATATAAATTGTAAGGATACAAGTGGGAGGAGATGGGTGATAGGAACGATGAGAAGGTTAATAGTAGTGCAGACTTAGTAAGTAGTTTGACAGTGTTGAGGGAATTATTTGTTTAGCAGAGTGATGGCATTTGGGAAAAAACTGTTCTTGTGTCTAGTTGTTCTGGTGTGCAGTGCTCTATAGCATCGTTTTGAGGGTAGGAGTTGAAATAGTTTATTGAAATATTCCTCTTTTGATATTAGCATTTCCTAGTCTGTCACCATTGACCATAATTGACCACCATTGACCCGCAGCCATGCTTTCCATTGTGCCACTGATCTTTGCACAAACATCTGGGGACAACTGCATTACAGGGCTCAGGAATGTTGGCTGAGCAACCAGGCCCAGCAGCTGCAGGAATACTGGAAGAAAAGTTGTTTACCTGTCACAAACATTATTATTTATCATTGTCATTATCACCATTATTATAATTATTTATTTTACTATTTACTGTAAAACCGACCAAAATGCATCAAAGACAACTTAAAAAATAAACGCTAAACCAGGCCTCAGTTCATAATAAACAATTCATAATAAAAAGGAGATATCAACCAACTTTTATAAGCTTCTTAGGCTTATAAAAAACTTGGCAATATCCTTGAAGGGTGAGACATTTCAAAGTAAGGAGCAATCCAAGCAATCACGTTCATTAGCCAAGTCTTATCCACCTCAGGTAGGTCCACTTAAGGACATCATTTATTTTATACTGTGAGTATGTAATATGATGGTTATTCTGTGGAACTATTGAATCCTTCATTCAAGTTCCTTAATTCTTTCTCTGTCTGGTTCTTTTTGTTATTCCTTTTAAATTAAAAGACTTTATTCCTCTATTATTTTAATCACTGCATGATGGAATTTGGGTTTATTCTATGAAAGTTTTAACTTCATAAACTGGAAAAATGGTCTGTGTGAAAGTGAGAGAGAGGGAGGGGAAGAGGGACTTAGAATTAACAGAACTCAACCTATAAATATACAGTATATAAAATTCCTCTCTAAAATTCACCACAGCAATACCAAGTATTTAAAAGACTTCTTAGTTTTATATTTTTCTATGTAAAAGTGGAAAGGCCACACTGAAGATCCCTAGGAATATATAAAAAGTGTATTTGTAATTTAAGTGTTCATCCATAAAATTAATGTATGGCTTTATCAGAGCTTATTCCCTCCAGCCAACTGTTATTAACTATCATTAATAGTACCCTTTATAGGGGACAAGTATTACTCAGTGACAAATTACCTCATTTACAAGAGTCTCCAGAAGTTTTTTCAACTATAAAATACACAAATTCTACCAATTACTCATCTTGGTCTTGTAACACCTTCATGATACACAACATAAAATTGTTCTCCACCCCCAAATGGTTTTGTTCAGCAAAGCCACGGCAAGATGTGGGGAGGGGGGAATGTGAAATGTGGCTGCTCAAAATATTCAGGCACAACAGATCAGAATCAGATGCTTAGTGGTCTATAATAGCTCAAGTATACTCATTGCAACAAAAGCATGGCACTGCCGAGATCATGAGTAACTAGCCTTCTCTTTAAACCACTGGTGTCAAACTCGATCACATCATGTGACATATCGTGATGTATCATAACGTTTTTTGCCTTTGCGGAGTTGGGGTGGGCATGGCCTGCATGTGACACATCTGTCCAGTTTGACAGGCCTGCTAAAGCTACAAAAATGGATTGCTTCCAAGCTCCTCCCCCTCAAAATTGGGAGAAAAGATAGTTGTTTTGCAAGTAGAGCCTAAGAGTTGTAGTCAAGCAAGCCAAATGAAAGGCTCATTTCTCCTTGTTGGATTCTCTTTATTAAAAACAGAAAAGTATCCCATGAAACAAGAATATGTTCCCCATATTTGATATTCACCAGGAAAGAATGAAGCACTGAGCATGGCCAACGAAAGATGTCCTGATCATACATACTGCTTTCCCAACTTTTATTTCAAAAGATCAAGTGGAGTTGTTTCTTTAGCACATATTTCCCCATAACCATTTGTCTATATTTTTTGACAATAGTACTCAATAATTCTCACTGCCTATTCCATCCATTGCCTGGGTTCATTCCTCAAAGCACTGAGGGAAAAATAATTGAATAGAGAAAAGAATTGTGGCTGCGACTTTAGATGTCTTCATATTTGAATTTAACTGAAGAATAATCTATTTGAGATCTCAATATATCAAACTAACACAGAAAAATGCTGAAATATGACCTAGGCTTTTTCATAATTTATTAATCTTTTGAGTGCCAAATTGGAAAAGTAGTTTTTGGTTAAATTGCTAGCCAGTGGTATCTTATATTTGATTTACCATGGGCTCAAAATTGAGAAGACAATGGAAATGAAAGTTTTCTCCCCCGTTTGAGGAAAAGCAACATGTTGATACAGGTATCAGGTAGCCTGTATTGGTGAGATCTTTTTTTTTAAAGAGGGTGGGAATCAAACTGAGCTTCTTATCACTTCAAAACCATGGTACATAAGCTTTGTGGGATGACTGAATTTATGCAGATAAATTTATGTAGATAAAAATCTAAGTAGATAACTTCAACCATAAACTTAATTAATTGAATCAGAGATCTGATATTTTAGATAAAAACTACCCAACACACAGTAGAGATGAAAAACATGGTGGTTGATTCCCATGAAGCAACAATGACTCAGCTTGAAAAAGGGTTGAGATATGCTGAGGATACTCAACTTTATATCTTATACCCCTGGTGATCCAAGTGATGATGTCGCTGTCCTCTTGTGGTGCCAGGAGGCTGTGTGGTACTGGATGGGGGACATAGGCTTCAGCTGAATCCTGGCAAGCCCAAAATTTATTGTTTATTGTTTATTTATTTATTTATTGGTTCGATTTATATGTCGCCCTTCTCTGGAAACTCAGGGCGGCTTACAATGCCTTAAGCAATAGCCTTCATACTTTTGTATATACCTGCTTAGTACGGCTTTCGCCCCCCCCCCCCCCCAAATGGTGTTCTTTTTTTTATACAAAGTCAGCTTATTGCCTCCACAAACTGGGTCCTCATTTTACCTACCTTGGAAGGATGGAAGGCTGAGTCAACCTTGAGCCTGGTGAGATTTGAACTCGCAGTAATTGCAGGCAGATGGTGCTACTTAACAGCATTTTAGTCTGCTGCACCACCAAGGCTCTTTGGGTGCACAAAGCTTCAAGATCCAGGAATTTAAACCAGCTTAGTTCTGGGTGGAATTGCTCAGAGTTGTTTTGTTTCAAGATGGGCAGCAAATAAATTTAATAAATAAATAAATAAATAAACAAACAAACAAACAAACAAAGGCAGAAGGGAGCTGCTAAGTACTCATTTTACCTGCTATTTGGTAAATTTTGTCAATTTACCTGCTATTTAACTTAAGTAAAGTTAATTTATGTAACTTATAAATATATATATATATGGAAGTTGTTCCAATAAACCTATCTTGCCTAAAGCCATTTTCTACATTTTCTAATGTTCCAATAGTACTATTTGAAAATAATCAAGAATATTAAAGTTATGCTGTTCTGCAGGGTAGCTGAAGAGTCTGTTGCTTATGTATTTTGTGTTGGCTTTGTCTGCTGTATTATGTCTGGCCCAGTACTCTTTTATTATTGGAGATTAAGCTGACCAATCAACCAAAACAAGTCCATTCTTCAATTACAAAAACATATAATGAAAGAAATAGAAATTAATTGAAGTCTGTACTGCAGTCTCGGTATGGGCTTCACAAATACTGTTTAAACACGTATCAATCAATACTCCAAGGAAGCACTTGTATTCTACAACGGTGGCAGAAATTCTACTTGCAACAATCCTTTTTTATTATTATTAATGGTAATA
The DNA here is from genome assembly GCA_012654045.1 of Ptyas mucosa. Taxonomy (NCBI): domain Eukaryota; kingdom Metazoa; phylum Chordata; class Lepidosauria; order Squamata; family Colubridae; genus Ptyas; species Ptyas mucosa. The sequence goes on along the minus strand of WNWU01000017.1, from coordinate 13,383,531 downwards.
TACGTCAGCAATAGGTGGCAAAATAAGAGTGGACAGTATGTTTTATGGTGCTTTCATCAGTTTGCCTTCTCTGTAGCTATCAGAATGGAAATCAAAAGCACTGGAGGAAGGCTGAATGGTTCTTCCTTAAGAAATGCTAGTTTGGCACTTATGCAGTGACAACACTGATGTCATTTTGAGATCTGTACTGAATATTAAATCTATGCTGATATGTTAAGAATCTAAAAAAAGGCAAGATTTGAAAAGCAAAGCACCACTTATAGTGAAGCTGTAATGAATGAAAAGTAATAATGATAATAAATAATAGGAAAGTATGCAACACAGCTGTAACCATAGTAACATTATCAAATGAATAATTTACTGGGAGTAATGCATTTCATGAATCCTGGGTTATTTTTGTGTTTGAAAAATGAATGCCAGTTGAATGTGATTTCTCCATAAACCAAAGGCACATTTATCCAAGACGTTTTCCTGCACAAGGAAAGAAGAAAAATCCGGTAGATTCCTTTCCATGTTTGCTTTAATTCCACAGTGAATTGCTGCAGGATAAAACAACGGGCAACACATTATATGGTCTTAAAAAAATGTTACACAAATTTATGATCCATGTCAAGCACTCATACCAAACTCAGTTGTCCGGATGCTGACTATTATTTGAAAAAAAGACTGTCATCCGTTCATAAAATAAGATATTAAGAAACTTGGCTTGTAGAAATGCAAAATCATTAGAGCAAAAGGGCTCTGACCAAGCAATGATCCTAATTTGGCCAGAATTACCAGAAAATTGGGTGAGACTGAATAGAATGGGGCAAATTAGGGTGACACACAGTTGGATGATTGGAACTATGAATAGGTTGCTTTAATTTAATGTTTAATTAATTCAATATCTAATTAATTCAATATTTTGCCCCACATTCCAGTTGGTCACCAATGATAGCTGTTGGAAGAGAGATAATACTTGAAGAATGTTTGCTTTGTACTCTCATAGTGGGTTCCTCAGAAACATCTGGCTAGTTACTGTGAGAAACAGAATACGGAAGAGAAAGAAATGATTTAACAAGTTCTTATTTCATTCTTAGTGATCCCTTTCATAAGGCTGTATATTTCAGATAACTGCTGTTCTGAAATAGTGTTAGGCTAAAGAAAGGCTAACAAATTATTTCACTCTTTCCTTTCTATTTTTAGAATTCTTGAGAGAAATATATTTTTAGTAACTGCTGAAAACAACTCCTACTTTCTTACCTACTTTTAATTTCCAACCTAGAATAGGATTACCTATTAGAGTTCCTTTTTATAGGGCATTACTCAGCATCAGTGGTGGGTTGCTCCCAGTTTGGTCCGGTTCTATAGAACCGGTAGAAGCTTCTGCGCATGCGCAGAAGAGCGCACATGCGCACGCTCCCGTTGTGAACCAGTAGTAAAGGTAAGTGGAACCCACCCCTGCTCAGCATGTCCTTTCCAGGGTGACTGGACTTTGCGTGCATATGAATGCATTGTTTAGACATGTGTGAATATGTATACAGAAGGAATCAATTTTATAATTCACCCTGGTTTTATAGGATCACGTGACTCAATTTTGCATTCATTTCTTCTTCAGAAATGTGCCTCTCTATTACCTTATTCTGTACATCTGTAAAATTCATGGTAACAATGACATATATGAGCACACTGCTACTGTACTCTAGTACATACGCTTTTCCCAAAGCATCATTGTATACAGCATTTCTCAGAGAACCCTAATAAATAATATATGCTTGTTTATGAACAAGGAGCCAAACATTATACAAGCTACAGTACTAAGGTATCAATGTGACAGCTTTAGTTCTTGATATTGAAGCAAGGATAGCATAGGACAGAAGATGAAAAACAGAATACTACTATTCTAAAAATCTAGAGATAAGTACCAACAGGACTGGCCAAAATAGTGTCATTAGAACACAAGAAATTAAGTAATCCTCTCATCCCAAATTATAATATATTATCAAATGAAATAAAGCCAATTTTAACATTAATACACGTAGCAATACATTTAAAAAGACCTGGAATTCTGAAATGTTAACCATATTGTTGAATGTTTACTTCTTCTTTTGCCTCATAGTTGCAAAATTACTAACTCAGTCTTGACAAACAGTACATATGCGCTCAGTCATTAAAGCCCAAGTCATCTCATGCTTGAACTATAGCAATTTGCTCTACATGGAACTACCCTTGAAGAGCATCGGGAAACTGTAGCTGGTGCAGAATGCAGCTGCATGGACATTTCTTGAGCAGTGGTGAAAGGTTACTCCCGGTTCTGTGGGCGTGGCTTGGTAATGGTAACCATTACTGTAATGTGACCAGGTGGGCGTGGCCAACTTTTTTTCTTTTACTTTTAAAAGCATTTCTTCTACAACCTCTTCGGCCGAAAAAAAGCCTCTGATGATTGCGCAGCTCAGCTGGGCATGGGGGGAGGAGGGATTTTTGCTACAGGTTCTCCAAACCACCCGCTATTGGATCTGGCGATCAGGTCCAAACCAGGAGCATTTCACCCTTGTTCTTGAGGCCTCTAGGGTGGCCCACAAAACACCACTTTTCCATGGATGCCAGTTTGTTTCTGGGTCCAAATCAAAATGTTGGTTCTTACCTTTAAAGCCTTTCATGGCATTTGTCCAGGTTATCTGAGGAATGGTTTCACCCCAATGGAATTGGTCCACCCCATTCACACTGGCAGAAGGGGAGTACTGTGGAACCCATCAGTCAAAGAATTCCATCTGGCAGGATCATGGCGCCTGCCAGCTGGAACATTGTGTCTCCAAGGTGAGATCCGCATCCACCCTTTCAAAAGAGCCTGAATACCTGGATTTACCAAAGGACTTGTGGTTCTAATGGGAACATGTCATTCTGGAGACAGTTAACGGACTAAGATAAACCCCCACCTTCTCCCCACGTGCATCCCCACCTTCTCCCTTCCCACCCATCTTTGTTCATTACAATTCAATTTTAGTGTTGCTAGTTATTGTTTTAAATGGTTCACCTTGTTGTTTTTAATTGGTTGTAAGCCAGCTTTAGAATTGCCTTTAGGAGATATGAGCGGCATATAAGTTTAATAAATAAATAAATAAATTATCATTGCTTCAAATCAAGGCTAGATTTTTCTTTCCAGTGTTGTAGACATTTTTTTCAATCAAACCCATGCCTCAAAAATCCTCATTTTCGGGTATTTTGGTAATTGATAATTGCATAAGTCAAGAATATATCTGCCTCCTTAATATGCAGAGATGAATAGAGGGATACACGGAGCCTTGAAACTGCAGCCTTGAAACCTTCCTCCAGCTTCAGGGAATGTTCAACAAAATCTCTACAAATGAAAACTCCATAGAAAGGAGCAATGCAGTTTTAAAAGGCACTCTAGAAGAGGAGATATCTTAGTACTGTAACAGAGAGACATCACTGAGAAGCTGAATCTGCAACCTGTACTTCACCTTCAAATCGTTCATTATTTTGGAACATTTCAACATCAGGACATAAATGCCCTGGGACCATCCTTCCTTCCATTACCTTTAATTTATCCCTTCACCCCACAAATACATATTTTTATAAAATCCTGAATAGACTGTGCTGAGTCTCAACAGATAGATTAATATATAGGAAAGGGGAGGACGATTAAACTAATTTTAAGAATAACAGTACGTTTGCTGGCTTCATTAGCTGCTAAGACCTTGGCTCACAGGCCAGTGAAAAGCTAGACGAAGTGTTCTTATCTAAAGACTTCTCCTCCTCCATTGTTCCCTTGACATTCATATGCAAAAGAAGGCAACAATATGGTGCATTTTTCATTTGGCCCACTGAATTGAGATGATAGATTGAATTAAGTGAACTGTAAATTTACTGGCTTTCAAGTGCTGGATGACTTTGCAGCTACAACCACTGAATAACCCAGACATGGTAAGAAAGCACAACCCATTTATCCTACAGTGTTCTTCCTTCTAAAGCCAGAATCAATATGGAGCACAACTCCAATGCTTTTAAAAGGTGATGAGGAGCTTCTCTGTTCACCCCCACTATGGTACTGGAGGAAACAGTGGCTGGGCAATTAGAATTGCATGAGAAGTAGGGGAGGACTAGGCTCATTAATCCAAACTCTTCAATGCATCCCTACCACCATCCTTCATGCATTAAGAGAAGGGCTACATAAAGGTTTCCCATCCCTTAGAGACAGAAAATGTGAGCAAGACCATAGATGCTATAGTGCAGGGGTGTCAGACTTAAGATCCATGGGTTGGATTCGGCCTGCAGGGTACTTAGATCTGGTCCATGGGGCCACCCTGAAACAGCGAAGGAGCAGCCTGTGGTGCCTCTGCCAGCGAAAATGGAGCTTGGGAGCCCGTTTTCGCTGGCAGAGTGCTCAGACCACCACAAGCGCCCTGACACGAGTGACATCAAGCTGGCCACACCCACCCTGGCCACACCGCCTCCTCAGGGTCAAACATAACCCTGATGCAGCCCTCAATGAAATTGAGTTTGACACCCCTGCTATAGTGCATCTCCTTGGTAGGACTTGGACATATGGAAACTAACCATGTCTAATGAGTCTCAATAAAGATGTAACTGGATGTACTATGCCTCCTGCTAGTCAGTAACAGTTATAACATCCGAACAAAACCATATTGAATTCTGGTTTTATTAAAAAAAACATTCCTGACCAGCTAGCACCTGGAGATTAAGGACAAATGCTAACTGAAGGAAGAATTAAACATTGATGTTTATGATGATGCAATTCCTGAAGCATGATTGCAAAATAACTTAGTGCAAGCATTTTTTAAAAAATGGGGGGGGGGGGGTATACCAAACATTAAAACTAATTAAAAACACCTATTTAAAAATGAACAGTAGGCCAAGAAATCTTCAGGGCTGAAAATGATTGTATTAGGATTTTGAACAATTTCAACCATTTCTTGGAGGTCTTTTAATACTTGAGTAGAAGATAGCCAAATGAGGCTGGAGCATTTCTATGGATGATTTGTGGAAATATGCGAAGTAGCCACATAAAATTGACTTTAGTCAAAAGTTGACTTTAAGTTGCTATAAATTCACACCCAGAAGAAACTGGAGTTCTCAAAGTAGTCATTATTAATTATTTATTAATTGATTGTAATGCATTTATTTGTAAGTATGTGCATATATGCAAAAGACTTCGGAGATACAACACATAGTTGTTTTTAAAGAAAAAGAAAGCCACATTAGAAACAAGAATCAAAAGGCAAGAGCCTAACACGTTCTTCTCCCTGGATTTCCTTCAGCAACAAACCAGCTAAATCAAATTAATTAAATCAGTACCAGCAAGCACTTTCTATATGTAAAGGTTAAGATACAGAGTCCATCTCTCTAATATAGGAAGCTGGAGGAAAGGGACAATTGATAAGGAAGAAGAGCAGAAATGATAGAATTAGTTATTTCAATCTATTTTTTTTTCTCAGCTGTATCTTTCCACCCCCAAAGCCTAGCTATTATCTATTCTGAAAACAGTGATCTTTCAAGGCAGAACTTAATGCATAGCTGGGTTGATACGGAGGGAGCCATTCACAAAGACTCAAATCCAAGGGTCATCTCTAGGGCAGTCCTACTGTTTCACAGTTGCCAAACACTGGCAAGCATCAGTAATGAAATAGGTCAAGTTAAAAACCCTGTAATCCATGAATGTTAGGAATTATACCTGCTAAGCACAATTTCACAAGGGTAAATTTCTGACAACCCTAATTTCTTTTCTCATGGGTGGATTGCAAATCTTCTACGTGCCAATATTGATCCGGTCTTTTTGTAGTTGCACATTTTTTCTAATGTTTTTAACAGGTGAACATTGAAGGTGACATGATGATAAAATCATGTGCTATGGGTGGGGGTGATTTCATTTCCCCTCCCTTTTGGAAACAGTTTGGATTTAGAAAACTTACGTTAGTGCGTTGTCAGCACAACTATTTTATTTCTAATTCTGGAAAATGATGCTTTTTTGGTAGCATCATCTTAAGGAGCTGCAGGAGTTCAAACCAACAGGGATGATGTACAACTCACAGATCATAGGTTGCCCATGCCTGGTTTCCATTGACTGGAACCATCTGTTCAGATTTCAGATGAGGGTTTCCTCCAACACTAACTGGAGCTGGTCCAGATTAAATCCTACATGCTGTACCATTATGCTCTGGCCCTTCTCCAAGCTTCATTATGAAGTGGAAGGATTTGGATCTCCATTAGCGGCTATTCTCTATCAAGTGCCTCACACTGAGGTGATGAATGTTCACTGCAGATCAAGCCCATTTTCAAACCACTTATACACTGAGGTCTAGATTTCAGATCCAGCCCTATTATATTTATTGTTCACAATTGACATTTTTAAATTTTCTGTTGAGGGAGGGCTGTTCAATTTTAACATAGATGGCCTGTTTAACTCCTCTTTCAAATCAATCGTCCCCTCAGTCCAAAATGTAAACTTTGCTGTCTTCAAAGGGGCAAGGATACAACACCAACTGTCTCCTGTTTACAATGGTTTTTTTTTTCAGTAGTCCCAAAAAGGTTCCACACCCAATTGCACTCTGATTCAGGTGACTTTGAGGATACAGATAAAGCCTCAAATGGCCTCAATGATTCTCAGAGAGCTAACAACCGACCTTCCGAGTGCTAACAACTGCAAAGAATAGAAAACCTTCCATTTCCTGCCAGTCAGTTAGAACTGAAGAAGCTTCTTGGATGAGAAGTGAAATGTTTTCAAAGGGGGAAGGGGGGAAAAACAGGAAAGTCCAGTGGCCTTTTGGAAAAAGCACTTTGGGGACTGTGTGTACAGTCAAGACAGCATTATCCAGCAGTTAGTGCAAGGTTTGTGATAATGTTCTTGAGAGGAAGAGGAGCCACAGTCTAGATTATAATCAGATGAGAGGCAGCTGAGCCCACAGAAGAAATGAGTGCACAGCAAATGTCTCACAAGGGATGCCTCCCTATAAAGATGAGGGGTGGAGAGATGTGTATTTTCAGACTTGCAAAATTCTGTTAATGTGAAATCACAGTAAAGGTTGTGTTAGTACTCATGTTTGATGCTTCTTTTTGGACTATGTCAAAGGGCTGACATTTGGTATACACAGTAATATAACCCCTCCCTTAGGAGGGAATGGCTTGATGCTTTTAGCATGGGGCCCAGACAAAGTTAATCCTTTGGCTTTCCAGTTTGAGAGTACAAATGAATTATAAGGAGAGTACATTGTTTATACTAGGGACAAGGTAGAAAGTGAGTTATTGGGAACCACAAATTCCACACTAATATAGCTTGTTTTTTGTTTGTTTGTTTTTAGCCTGCTCAAACCTAGCTGGACAGCACTTCATTAGCCTTTCACAGAGCCTTTTAGACATGTGGGAGCTGGAATTCCCAACATATTTTTGCAATGTTGGGTGGGAATTCTGCAACTGTAATTCTAAACTATCAAGATATCAGATTGGGGAAAAACTGATTTGATTAAGATGGAAGTAATGAGAGCAACGACAGCAACAACAGGGACCAAAAGCTATCTCCATGGCATGGAAATGCAAATGCTACATTGGATATTGGGCATCTCCCTTCTTGACCACATCACAAATGACACCATTCGACAGCATTTTGGTGTGGCACCAATTACAGAGAATATGAGAGAAGGCCTATGGACATGTCCAGAGAGCAGCACCTTCCACCGTTGCCAAGCCTGCCCACCAACTAGAAGTCAATGGCTGGCAACCTCACCGAAGTCCAAAACAGAGATGGCAAGACACCATCAACAAAGATACACAAACCACGGGCCTGCACCCTGGAGACATAACTGATCATGCAAACTGCATTTAATGATCAGAAATGCAGACCCTGAACCTGCGGGAATACGCTAGGAAGAAGATGATGAAGTAAAGAGAGCCAGTTTGGTGTGGTGATTAAGGCAACAAGCTAGAAATTGGGAGACCATGAGTTCTAGTCCTGCCTGAGTCAGCTGGGTAACCTTGGGCCAGTCACTTTCTTTCAGCCCTAGGAAGTAAGCAATTGCAAATCATCTCTGAAATCTTTGTTCTAAAAAAGTGATTTATCCAGGCAGTTGCTTGGAATCAAAAACTGATTAAAAGGCACACACGGGTGACTTACTGATTTGAAAAGCACGTTTTTCTATAGTTATATTAGAAGAATGCTCAGGAACCCAAACCAATCACTAACTGTTAAAATGATTCCAGTGCCAATACAATAGGGCAGTGATGGCTAACCTTTTTGCCGTTGCGGGCCAAGGGGGGAAGCGTGGGGAGGGTCACACACACACGTGCCCCCACCCAGAATCCAATGTGTCTCATCCCCCATGCATGTGCACGTGACCTCCCCCCCCCACATGCTCCCTCCGCTTTGGGCACATGATGGCACAGTGGGCCAGATAGGCCTGTTTTTTGCCCTCCCCAGGCTCCAGAGGCTTTCCTGGAGCCTGGGGAGGGCAAAAACGGCTTCCCCAACCCCCTGGAGGCCCTCCGGAGGCCGGAAATGGCCCGTTTCCCAACTTCCGGTGGGCCCAGAAGGCCCGAAAATCAGCTGGCCAGCACGAACATGCACACTGGAACTGACCTATGGCAACGCTCGTGTGCCCACAGATATGGCTCTGCGTGCCACTTGTGGCACACATGCCATAGGTTCTCCATCACGGCAATAAGGCATTTCTTATATGTAAAATTCTGTCAGTTCAAGAAGGTCAGCACTGATCCACTTTAACAAGAATACTGTATTTTCCAGTCATATTTTTGAAAAAAACTGATTTGCTGTTTGAACCTGAAGTTTAATAAAATTCTTAAGGAGCAGAATTGTTTAAGGGCAGATCTTTTATGTAAAACAATTTGCTTTGGGAAGATCTTGTTTTGTTAACGTAACTTTGACTATATTATGCTGTAGCACTGCTGCTTTGTGCCGCAATTAAGCACTGATCGCATTACATGAGAGATTATACTATCCTATTTACAGTAAATAGTTTAAAGTAGAGAGAAACAGGAAAGACTTTATTCATGAATGATTTACATTCAGCTTCTTCTCAGGCTGTTGCATTATTCAAATAAAAAACTGTGCCTGGAATACTAACAACCACATTTAATTTATTATATGTAGTGGGAAGCATATTGCCTTCCCAAAATGTCACTTAATATCCCAAACCATCACCAAAGAAATTATCCTGCTTGAATTGCCACTTTTTACACGTTTGTTATTATGACTATAGCAACCTGAGATACAAATGAAACAAAATATGAAATTATGCAAAGCTATTGCCCTGAATTAACAAGATTGGGGAAATGGCCAAGACATTTCATTCTTTCTAAGAGCGAAGAAAGATCAGTTCACAACTTAGTCTGCGAGGAATCTTTCTCTCTCTCTTTCTCCCAATCCGATTGTAACAACTTCACAGAGCACTCGCCCAGGCAGCAATCCCATCTATAAATTGTAAAAAGTTTGGAAGTCTGTCCAAAAATGTGTGTGTGAGAGGGGGGGGGGGGGTTGGTTTGAAATATATTTGACAAAACGGAAATCTTATTTTGATCTATAAAATACAGGTAGAGAACTTACATGTTCAACTGCATTTGTTCAGCAAAATATATCATTGCCTTCGAGTGGTCATCTACATCAACTGTTGGGTAAATTCAGAAGTTTCAGTGAGGTAAGAGAACACAGGCTTTACTAGATTGCATAAATATCTACAGCATAAAATGCCTCTGTAAAGATGTTATTAAAAATAATGAGGAACTACTTCAAGTAATTGTTCTGGGAAATATCAGGCTCTTTTCCACTTAGATCTGAAGTAGACTCCCAAGACTTTTTTTTAAAAAAGTGAATGCCTGCTCCTTGCTCTCAGGTTGAGCGGTTGTGTACAGAATAACAAAATGAGGGTGTATTTTTTTATCCCTTGCTTGCTGGAGCCTTTGCTCATCAGTGTGAGAAAAGCAAATGATCTTGGCTTTAAACAAACCAATGATCTACATAGTAGGACGGTAACAACACAATTTGGCAAAATCATCTCTTTTTGTAAACCTACTTTCTCTTCTTTCAGCCATCTTAAACAGTATGGTTTTCACAAAACAAGAGGCTGAACATGTGAAAACAAGTCTACAAAAATGGAGACAGATAGAATTAGAGAATTCACTCTAAGATTTCTTTGGATAAGAGCTTTTCATGGTGACCAACAATGGTTCTGGCACCCTCAATCACAAAGATTCATGGGATCACTTTGGGTAAGTCATTTTCTCTCAGTCCAACTGTTAGATTAGGTGCAGGGAAAGAACACGCGACCAGTCCATTCAGCACTTTATTTCAGCTCAGAATAAAGACGAATAGCTGTGCTGCCGGAGCTCTTTTATAGTGCTCCAGCAGACTCAGCCGTCCAATGACAGTTGTTTAAATTTCCCACCAGTGGATTAGCGAATCCCCGGCAGATGTCCTTATAAGGACATAACACCAACCTACCTCACAGTGTTGTTGTTGTAGGGAAGACTAAGAGGGGGGGAACTACCTTGAACTCCTGATTGAAAATGGGGTTTAAACCTAACAAATGAATTAATATCCCCCCCCATCCACAAATAAAAATAAAATAAAAGCTGCAAATCTAATCAAAGCTAGTTGACATAGAAGTAGCAGAGGTGGAATCATCTTGTAGGAACTGAAATAGTCTGTTTTGACTTGAAAGATCTTTGCAACAGATGAAGGAATCTAACTGAACTGAGAACCAATATATGGAGACTGAGAAAGGTAGAGTTGAAATTATAATGAGAAAGACAGACCCATAAATACTGAATTTCTATTCCTTTTTAATTCACTAATGTTCATGGTTCTTTTCAGTTCGGCTGAAATCCTTATAGAATTTAACTTTAATTTAATACTGAATTGCCTTGGATATAGGCTACACCATTAAACACTTTTGCAGGGACTGTCTGTAAATAATCTTGGTTCATATATGACGTGAAGACTAGAGGGTTAGGGCAGCTGTCTCAAAGATAATAAGTTCTACTTGAGTTTTATGTAATAGATTTTACTTTGCATAAGTATCAAGATCTGATTCCTATAAACACAAAGTTACTGTCCTAGTTTCATTGTTCCAACAAATGTTATACTTGATGCAAGCCAGTCATTGATTGGAGCCAACCAAGTTGAGTTTCAAAAATGTAATTATGGACACTTTTTAATTGCAATGTTAATTCTGTGAAAAACATGGTTTTAGCCATGCTAGAAAGGAATGTAAAAATAGCAGAATCTTCTCTTCCTAATGATTAGTTGCACTGGAAGACCTAGACAGGAAGATCTAGTATCCCTGCTTAAATCCCAGATCTTCAAGTCTCCGGGCAGCCACACAAACAGCCGCCTTTGATTCTGTATCTGAACTAGGTCCACCAACATTTTAACCCTGTAGCCAAAAAGGAAGTATGACAGTACTCTGAATTTATGATAAAGGAGCTTTCCTGGATCCTAGATAAATTGTTTATGTTGTAGCATGATAGGTTCCTTGGTACCTCAGAGATACCCCCTAAATTCTTAAGGACTCTTCCAGGATGACATTTGAATGAGGTATTTGTTTGCATGGAACTTTTAAAACTCAGAAACCAAAGCTTTCTTGGATTTTGGACATGTTAGGCGCCCTTAAAAAAAAAAAAAGAATGAAGTCTTTATCTTATCTTTAACCTTCCTGCTCTTACGGTCACTGCTGTTTGTGCAGTGTAGCTTGTTTTGGAGTGATCGGTTTGCCTTCAACAGTTTCCCACACTAAGATAAATCATGTATTATCTTCCCATGTTTATCTAAGGAGGTGGTAACATACACAGAACTAAAGACAAGGCTTATTTGGCAGCTAGATACCCATTAGAGATTTGCTGAGTTGCAAAGGACTGGCATTCCCCAGCTTTGATAATTTTGTCATAGTGAATATTAAAATACAAAGGTATGCACAAACACACAGACAGAAAGAGAGAGCGAGATCGGCATCATAAAAGAACATTATTTACCTTCATTCAATGCTGCTTCTCACTTAAACCTTCTTATATATTCATCAAAATATATTGAAAATACAACAGCTAAGCCAGAAAGGAAAGCCTAAGTGCTTAATGCAAAATGTTTCCCAAGAATTTAAGGCATTTAAACCAGTCTTCCCTGAATCTGAAATTTTTTGAATGGCTCAAAGTATATGTCTCTGGATTGGAAACATTTGCATTTGTTTCATTTTATGAACAGTATTGGGATTTTTAATTCAATATGATATTACTCAATACATATCTGGCACACTCAACCTGAGTACAGAGACAAGAAGAAATCAAAGCATATGCAGAACTATACAGTCTTCAGACATATTTTGTTCGTTGTATTGACACCTACTACTAAATCTATAATTTTATTCCAAGAATATTCTGTGATTGGTTATGTGCACCCTGGCAGTCATTTAATGAGAGCACTTTTGAGATGTTTTCAGCACTTCAAAAAGCTACATATCCTTGCTAAGAGCAAAGCCAACCAAGGGATTAATTGGTCAGTTTAGATTACCAGTTCCTCCTTTCAAGGAATTGATCCTTATTTTGTGTTAAAATATGGACTATAGATTTTGTTAATTCTGCAGTTAATGCAAGCTTAATAGATTTAATATGTGCTACCTAATAAATTACCTGTCTCATGACAAGTCCTTCCTTCCTTCCTTCCTTCCTTCCTTCCTTCCTTCCTTCCTTCCTTCCGTCTGTCCATCCATCCATCCATTCATCCATTCATCCATTCATCCATTCATCCATTCATCCATTCATCCATTCATCCATTCATCCATTCATTGAATTTATATGAGTTGCCCATCTTGCATATGTGACTCATGGTTTGTAACAATACATTAAAAACAATACAAAAATGCTATCAATAAAAAAGGATTTTTAAAAGCATATTAGGCATTCTAATAAAATGCCTAATATGGTTTATTTTTTTTTAACATGTGGTAATTTTCAATATGTCATCTTCCCAAGTTTTGCAGTATTTTTTCTATTTATTTTGAAGCTCTATATAAGATCCCTGTACTTCATTCAGGGTTAGGGTTAGGGTTGGGTCAATCACCCAGACTTAAATCAATAATTCTACATGATTTCCAGTGCAAATTATATATGATTTTTCAGAGAATTCTGAGCTATTACAATTTTTCAAAATTAAAAAAAATACAGAAAAAGCTTTGTTGTAGCAGAATATGATTCAGATTGTTCCATTATTTCAAGGGAATCACATCTCCTGAAAGCTTTAATTAGAGAATAAGATAAGGGTACAGGCCTTCCTTCCATATTGGTTAAGTAGGAATTTTTTTGTGCAGTACTATGACACAACATCTTCCACTATATTCCTCTAATTCTATACAGGTGGTTTCTTTGCGGCAATTTAAATCAATCAGATAAATTTAGAAGAAGATGTAATTTGCAGAAGTGGATAACCTGCAATCTCTAAATCTCTCATTTTTGCAGCCTTAGGGAGCCCTCTCGGATCAGTCCTCGGAAAATTGGGCAGGTGTGGGTTGGGGAATGAATCTACAAAACTCCCCATTAACCCATTGCCCACATGTTAAGATGTTGCTCCACTGATATTGAAGTCCTTAGCACATGCATGTGTGCGCACACATACATTCACACAGACGGAAGGATGTTCAGTGTGATTCTTGGTTCCTGCATAAGCAGCTGTATTGTGGAACTCCAGCATTATACAGCCAGCACAGTTTATATTGTGATGGGTGCGATTGGTACGAAATTAATTTAGTTTATATTTGAATGCAAATTTACCCAATTCTATACTTTGAAACTAATGAAGGGATTAGTTATGTTTCAAAATTTGCCATTCTCTAAATTTCACAATCTAATTGATCAGGTTTTTTTAATACCCATTGTAGAACATTCCACACAAAAATGTATAAATGCATGAAAACAATGCACTAAAAGTCATTGTGTAAAAAAAACCATGCTTGTTCCAATAGGCAAAGCTGTCAAAAAAGATGTAAATTTGCAGAATTGATCCCCCTTGGACCGTGATAGTGAACGTATGGCGGGTGGCACGCGGAGCCATATCTCTGGGCACGCAAGCCTTTGCCCTAGCTCAGCTCCAGCATGCATGTGTATGCCAGCCAGCTGATTTTTGGACCTTTTGGGCCCACCAGAAATTGGGAAATGGGCCGTTTCTGGCCTCCGGGAGGTTGGGGAAGGCCGTTTTTACCCTCCCCAGGATCCTAGAAAGCCTCTGGAGCCTGGGGAGGGCAAAAAAAAGGTCCGCCAGGCCATTGCGGGCCAAAAGCAGTGGGGAGGGGGTCGTGCGTGCATGCACGGGGCGGGGCACATTGATTAGGGGTGTGGGCACACGCGCGCTCAACCCCCGGCACTCCCCCCTGCTTTTGGCACATGATGGCAAAAAGGTTAGCCATCACTGCCCTAGGCTATCCCAATGTTGATGTAAACTTTTTTCTAAATTTCAAATGGGTGCTGTGATGAATCAAAATATGAAAACCAAAGAAAAAAGCCGATAGATATATCCGTTCCAATGGTACACAATTGCATAATTAAGGAGTACAAAAATCAGCGCACATTTATTGAAGATGCAGTAGACCAGAAGAGAGGGTTTTTTGTCCTTGCTCTTGCGACAAACGCAACACAAATTGGAATAGGCTGTAACAATCCTCCACACAACACTCATGATTGCAATGCAATGCACATACACACACACACACACACACACACACACACACACACCCCTATGTATTGCTTTATGAATGGGGTGAAAACAGGTTGCTCCCTGAACATGAACACAGGATGGTAGCATCTGGATTCCACAGACCCACTAAATAAAATCTGTGCATTTCTTGTCATGAAGGAACGAAAAAATATTGTCTGGGTTAAGCCAAAGGTTAATGTTCTGCTTCAGAGAAACTTTGCCTGGGAAGTCATCCAAACACAACAAGCCATGCTTAGTGATGACAGGCAATATATTTCAGCCAAGAAAAGCTACTTAGAATTTGCCTGTGTAACTCAAATATATTTTATGTATCTTTCAGCAGTGCTTAGCCAACAAATTCTAGGCAATGCCTTCATTATTTATATAGGGTTTATTTCCAGAAATTTTCTGTATTATATCTACGATGAGTTCTGGAATTTTATTTTATTTTTAAAGTCAACAAATCACAAATATTTTAATTTAGGCTTAGACACAATGGGGGGAAATCTTCCTTTCCCAGCCAAAGATGATTTCCGAATTGTGAGTCATTATCACATATCACATAGTATATTTATTCCATATTTATTGAGAACATTATATCATATCCTCTGGCTACCAGAATGTGTTCAGAATCAGAAAGGAAAAAAAAATTTGGCTTCCAGGTTTACAATTAAAAAGAGACCACATGAAAGGAAAGAGAGATAGAATAGAAAGGAAAAACATCACATACCATTTCCTAATGTTACAGCCTATCCTTGACAGGCAAAATGGGACATCACACAGTTCCACATCCAAAAGATCTTGTAACAGCTCCTGTGAGGAAGAGAAGCTGGGTGTCCCCAAACTTT
This sequence comes from Ptyas mucosa, assembly GCA_012654045.1. Classification (NCBI taxonomy): domain Eukaryota; kingdom Metazoa; phylum Chordata; class Lepidosauria; order Squamata; family Colubridae; genus Ptyas; species Ptyas mucosa. Next base: position 13,367,982 of record WNWU01000017.1, on the reverse strand, counting down.
TAAAATGCCATTTTGACTTCTTTAGGATGCTCTATCCTATGGAATGGTCAGCTTTCCAGTTGTTTCCCTTGCACGTATCTCTCAAACTAGGTTGCAGTTTATCAACCTGTCCTTTCAATCAGCCACTGACAAGCCATAATGGAAGCTTGTACCCAAAGATTACACTGGAATCAGGATTCCAAGGATTGCACAATTCTTGCCTGCTTTTGCAAAAAGAGATGTTGCTAGAGTCTAGATGGGGAACAACAGTTGTCAGATGAACTTTGGGTTTATTCCAGGACTAGTCATCTTTGGTGCTGGGTGGTTGGCAATGTCCAAGGCAGACCTCATGTGCAATCTGAGAGTCCTCCTGGACTCAGGACTCAGGATTGCAGGTGGTATTCATCAACTAAGAGACCCTCTGCACAGTTTCGGGTTGTGTAGTAGTTCTCCAGGTACCCAGATTGGATGGCTCTGCTCACACTCAGATATGGTACTCATTGGCACTGCCCTCAGCAGAGAGGAGGAGGAGGAGGAGGAGGAGGAGGAGGAGGAGGAGGAGGAGGAGGAGGAGGAGGAGGAGGAGAAGAAGAAGAAGAAGAAGAAGAAGAAGAAGAAGAAGAAGAAGAAGAAGAAGAAGAAGAAGAAGAAGAGGAAGAGGAAGAGGAAGAAGAAGAAAGGGTTGGCAGTGTGACAGAATTCTTTGAGATGCTCCATCCTATTCACTCAGCTACACTAGTCTAGATTTAGTTACAGAGATCTGGAGAAGGAGCTACTTGGTGCTAATGCTACTTTGGTTACACCGCAGTAAATAAAAAAGGAAATGAGCAGATTTGTAATCAGGCAACCTACAACCTGCAATAGTAAATAAGGTGTAACTAGACAACACAAGCATAGCATAGCTTTTCACAGTCTTTCTGAATTATTTCCTGTACTGCATCTGTAGATATTATACCCCAATACTAATTGCTATATTTCTTTTCCTTATTTCAATATTTTTACTAATATCTGCTGCTTTGTAATCGTCCCATCAAATGCAGACAATCAATTTTGCTGTAATTCTGCAGTGGCAAAAATGCATGCTACAAACAAAATGGGCTTGCTGCGATTTTCTGTTTAGAAGCACAAAGGAGAGGGAAAAAAATCAATATTCATGGACAAATTTAATATTCAAAGCTACATGGCCATGTAATAGACTTAATCCCTCCGCATTAAGGTGGCAAGCTAATGAGCATATTAAACTGCTACCAATAATGCTGAAATGTTGTGAAGATTCAAAATGGAAAGGATTCAGAACAAGCAAGGCAGCTGATGGAAAATCAGATAAATTGAATGGGAAAATACAGCCCAGAAATATGACACATTTTAAAAAATGGACTGTTGTTATACCATGCAGGGATAAACATGTAAAAGAAATGCTTCAGAATTTCTTTTCAAGTAAAATGGAACAATCTGCTTCCAAATGGCACATTTTTCATGAAAATTACTAGCATCTCTCATCCTGATATGATTTGCTTCCTAGTCATAGAAAACCAGCTCAGCATAATGGTTTTAAAACATCAGGTTAGAAACCTGGAAACTGTGAGTTCTAGAACTGCTTCAGGCTGAAAGCCGAGTAAGTGACCCTGAGCCAGTCATTCTCTCAGTCCTAGGAAGGAGGCAATGACAAACCATTTTTGAAAAACCTTGCCAAGAAAGCTACAGGAGACTAGTCCAGGCAGCTGCCAGGAACCAACACTGATTCAAAGGCATGCATATACACATACAAAGCATGGCTACGAAGCCCAGGTTTTATGTTTCCTATGGAAGACAAGGCAAAAGAGCATTTTCAGAGAAGAGCAGTGGTGAAATCCAATTTTTTTTACTACCGGTTCTGTGGGCGTGGCTTGGTGGGCGTGGTGTGGCGTGGTGGGTGTGGCTTGGTGGGCATGGCAAGGGAAAGATACTGCAAAATCCCCATTCCCTTCCCACTCCTGGAGTGAGGATATTGCAAAATTTCCATTCCAACCCCACTCTGGGGCCAGCCAGAGGTGGTATTTGTCGGTTCTCCGAACTACTCAAAATTTCCACTACCGGTTCTCCAGAACCTGTCAGAACCTGCTGGATTTCTGCCCTGGAGAAGAGGTAAAATGGCAACGTGGAGAGTGAAATTCTGCAATGGACAATGAATGTGGAACAGTGAACTCAAGCAACCAATCTCTTTATTTCCTGAACAAGAACTGCAAGTTAAATGAAAGTTAAATCCTGCTGTACAATTTCCCCATCCCTTCGCCCGGTGACATGGCAGGATCAGCTCAGTTCTTAGTGCCTATCTAGGCTAATGTGGGTTTCTGAGCAGGTCTTGTTCAAATAACCATGAATTGTTTCAGGCAGTGGCCTTGAGTGACGAAGGCCAAGCAGTTTAACTGCAAGTACTTACAGATTTCTGACATTAGTCCATTTCTGAACAGGTAATGTAACTAAGGTGATTTCTACTACCTCTCTCATCGTTCAAGAAAGCTTTTTAATCCAGGGGAAAGGGGTTAAGAATGAAAGCGAAGGTCTTTCGTCTGTTGCAATTATGTACATAAAACCTTATTGCTTTCCATTACTTTTAATATTTATTCTTTGAAGTTATTGCATTAATCAGTTGGGCTGGAAGATGCAGAAACGGAGTTGAGTAAATGGAAGGGCTGATCTAAGCTCATTCAATTACCACAGAGAGGAAAGCTTAGTTTCAGGCCAGTGAATTTTGTATCACCAGCAACTTCACTTTTCTTAGAGAAATTCAAATGCAATTGCGGCGGCGGCTGCTTCGGCTGATCTGTGGAAATCACGCAGCAATAGTCAATGCGTTTCATCAAATGTACTCTGTATATATTAATCGAAAAGAAAATAACCAATCTGATTTTCCTGTCTGTGTATATCCTTACGTTTTATGCAGTTCTGATCAGGAATATGAACTATATCAAACTGATAAATGACATAATCAGAAATGTACCCCAAATTCAATCTGTCAGCATCTGATGCATACATCTGTGGCCATCCTGAGTTTGAAATAAAACTGCTTCAGTGCTAGTGGGTCTAACCTGCCACACAGATATCTTTTAACATTTTGTTGCACTTTCTGGGGATTTTTTTAGATACCCTGTCTGCTCTTAGTCTAAGAATTTGCTAATCTGCAGTCATTTTGTTCTTTTCTCAGCCACGGGCGGTGTGTGCACCAACTCTAGGCATGCATGGCCTTTTGGGACTACAATGCCCTGTTTTGTACACAAGAAAAACCAGTGGTAAATTCCCACTAGAACATTTTATTTTATTCTTTTAGGTTTGAAATTAGTCAGGTTTGCACTTGCCCAGCAGTTCAATGGTGAGGAACATGGGAAGATGTACTTCATCAATTTCTGTATGGCTGCACTCTGTATCCTGGTGTTGATGGACTACAATTCCCAGCCTCCTTCACTGGCTAACTGTAGTTATCCACATTTGGAAAAATGGTTTTGCTTAATCCTGAAAGAAGAGAACAGGGGCAGCCCATTACATGAAGGAGATTTCTCCTGGTTTTAAAACAATTTGTCTGACAAATTGAGAGTCCCCTGTTTGGACTCGATGACTTCCAAGGTCCTTTCCAACTCTGTTATTTCATTATTCTTTATTCTGTTATTTTACCTTTTTTTCAGGTGCACATAACACTTTTGATTTTCACTGGTTGGATGTGGCCTAAATAGGCATTAGGCTTTGCCTATTTATATAATACATTTACTGTAACTGAGCATCCTTTCTGCTGCAGTGCTATGCTGATAGATACAGTTAATGCTGATGGGCACATGGAATGCTTAACCTGTATCAGAAGCGCACACTTCTCAGGATAAAATCCTCTCTGCACCCTCTCTGGGACTTAGTACGTCCCAATGGAAACAGCACGTAGCCATAAAAAGAACACTTGGCCCATGCACAGATCATAAAGATGCTCTTGTTGTGGCTTGCCAGCTGCCAGTGGAACTGGAGGCAGACTCGGACAATGAGGAGGTTGGGGAAGAACTTGGGCCAGTTTTGGAGCCTGGGGAAGGCTCTGATGGATGCGCAGTGCCAGACACAGAGATAGAGCCAGGGCCATCCAGCATTTCTCAGCCAGAGAGGCAGCTGCCTTTGGAGTCAGAGATGAGTGAGGAGGAGGAACAGCTGGGGCCTCTTCCAGATGTGCGTATGCACAGAGCAGATAGGAGAGGCAAACAAGGAGGACAATGAGCTGACTCTGGAAGCAAAACAACCATGAATGCTGATTGGCCCTTCCCTGGCTGGGGAATAAATAGGAGGAAAGGGGAGTGGTTTGATTGTCGCAAACAACCATTCGTATTCCTAGAAAGTTTGTTCCTTGTGTGTTTCGTGCGACAAAGACTGCCTTGCAGAACTGAGGTTTGCCTCGCCAGAACTGAGGTTCTCTGTTTGATTTGACTTAATTTGCAGACTCCCGGCTAGAAGCTCACAGCTTTGCATTTATCATAACGAGCTGATAAGGACTATTGTTTCAGTTAACTTCTTGCAGGACTCTTGCCTGGACTTTCTATTGGTGAATGCAGTTAATTCCCAATGTATAAATAAAGAGGATTTTTTCTTTGTGGGGAGTCTGTTTTTGGCTTCTGCGAAGGCCGGGTCAGAACAGTTATATCCATATCTTGTAACAAACTCACTGGAATCTTTCCGGCCTTTTGGGGATTGGGTATTTTAAGTGTGTGCATTATGAATCTAATTGGAAGCAAAATGGCACTACAACTACATTTGACTAGCAAACGTCCAGTATTTCTTAGGTTCCTCGGTTTGGATGAAAAGGGTGCCATGAATCATCCATCTCCAGACATTGCATAATCGTAAAGGCAACACTCTCAGATTCATTGCAATCTGGCTAATTCAGTGTCCCTTTACACAGAGCACGTTCTGTTCTCTTCCAAGATGCTACAATTGTGCAGCATCTTTTTAATGGCCCTATCAAATTAATTAGAAGGAAATAATTTGTACTCCGCTGAGACAAATTGAAAAACAATAATGAAAAATGGGGTATTAGATGGGATTTCTCACTGTCTGTTGTTTTTTTTTCAGGGAAATGGCATAACAGTGGGAAAAATCCTGCTTGTGGCTAATGCAAGAATACGCAGCAGCTAATCACAAAGGAAAAGTGTAGTATTGGATCACAAGTCTTTTTGTGCCATGCTATCTATATCTGATCATCATCTTTTGAATGTTGCCAAGCTAGCTATAAACACCAACCCTCTGTTTGCAACATACAGGGAGACTAAATTATGCCAAAATGTTTATTCTCTGGCTTGCTGATATAATTTTTCTCATCAGCCCTCTTAGTAAAAGATTTGTCCATCTGCCACTCCATCATAATTCATTTTTTAAAAACAGATTCACAGAGAATTGTATCATTAGATTGCTGCAAAAAAAGGGAAGCATGAACAAACCAATAATAGAGTAGAAAATAGAATTGTTGAAGTCATTTTTGTGGTAGGCAGAATGACCATCCTGTGGCAGCTGAGTGCGAAAGGCACAGTGATCTGGTGACATTTCCTCAGAATTAAATTCTAACGAGAGTCATTAGGCCTGATTGGGGCCTGATTTTGAAACCTCTTTAAATGCTTGTTTTCACTTTCATTTTGGGTAACATGAAAACATTTATCTTTTAATGCATTTGTACCAAATTGGGGTATGTTGCCTATTGTACGTAATGGCTACACATTCCCGTTCCTATTTATTTCAGAGTAAATCCAGATTTATTCCTGGGAAATAAAGCAGATGATTGTGTTGTCTGTTTTGAAGATCTCTGGGGATGATGGACACACATTTTTTTTTAGAAAATGTACGGGCACCTTTACAAAATGGCTGCAATGGAGTCTCTCCACAATAGGGAGAGAATGTCATTTCACAGAAAGGCAAATTGAGCAAAAAAAAAAAAAAGACGTTATACGGAGCTGAGAATAAATCTGAGATGATGGAACTTTAAATTGCAAAGTTGCTGCTTTGAATTCATGTTTTCTACTGCAGCAAATTGCTCACTTCGCCAAAAGAAGAAACCCGTTTGGCCTTCTGTTGCCAATGTCATTCATTCAGTTTACTTAAATATACTTACCCAACTTTACAATTTAACAATAGCTCTAAGAGGCTTTAAATTCACTCCCAAATAACCATCAAGGTTGACATTCCCCACAGAACAAACTCAAAATAAATATATTCTCTCTCTCTTTCTGGAACACACCACAAACACACTTTTCTTTTCCTATTATTTTTCAGTTCGGTACACATGTTGCTATCCATTCCCTACCACCCTTTCTGTAGCCACCCTGGAAAAAGGAAATTAAATTGGCTGGGTAGGAAGTGGCTTTGAAGGGAAGGAAGAAGAGCTGTTACCAAGGCAATGTTCAGATAAGAGGAGCTTGAACCCAGAAAATTACTTGAGAAAACACCTCAAAAAAGCCCCTCCCTGGTTCACATGAAGATCAAGGGAAGATCAAGGGAAGGAGGAGGGAGGACATTCATCCTTGCAAGATTTTGATTTTATATTTATTCCATTAAAAGTAGTGGCCATGGATCCCATTTTTAGCCTGCTCCATCTTGCTGGGCTAACAGGAACTGGAAGGTATATACTTTTTTTCTGTAGCCACCCAAGATAATATTGAAAAGTTCACAGCTTTCCTTAGCAGTTTATATTGTAGATTTGAAAACAATATTGCTGCTATTTGGCCATTCCAAACTTCCCTTGTGAAGGAAAAAAAGACAGCAAACTTATTTTTCTTTTTAAAATCATTTTCATATTTCCATTTTCAGGTGATGGATTGCTTTAATGATGCCAAAGGGGGGAAGGGCTTGTTTGTTTATTCATTTGTTTTTCTCTCTCAGCATGATAACTCTATTAGTCTTTTGAGTGAAACAAAAATCTGAAGTCTTTGATTAAAGAAATGTTACCACACTTATAGACTTATGGACAGAAGATAAATACTATTACTCAATTATACATTTCAATGTAAGGAAGAAAATTTGTTTGAAGAATTTGATCAATATCACAACATTAAGAGAGAAGTACAAAAGAAGGATCAAACATGCTTAAGTTTATAGTGATTTTTTTAATATGTAATGAAGGAAATTTTCCAATCTCCATGATTTCCTTTTGACTCACTAAGAATACAAGTAGATAAATTGTTTGTTGAAATCATTAATCTCTCCTCAGCCTTTATAACTAAAACAAATCCATTTAGATGAGGAAACATACTACTACAATGTTCCTCAACCTTGGCCACTTAAAGACATATATGGACTTCAACTCCCAGAATCCAGGGCTGACTGGGGAATTCTGGGAGTTGAAGTCCAGATGTCTTCAAGTAGCCAATGTTGAGAAACATTGAACTACTGGTGTCATCGCTGGAGTCATTTTCCCCCTGGCACTTTCAGGGCTGCCACAGTGAAGCGAGCGAGCTGTGGGAACGGGAAGGGGAGGAAGAGACAGCTGGGGGATCGTAGCCATAATAAAATTATTTCTTCTGAGAACCGAGAACAGACAACTCCTGGACTGTGACCTGATTGGACTATGTGATGGACTACATGGGCAGGGGAAAGAAAACTTTACTTTTAACTAGGGGGAAATCTGAGGGGGGTTAGAGTCGGGTTTCCTCAGATGTGCCAATATGACATGCCTAATAAATCTATACTCGGAGGAACATGCCTGCCTTAGAGTTTTGATTCTGTTGGGTTTGTTACTTGTAACCCTGACAGCTGGATGCTTGTTCAACTGCTCTTTCTGTCGAGCTGTGAACAGGCTCGCCATCACTTACGGGGGGTGGGGGTGGGAACGGAGATTAGAAGAGGCAGAACGCAGCCAGAGATGACGGACTTACAGATTCACAGCGGCACTTCACAGCAGGAGGCAGCTACAAACAAAGCCAGCAGCGGCGGAGACAACGGCAGGGAGGTGTGGCTGTTAACGTTTTCCTAAACGCGCTTCTGTGACGTGAACAGAGGCGCAGTACTGCCAAACAGCTGTGGAGGGAGGGGAATATTCCGAGGTTCTTTTATTTGCCGGATGTTAGGTTTGCCTTATGCCAAGTTCCTATATATAGTGCCACCTGGCTGCCTTCTGTAGCGCTGACTTTATTAATTTTTCTGGCTTGTTCGTTACTTTGCCTTGTTTCTTGTGTGTTCCAGTAAAGAGTTCTGGCTACTTCTTCTCAAGGTGTGGAGTCGTTTCTTTCGCAGCAAGCTCGGGCGGAACGACAGGCCGAGAGAAAGTCAGCGCTCCCTTCATACACTCTCTGTTAGTTTCTGGTTCTGTGGTGTGGCAGTCCGGATGGCGGAGGGGACGGAGCCAGGCTTGCTGGAGCCAGCGTTGGGTGATGCTGTGGCTGAAGAGGTGCTTGGAGAGACGGAGGACCCCTTGAGTGCCCCTACAGACCAACCTGTGGTGCGCGCCAAGCAGCGGCAGTGCACAGAGGACGTCTACGAAAAGGGGGTGGCCGTTGGGGTGGTTGAAAAAGGACTTGGCTATTCGGAGCAGACCGGTGAGGGGGAGTGGTGGCCAGGTTCCACGCATGCGGAAGCACAATCTTCGCAGTCATCACTTGTTGGGCCGACGTTCAGGGGATGGAGAGAGCACCGCTGGATGGAGGAGGATGATACAGATTGGGGATTGCTGTCATCTGGATCAAGTGCTTTGGACGCCCTGCGGGATCGATTTGGAGAAGGGAGCTTCAGGGTTGCTCCCTCCTGGCAACCCTGGGCCACAGGGGTGGAGTCAATGCAGGGTACGACTTGGCAGCATGGGGGCACAGCAGGGGCTAGCCCGGAAGTGAAATTTCGGCTGGCAAGCCCTAAGCTGGGAAGAGACTGCAAAGAGCCGGGACGGGTGGAAACGGAAACCTGGGACTTGAGACCAGCTCGGGGGCCGGTAAGGGACCGGGCTCCTGGACTACCGCCACCTACGAGAGATGTGGGGGTGGAGCAGAGAACCCATCGTGGGCAGGGGGATAGGGTCTGCCCACCGGCAAGAAGAGACATAGGGGATCGGCGTCGAGTGCCTGATCATGGGCCAGCATGGGCCCCGGGGCAAGGTCCCTGGTTGCCTCCGCCTCAATGGGGTCAACCTCCATATCAATGGGGTCCACCTCCATTACGGGCTTCGTTTGACGGCAGCTCAGATCGAGTGGCTCTGTTCTTGAGTCAGGTTCTCAATCACCTTGATCATTTTGGCCACCTGTATGCTTCGCAATGGGCCATGATCGTGGATATAACGGCGGTGTTAATGGGAGATGCTGCAGACTGGGTGGCTGGGTTACATAGGCATCATGCCCGTGAGTTTGTGGACTTGGGAAGATTTTTGGAAGCTCTGCGTGTGGCGTTTGAAGATGAGTCAAGTGTCCAAGTGGCGGAGGGAGAACTGGTGGCGCTTAGGCAGAAAGGCTCACCTGCGAAGGATTATGTGCAAAATTTTCGCAAATTAGCCAGTCGTCTGGTGGACTGGCTGGAACGTATGCTGGTACAGCAATTTCGAATGGGGTTGGACCGCGAGTTGAGGCAGGCTTGCGCCTATCATGGGTTGCCGCCTCGCTTGTCCGTCTGGTTTAAGGCCACCATAGAGCTGGACATCTCCCTTTGAGAATTTTGTCCTCGAGCAGACTCTTTTGTTAGTCAAAGGAAAGTGCTGTCTGAGGCGGTACCAGACAACGTCCCGGTGGTCCGGCATTCGGTTTGTCCATCCGACGTCCTTCCAGTTGCTAGGAGGCCACAGCCGTCGTTCCGGTGTTTCCAGTGCAACCAAGTGGGTCATCGAGCAGCGGATTGTCTCCTTCCAGATCCTCATACCCAAGCCAAACCACAGGCGGCAAGAATGGGGGTTGTTCCTAAAGGAGCAGGACATGCCGTGACCTCAGACCGGACCCAAGCTGTCCAAGGGTCCCCAGACCAACAGGAAGTCCGGAAGGTGCAAAAGTACAACTCGGCGTCGTCTGCGAGTAAGTTTCCTGTAGTGTCGGGAGATAGCGATGATGAGGACCCAGAAGATCCTATGGTGAGCGAGTCTGTATGTCCTTTTGTGATACCTGTGGTTCTTCGTAATCGTAAGTGTCCGACTGGCCTACAGTATGGGGCTTTGGTGGATATGGGCTGTACCCGCTGTCTCATTCGCAAAACGGTGGCAACTGCTTTGGGGGTGCAAGTGAGGCCATTACAGAACCCGGTGAAATTTGAGCAAATGGATGGGTCCTTGCTGGGGGGGGCTCCGGCCACACAGGTTACCGAAACCATGTTCCTGGAGATTGGGGAGCATCAAGAAACCATCCAATTCATTGTTGTGGATCATATGATAGAGCCCGTTATACTAGGTCTTACCTGGTTAGACAAGTGTCAGCCACACATCTGGTGGGAGGATGGGTTTCGGAAACTACGAATCCCGCTGAGGTCAGCAGCACAGAACTCAGGCCGTATAGGAGGTGCTTCCCAACCAGCAGAGGCCAGGGAGGAGAGTTATGGGTCGGTGGAGGGGTCAACACAACAATTGTATCCGGCTGTCTATCACGATCTTGCAGCAGTGTTTGACGAGGAGGAATGCGAAGCATTGCCGCCCCATAGACCCACCGATTGCGCCATCGAGTTACTGCCTAGGGCCAGGTTCCCTAAACCTCATATGTACTCCATGACCCAACCAGAATTAGTGGAGTTGCGACAGTATATAGATAAAAATTTAAAACAAGGGTTCATCACGGCCAGTAGGGCAAAGATGGCGGCACCAGTGTTTTTCCATGAGAAAAAAGACGGAGGGCTATGCCTTTGTGTGGATTTTCGTGGCTTGAACACCATCAGTGTAGAGCCAATATACCCAATTCCGCTAATGAAAGATCTACTGGCTGAACTGTCTACTGGGCGGATCTTCACTAAACTTGATTTGTGTGAAGCTTATTACCGTGTTTGAATAAAACCAGAGGACGAATGGAAGACTACGTTCAACTGTCCCCTGGGCAGTTACCAATATAGAGTTATGCCGTTCGGTCTGCAAGGCGCCCCTGCGGTGTTTATGCAACTCATCAACGAGGTGTTACATGAACATCTATACCGAGGCATTCTTGTCTATCTCGATGACATCTTAATTTATACACGGGATATAACAGAACATACGGCGTTGGTTCGGCAGGTGCTAGAGAAATTGCTAGCGGCAAAGCTGTTCGTGAAGTTGTCCAAGTGTGAGTTCCATAAAACAAATATAGACTATTTGGGTTACCGGATATTGGTGGAGGGGGTAGAGATGGACCCAAATAAAGTGAAGACGATCGTCGAATGGCAACCCCCCAGAACCAGGAAACAACTTCAAAGCTTTTTAGGCTTCACTAATTTTTATTGTCAATTTGTTCCAGCTTTTGCTTCCATTGCATTACCGTTGACAGACTTGTTGCGCACCAAGTCCGTCGGAGGGAGGGCCAAGCCCACACAAAAGTTGCCTTGGACTGCCTCATGCCAAACGGCTTTTGAACAACTTAAGCATCTTTTTGCTCAGGAGCCAATCCTACAACATCCTGACTTAACACAGGCATTTATAGTACAGGTGGATGCTAGCGATGTAGCGGTAGGAGCAATATTGCTACAGAAAGACCAGCAAGGTCAGATGCGCCCGTGTGCCTACACATCTAAGAAATTCAGTGTGACAGAACAAGGCTGGGCAATATGGGAGAAAGAAGCCTACACGGTACGGTGGGCTCTCACAACATGGCGTCATCTCTTGGAAGGAGCAGCAAAGCCATTTGAGGTTTGGACAGACCACAAAAACCTCGAGGTTCTGCAGACACCACGGCGTCTGTCTCCTAAATAACTGAGATGGGTGCAGTATTTCCGGAGGTTTCGATTTCAACTATGACACATCCCGGCAGGTAAAAACTTCTTGGCTGACGCCCTTTCATGGATGCCGCAGTACTATAGTCAATGGGAGGAGGTGGTGGAGTCTTTAATCCCAGCCACAACAACGCTTATTACCGGGGCGGCCGCTGCATTGCATACGGAATCGCCATTCCTACACGAACTACAAACAGCGCTTCAACAAGATACTTGGCTGGCACAAAACCGGGCAGCACTGACTTTACAAGATGGTTTAGCCTGGTTTGGTGATAAGATTCCACCAGTGAGGTCAACAGTGTTGCGACAGTGCCATGATGAGAAAGTAGCAGGCCATTTCAGGTTTCTAAAAACCCTTCATTTAGTGAGACGCCAATTTTGGTGGCCTAAAATGTGGAAAGAGATCGAGCAGTACGTAAGGAAATGTTCTATCTGTGCATCCGCCAAACCGTGGTCTGGGAAACCTATAGGACTCTTACAACCTGTAGCAGACCTGAGCCAACCCTGGGAGGAACTGGCAATGGACTTTATTGTGGACCTCCCCTCCAGTAATGGATATACCGTAATATGGACGGTCGTGGACTTGTTCTCCAAGCAAGCACATTTTGTTCCTTGCCGGGGTCTTCCGTCTGCTCGCCAGTTAGTCGACATGTTCGTGAAACACATCTATCGGTTACACGGAGTTCCAAAGCGCATCATATCGGATTGGGGAGTTCAGTTCACGGCGAAATTCTGGAGAGGGTTTCTTCAGTGTATAGGGTCTACGCAAGGTTTGAGTTCGGCATTTCATCCCAGCACGAATGGGGCAGTCGAAAGAGCTAATGCTGCCATAGAGAGATTTTTACGTTGTTACGTGAGTTACCAACAGACAGACTGGGCGGCTCTTATCCCATTCGCCAAAGTAGCGTACAACAACATCTGTCATCGGAGCACTGGACTGTCACCTTTCCAGATAGTGTATGGCCAGCAATTCTATGCCATACCGGAAGTCGAGCCACCATCGTCAAACCCCACCACACCCCAGGAGTGGGCTAGAAGAATCCAACAAACATGGCAAACGTAAAGGAGACATTTAGATGAGCGGCTAAGGAATACAAAACATATATAGATAGGAAACGAACGAGCCCCAAACCTTTTGCAATCGGGGACCGGGTTTTCCTATCCATCAAATATCTATGTCTACGCCTACCCAGTAGAAAGCTTGGTCCAAAATACATAGGCCCGTTTCCGATTACACAGGTTATCAATCCAGTGACAGTCAAGTTACAATTACCCAGGCTACTTGGGCGGATACATCCCGTATTCCATTGCAGTCTTTTAAAACCCGTGTCCATAGACAGAGTAGGGTCCAGCCCTATACCTCCAGGACCTAGCCATGCTGACTACTACGAAATTGATAAAATATTGGATTCTCGAATCCGTAGAGGAAAGCTTCAATATTTAGTATGATGGAAGGGCTACCCACTAGCTCAAGCTTCATGGGTGGTTGCGTCAGATGTACAAGCCGAGCACCTGGTTCGACGTTACCACCGTCACCACCCAGGGAGGCCGGGCCCGTAATATCTAACCTTATTTGTAAATTAATCTGTTTGTTTTGCCTCTTCCAGAGTGGGTCCTGGTGAAAGAGGAGCCGACTGTCGAGCTGCGAACAGGCTCGCCATCACTTACGGGGGGGACGGAGATTAGAAGAGGCAGAACGCAGCCAGAGCTGTCGGACTTACAGATTCACAGCGGCACTTCACAGCAGGAGGCAGCTACAAACAAAGCCAGCAGCGGCGGAGACAACGGCAGGGAGGCGTGGCTGTTAATGTTTTCCTAAACGCGCTTCTGTGACGTGAACAGAGGCGCAGTACTGCCAAATAGCTGTGGAGGGAGGGGAATATTCCGAGGTTCTTTTATTTGCCGGATGTTAGGTTTGCCTTATGCCAAGTTCCTATATATAGCGCCACCTGGCTGCCTTCTGTAGCGCTGACTTTATTAATTTTTCCGGCTTGTTCGTTACTTTGCCTTGTTGCTTGTGTGTTCCAGTAAAGAGTTCTGGCTACTTCTTCTCAAGGTGTGGAGTCGTTTCTTTTGCAGCAAGCTCGGGCAGGACGACAGGCTGAGACTTTGAAGATGTTTTATAATTCCTGGATCATTCTTGGAAAAAGACTAGAGATATTTTGCTTCATTCCTAAGCCCCATTTGAAATTTTGCAAAGGGGCAAACCTAGATGAAATGTAATATCAAGACAGACCCTTTGATTAGAAACTCAATTTCTGCGCCCTCTCCAACACAGTATAAACATTCCTGTCCTCACTTTGGCTGAAATCACAGGAAATCCTCCACTTATGACTACAATTGGACCAGAATTTCTGTTGATAAGCAAGGCAGTTGTTGAGTGAGTTGTGCCCAATTTTATTACTTTTTTTTTTTGCCATTGTTGTCAGTCGAATCACTGCAGTTGTTACATGAATCATGCCATCATTAAGCAAATGATAGCAGTGTTCCAATATCTCAGGGGTTGCCACAAAGAAGAGGGAGTCAAGCTATTCTTCAAAGCACCCGAGGGTAAAACAAGAAGCAATGGGTGGAAACTAATCAAGGAGAGAAGCAATTTAGAACTAAGGAGAAATTTCCTGACAGTTAAAACAATTAATAAGTGGAACAACTTGCCTGCAGAAGTTGTGAATGCTCCAACACTGGAAATTTTTAAGAAGATGTTGGATAACCATTTGTCTGAAGTGGTGTAGGGTTTCTTGCCTGGGCAGGGGGTTGGACTAGAAGACCTCCAAGGTCCCTTCCAACTCTATTATTCTATTCTATTCTATTCTATTCTATTCTATTCTATTCTATTCTATTCTATTCTATTCTATTCTATTCTATTTTCTATTCTATTCTATTCTATTCAAATCTGGCTTCCCCCAATGACTTTGCTTGATGGAAGGTGACTGGGAAGTTGCAAATGATAAATGCAGGATCCTGGGTTTCTGCAACAATCATACCTGTGAGAACCAATTGTAAGTCACTTTTTTCAGTGCCGTTGTAACTGAACAGTCACTAAATGAATGATTGTAAATTGAGGACTACTTGCATTTTCCTATCAGTGCTTTACAATTATAATGTATCACATTACAATTATAATGTATCACTTTGAGATTAAATATTTACCTGTAAGGCAGTGGTCCCCAATCTTTCTGGCTCCATGGACCAGCAGCAGTAGCGACAGCAGTGGTGGAGGGAAGGGGGAGGGGATAGTATCAAGTGCGCAACCTAATCCCGCGTATGTGCAAATGGAGCTTTAGGTGCTCGCATGCCACTTTCACAGCCTGGTTCTTAATGGGCCATGGACCAGTATCAATCCACAGACCGGGGGTTGGGAACCCCTGATGTAGGATGTCCAATCAAAATGGGCTCCATGCATACAGTGCAGTGGTGGGTTTCAAAATTTTTTACTACCGGTTCTGTGGGTGTGACTTGATGGGCATGGCATGGCTTCGTGAGCTTGGCTTGGTGGGTGTGGCAGGGGAAGGTACTGTAAAATCTCCATTCCGTCCCCAATCCGGGGAAGGTTACTGCAAAATCCCCATTTCCTCCTGGGAATTGGGAGGCAGAGAACAGATGGGGGCAGGGCCAGTCAGAATTTTTACTACCGGTTCTCCGAACTACTCAATTTCCGCTACCGGTTCTCCAGAACTGGTCAGAATCTGCTGAAACCCACCTCTGATACAGTGGTGTTCTTGCTACTTTTCCTTATTTGTGTGGCAAGTGCTGCCCTGAAGCTCGTGCAGATTAATGTTTTTGACAGAATAATAATTGAGTACTAATAATACACTCCTTTTTATCTCACACAAATTCATTTCAAATTCAGCTATAGTATAATCAAACCAAGTTCAGTTACCACTAAGTTAAAACCCACTAGTTTTTTAAAAAAAAACATGTTGCAGCAAAAAGCCTCTCAGTGTGACAAATTTGAAAACATGCAAAATGAATCAGCTTTGTATTTTGGAAATATAGAAACTTCAAAATGTTTCCTGTACATCTGCTCAGGTGGTCTTTGCAAGGGCTCATAGTTCATAAGCAGCGTGCAGTTTCAAATGGGAGGGAAATTCTGTTAGAGAGCTGGGTCTGTCATGCAGGGTTTGTGTGAACGATGGATGGACACAGTGAACACAATGAATAGAAACAACCACTCAACCAATCAATCAAAAGGCCCAAATAGGGGAAAAAATCCATTCAAAGATGATGATTTTTGCAAACTGGCAGAAGTAGGAAAATGAGGGTAGAACAGAGCATAGGGATATAGCTACATTTCCCTGTGGGGAACAATACCTAGATTTAAATAAAATTCCTGCCTCCAAAAATGCCACATATAATAAAGTAAAGCAGTTCTGTCAGAGCAGTTTTAATGCTGCATATAAAAAGCTATGTAAAATTCCAACCGCACAGCTTCTCCAGGTAAAATCCCTAATAAAGGCACTCAAATTAGATTAGTACACAGAAAGGCAAAGGGTCACTGAATCCTAAAGGTAAAATACTGTAATTTTTATACTGCAACATTAATCTCTAAGACAAGCAGGAAGCAGGATTTTACATCTCTGTAAAATACAGAGGTGTATTTTAGCTGAGTTTGAGAATGTATGCATATATCCAAGAGTGTTTTCTAGGCTGAAAATTGACCCTCTCTGGATAGGTAAAGATACTCTGCAGAAACGTTATCAATTCGAAATAAAAATTACCTTCATTTTCAAATTATCTAGTAACTCACAGACCTCAGGAAAAGCTGACTTAAGGAAAAACTATGCAGCAATTTAAGTGAAACATAAAAACAGACCTGGGTAGATAAAGAGATATATTGGCAGGCAGGAGAACCTCCTTTAGCGCTCAAGCTGATTAATAACCAATAAACTATGTCATAAAACTATGTTATGTTCAAAAATTTGTCTTGAGATTTCAAGGTAAAAAAAATGAATCGGAAAAGATACCTGAAGCTAAACAAAAATGTAGGAAAAGTACCATTTAAAAAACACTAAAAGCTACCCTTCAATTGGCGCCTTTAATAATTGGCTTAAACATTTTCAAAGCTATGCAAGCTACCCTGCAAGTAATGAATACATAATTATGTACAGAATTGATTAAATGCATTAACAGGATGCAGAACAGCACTTTATTAATGGCAAAGGTACAGATACTTTTGTTATTCATTGTCTGTGTTGAATCCTCAGATTTGTTTGGAAAGGAATTTGCCAAAGAATAGCTATCTCCGAAGAGCGTCTGTAGGTGAGAATAGATTTATAGCTATTGTAAGAAAGCAACCTATTTCCCATTTGCCTGTACAATAGTTTTGCGTATATAATAATTAACTCTTTTATCATGACAGTTATTCATGCTCGTTTTCATCCTCACATTCTCTGAAGCAGCAATAATTCATCTTAATTCTTTAAGGAATTCTTGACGGAATACAGTTTTGCTAAGCACAAATCTTAAGCAAAGAGCTGTTTACAATGCTACCATTAAATTATCATATGCACAATGCAGCATATGTTCACTTCTTTGGCACAGTTTTAGGATGCTGGGCTTAACCTTCAAAGTCCTCCACAGATCCGTGCCAGATTACCTAAGACATTGCCTCATCCATCACACGAACCATTGGGATCTCAGGAAATGGGAAGATTTTGAGAAGATGTTCCTGCTCTCAAAAGCTTGGCTATCTGATACATAGGAGAAGGCCCTCCTCATGTCACCCCTGGGCTATGAGTTACATTCCTCAACAATTTCATTCAATGGCTTCAGAAGAGCAGAAAGTCCCATCTATTTCACTTGTCTTCTGTAATCATGAGGATTCAACCCAGGGGTGGTATTCACTTATCTTCACTACTGGTTCGCAAATGTGAGCGTGCGCATGTGCTCACTTCGCTCGCACATGTCACCAAGGAACTTCCACACATGCGCAGAGCATCAAAAATGGGATGTGATGATGTCCAGATGGGTGGGCGGAGCCTCCTGCAGCCACCGTTACCGGTTTGCCCGAACCGGATAGAACCGGTTGAATACCACCATTGATTCAACCTCAGTAGAGGTCCTGCTGACAAGGAAAGTCCTACCGCAGGGGTCAGCAACCTGTGGCTCTGGAGCCACATATGGCTCTTTCATCCCTCTGCTGTGGCTCCCGGTCACTCAAAATATGCGTCACAACTGCCAATGTGCGACACCCGCTGGTACACGATTTATTGAGTTTTTCAACCCCCAGTAAGCCAACCATGGATAAATCCAAGAAAAGAAAAGTTCCAGAAGAAAACAGAATGTTTACTTCAACTACATATGCTAGTTTTGTGGCCGCTCAAGAAATAGTCAGGCATGGGAAAGGTTTTGTGGCTCCTGGTGTTTTCTTTTCTGTGGGAAACGGATCCAAATGGATCTTCTGAGTGTTTAAGGTTGCAGACCCCTGTCCTACTGTATCCAGGATCAAAGCCACTGCTAGTTCAAATTAAGTTCCAAAAAACTGTTGGACTGTTGAACTCCTGACCCAATTTAAGATTGCTCTGTAATATGCAATGACTTCCCAAAAGCACTTATAGAATTGCAATTTATAGGTATAAGCTGGGACTTATGTGAGAGATGTTTATTTTTGTTACAGTTGACAAACTGCTTTTTAAAAAAAACACTACTTTCTAAAACTTTGCAGTTTGAATCTGTGCTTCAAGATAACCTCTGCAACCGAAATCAAGGCTTCAAGATTACACTTTCAAAGAGTTACCCTAAAAAAGCAAAATATTCCTTCTTGGCCAAAATGCCGCTGTAGGTTTTCATCTTTTCATTGTTACTGCCTTTTCATCCTCTTTTAATGTCTTGGTTGGAATATTGCTTGCTTTAGGTAGCTGGCTTTGGACTGATGTTAGTCATTTCCATATAGAGAGGACTGCCATTCCCTTCCTTTCTTCTGGTGGCTGTGAACACCGGTAAGAGATTAAATGAAACTTCAATTACTTGCTTTTGAGCGCAAAATTCTTTTGAAGAACTTACATTTTTAATGATGTCAGTATTTGCTTTCCTGGATTTCTGTAGATGTCAATAAAAACATTTAATAGGCTTGTTTTATGTCACTTGATTGCCAACATAGTAATCATGGCAAATAAATTAAAACCCTTCTGAAGTTAAACTTATACATTTATTCGGCTACACGAGCATCCACACCCATTCAGGATTGCCATGAAATCCTCAAGTATAGAATCATGCATCTGACCCAGAATTTTATGCTAAAGAAAAGATAAAAAAAATAATGTCACTCAGAATAATAATCACTGGAGGTCGAAACTAATAAAAATTGAGGTATGAATTTGATCCTATAACACGTTTTGAGCCATCACAAATTCTTGATAGCAATTTCTACTCGAAACATAAATTTGATTAGATACCAGCTGTCAAAGAACACACTGCTAGGATCATAGGAAAGTATCTTTCATTGAGTGTCTTTCTTGGTTGATTTATCTAATTTGTAGGTCTTTGAGGAAACAGAAATGAGTGAATAGCCTTATGAACGCCAGTTCAGGTTTTTGCCTCAAATTATATGCACATTTTTTATTTTGCAAAGAATTTATTGTGAAATGCTGTTAACAGATCCTGCAATCTTCACGCTAAGAATAAATAAATCAGCGGGCCACACATCCATCTTTTTAGAACTGAGATAGCGCTTAGGTTTTATGACATGTAGCAGCATCTATCCATCATTTAAAAGCTAAAAAAAGTCAGGTCAGGTTAGTGTTCCAATGGGAGATGTATTCCCAGAGCTATAGAAGAAGGTATACTATAGTAAACCATATCCACATCATTGCCAAGAAAACAGTATGGATAAATCCATGTAATCATCAGGAATGGAGCTTGACTTTGCATTATCCTCCTTATTGTTTAAAGAGTGTCCTAGGCAGCTGAAAGACAGAGATGTGCCTTTTGGGGAATGCAAATTATATTTCAAGAAAATGTAATACACATCAGCAACTTTCTCCACTCCCTGGTAAGTAATACATAAAAAGAAAGAAAGAAAGAAAGAAAGAAAGAAAGAAAGAAAGAAAGAAAGAAAGAAAGAAAGAAAGAAAGAAAGGGAGGGAGGAAAAAAAGAAGGAAGGAAGGAAGGAAGGGAAGGGAAGGGAAGGGAAGGGAAGGGAGGAAGGAAGGAAGGAAGGAAGGAAGGAAGGAAGGAAGGAAGGAAGG
>WNWU01000017.1:13251226-13347575 GCA_012654045.1 Ptyas mucosa | reverse complement strand
AAGGAAGGAAGGAAGGAAGGAAGGAAGGAAGGAAGGAAGGAAGGAAGACTCAGAATTATCTTATCTGATTTTTGTCTTGGTTGTAATTTTTCTTCCTGTTCCTCATTATTCTCACATCCCCTTACACTGTCCAACCTGATTAGATGGGCAGATACCCTCAAGGGAGAGATGATCCTGCATTCTTTAAGGTCAGCTTTCTTTCATTCATGTTTCAGACTGGAATGCATATCGTATTTTTCCTTTGGAAACGTTTTGTCATCTATTACAGGGGTAGTATTCACTTACCTTCATTACTGGTTTGTAAATGAGAGCGCATGCGCCAACTCTGCACATGCACAGGGCCTTCTGCGCATGCGCAGAGCATCAAAGACATTGATAAATGGGACCTAATTACGTCCGGGCGAAGTCACCCACAGCGGCCGCTACCAGTTCTCCTGAACCAGATAGAACCTGCTGAATACCACCACTGATCTATTACCACAACAGAAACAACAAGAAGAAACCCAAGAAGTTTCTTTGTGAAGTCCTTGCAACTGACCAGCAGCATCTTGTGGTTTGACTGGAGCACTGCATGATATATTTTTTCAATTCAGTTCCAATAAGATGTTGTTTTTGTTTTGAGTTTTTTTCTCACCTGACAGGGAATATATGCACATCGATATCTGAATATTTTTTTTAAAAATTACATTTTATCTTCCTCTTTTAACACAGAGTGATTCTCATTATCTCTGGTGAAACTGGTCTACATCCTGAAGAAAATAAAGGGCTGAAGTCATTAGTTCCATGCACCTCTATGCTATTTGGACAGGAGATTGCATTCTTTCATTTTTACCTTCTAATCAGTGGTAATATTCAGCTGGTTCATACCGGTTTGGGCGAACCGGAAGGTGCATGCGTGAGCAAAGTGCATATGCGGAAGACCGGGTGCATGTGTGGAAGCCACATGCGGGCATGCGGGCAGCAATCCAGTGGTAAGAATATGTGAAACCCACTGCTGCTTCTAATCCCCCCAAAGGCAACACAGGTTGCAAGAATCTTATCTTTTGCATACAAAGGGGGCTGGGGGAGGACACTGGGAAAGCGTCCTGGGATGATAGGTGATGGCAACGGGAATTGACAAGTCACTGTCCCAAAACAGGAAACAGGGCCCAAGTATGTAGATTCTGGAGGAGAACATTTGAAACTTCCAACCTTCATAACCTCCCTAAATTAAAGGAATTATGCCTCTGCAAATTACATTTTTTCCTACTGTGATGGTAATTCACAACAGTGATTTTAAAATAATTATTGCTTCCCGTGTTCAGTTAAAGTTCAAGATGATCTTTTACCAAATTTGGGAAGAAAGGGTAATATATGCTTCATTTGTTGTGACCTTTTAAATATTTTGTGAAGAATATAAAAGACCTGATGAAATCAAGGGCTGATTGTTGTCCAATAATTTCATACCCTTGCTTTGAGTATTTCTATTGACCTTCAGACATCTTTTATTGCATTATATCCATAAGTTTGTTTGAGTATCTCCACTTCCTCTAATTACCTGGGTTATTCTATTCAGTTCCCTAAAGGCAAATATAATGCTGAAGTTTGAGCTTTTAAATACTAATTAAAAAATCATTAGCCTGTGAATTAATTTCCACACTTTAGTATTTTCCTATTCCTCCAGATAGCTATCAGACTTTGATAAGCAATCTAGTTGTTGCCATGCTGTAACCCAGAACTCCTTTAATTATGGTTAAAACAGTCCCTTACCAGTGGAAAGTGTCATGAAACATATTCCCTTGCTCCCTGTACAGAAACCTACTCAAAGGTTCCCAGATTAACCTTCTCTGTGTCCTCAAATTACTATCCGAGGATCCAAGCAGCTTTTACTTGATCCGTTTTCAAAATAATAATAATGTTCTAACTTCAGAAGACTAGGATAACAGTTGCTCCCAGATACCGAACTCAAGGCAATGAAGATCAAATGCTTTCTACATCCTGTGTTTCCTAGGCAGCACATAGAAGAGGCTGAGCTGGAAGGTGGGGTTAAATGTGTCATAAGTTTAGAGTCATTGCATTGTCACAAAAACCCTAAGTCCAGCCCCTGTGAATTCCATTAACCCTTATCTAGCATCAATTTAGCTTTAATTGTTAGTTAACTAGATTCTTGTTTTAGAAGTAGCAATAATAAACTCTTCAATGGTTTGAATTCAGACCAGAGTTCAAGAGCCATGGTGGTGCAATGATTAGAATGCAGTATGGTAGGATAACTCTGCCCACAGCCAGGAATTCAATCCTCACCGGCTCAAGGTTGACTCAGCCCTCCATCCTTCTGAGTAAAATGAGGATACAGATTGTTGGGGGGCAATATGCTGACACTGTAAATTGCTTCGAGAATGCTATAAAGCACTACGAAGTAGTATATAAGTCTAAGCGCTATTGCTATTGCTATTGAACTCAACAAATGCTCCTGGTTATTTGCACCTGACATAGCCTAGCATATTGGTTCATATCCTTCTTAGTTTATTCAGGTTCACAATAGAGACATTGCAACAAACTGTTTTAAGGAAAACATTAAACCTAATGCTAAATGGCAACAAATAGAAAAATGTAATCTTGAGCTTGAATCAACTCCAAGTATCTCTTCAACTACACACTTCACTGGGCAGCTTTGAGTTAATTGGTCCAAAGCAACTTCTTTCACAGATTAACTGTGAAGATAAAATCAGGGGAGATCTCAGCATAACCTTGCTTTCAGATAAATAGATGTAATGGAAATAATATCTGAATTGATCACACCTAGTTCTCATGTGCAACAATTCCAATAAAAACATCTGTTTCAATTTATCCAATACTTCTTTTGGATCATCATTCTTTTCAGCAAAAAAAATCTAAACATCTTCTCACTTTCATAAGTGGCCAGAAAAATCAATTATGCCGATTTATCCAATTCACTCCTTCCAGGGGTATACATGTTATGAATATGTGTCCTTTCCAAAAAATTTGATGCAATTTGCTCCTCAGGAAAGGAAGTTGAAAAAGCACACAGAACTGCATATGTCCATAACATGTGCATTGAGGTACACATGATTTCCATAAAAACTTTAAACCCTATCACCATGAATATGCAGAAGCAAGAAGAAATGGATTTGAGATTAGAGGAACTGTATTAAAAATGAGAAACAGTACAACATAAATATTATGGATTTGATGATCCTGGATTCATTATTCCTTACTGATTTCAGCAGGTTCTAATGGCTCCTGCAAATTTTGCCTTGTTCTATGAAAAGAAAAATTCTTTTCCAGAGTCTACTTCAGAATATGAGTCTGGGAATCTGAAGCGCTACACCTTTGTTCGATCCACATGACTATTTAGAAGCCCTGTTATGACTGCAGAACAAGTCATACAATCACATAGCTGGAAAGGATCGTTTAGAGCAGCCATTGAGCTCAAGCCACTGCTGAGTTTTTTCTATGATAGACAGGCTCTGCAAATGCCCAATCAAAACTTCATTGTTCGTCTTTAGAAAGGAGGAGAATGAAAACGTTCAAATTATGTACATCTGAATAAAAAAAAATCAAGCTGTTATCAGTTTTGACAAACAGATGACAGTCAATATGCTGCTCACCCCCACCTCTTGTAAGGCAATTCTGAAGTGGCCTTTGATGCATTCTTTTAATAGATTTAGTTGATTGTTGACTGTCTTTTATAATCTTGCTTGGTGAAGTAAAGTCATAATTTTGCTTCCCACACACAGCTGTTATTAACGCTCACAGGCTTCTTCCTGAATGCTAAAAGACAGCATATATAGCTTTTCCTCCATTTGCTACAAGTTGCAAATTATCTGAAAATAAAACTTGGATTCTACTAATATAAGTATATTATAATGATGTGGTACTCTCTCTCTATTCAACAATGAAATCATACTTTTTGATTTGATATTACTGGGATAGGGACAAAAGTTTCAGTTAGTGAAATGCAGGTAGTCCTTGACTTACAACCACAACCGAGCCCATAATTTCTGTTGTTAAGTGAGGCATTTGTTAAGTGAGTTTTTCCCCATTTTACAACTTTTCTTGCCGCAGTTGTTAAGTGAACCACTGCAGTCATTAAGTTAGTAACGTGGTGGTTAAGTGAATCTGGCTTTCCCATTGACTTTGTTTGTCAGAAGGTCACAAAAGACGATCACATGACCATGGGACACTGTTACCATCATAAATATGAGTCAGTTGCCAAGTGTCTGAATTCTGACCATGGGAGTACTGCAAAGGTCGTAAGTGTGAAAAACGGTCATCAGTCACTTTTTTCAGTGCTGTTGTAACTTTGAATGGTCACCAAATGAACTGTTGTAAGTCGAGGACTACCTTTATTCCAGTTATTCAGACACATACACACACAAACACACAATTGAGAGGAACTGGTCAACGAGTAAAATTATATAATAAACAAAAGTTTGCCAGTGGCGATATTCATAATGGGAGCCTCTCATAATATTGACAATGTAAATGTAATGCTTTTGTGACTTTAAAGACCCAGACAACAGGTAACATAATTGTTTAGGCCATAATGTAAGTCATTCTGGCATAAATATCCAGCTACAACAACATTATGCACTTTCTTAATGGAGGTGTTTAGATAAACCTTTTAAATATGTTTGTTTCCACGTTCATAACATCTTTCTGCCTCATTTACGTTCATGAATTTTAAAACAACAGAAAGGGCCGTGAGATTACAATGTCAGAGTAACATCCTGCTAAAGGCAGTTGAAAATAGTATCTATCACAGGTTTCCTGCTAGGTATGAAAGCTATAAACAGAGCATGTACAGTACTTCTTCATGACCAGGGTCAATCTCTTAGTTCAGTAGTTGACATCTCTATCTTAAATTTAGTCTTGTTTTAGGTAATAAGCTAAGGGAAAAATTTTATACCTCAAACCTTAATAGAGGGAGTGTCCCATAGCCCTTAAGGAGCCTTTTGTGCATCCCAAGTATTCCATTAAATTCTCTTCCCATTTAGAAAGTGGGAATTGGGCAGCAAGCAATCTTATCATTTGCATTTAGTTAAATTTGAGTTACATGTAGCAATGATGTTTTTAAGATGCCCAGAGCGCTTCCAGATGAGACGGATGGCACATAAATCCAAAAAATAAATAAACACATTCAAATAAATCCATACCCATTTCTTGTCCCATCTGCTTCTGGCCTGCCATTCAAAGACTCAACCCAGCCTTTGATTCAAGAAAAGGGCCACAGAAAGAGGATCTCAGTCAAAGCAAATCATCTTGGAACGAGAAGACTAATGACGAGAGGTAAATTTATACTTTGAGACCGGCTGGCTCAGGAATTCTGGGAGTTGAAGTCCACAAGTCATAAAGGGCCCATAGTTCCCAATCTCTGCTTTAAGACATTTCCCCATAGGTCAAGACTGTGGGAGAGGCTGCTCCAGGGGCCCCAGGTCTTTGATCCTCTCTCTATTGTTTGCAAAGTAAAACAGAAACATGGGATATAGACCTCACCCAAAGAAAACTGGAGTCTGAGGTAAAATTATATCAACCCAGTCTACTTTCCTTTTCAAGGCAACCCTGCACAGACCTGGAGAAACACATGTGAGAGGCCCAGCATTGATATGTACCTCAAATCTAAATGTCAACATATCCCAGGCTGATTCTGTCCTCTGACTTAGTTTTATGTTAAATAAGTATCCGCATAAATAGGATCAAGAAGCCTCAAGGCATTTATCTGTCATTTGAATTGCCTGGAGTTTCCCTATTGGCAACAGAAGGCTTCCAGATTAAATTCCTTCAGCCTAAATGTGTCTGGTGTGGCCCACTTGCAAACTGATTCATTGAATCATTCTTAGGATTTATACTTGCAATAGTGAAACTTAGATAGGCCACCTCTTTTCCTTTTGGTTTGGCTCTGTTAATAAATACACTCAACTAAAAATGAGACACGATGTCATTATTCTGACTAGTTTAGAAATTGGTCTTAGTTGTGCACTGGGTTGCTTAGCATATAGATTAACTTGGTGTTCAGAGAGTTCACAGGAAGCTCCTTGCTCGTTCCCTCACGTGGTAAGCCTTGATTCCTGGGAGTTCAAACTAACATACATACTTTAAACATAACACTAATGCAGCTCTAAGAAATTAATGCCCCAACTTAGCCATAGAAAGGGTCTTACAGCTTGCAATATTTCACTGTGACAAGTACTGCAGTACTTATATCTCATTATATAGTATGACAAGAATATAGAGGAAAACATAAATATCACAAGTATGCCTTGGAAAAGCAAAAATAGTACTGGCAGGTTTGGATTGCACAGAACAGAACAGAACAGAACAGGATGGGATGAAATGGGATGGGATGGGATGGGATGGGATGGGATGGGATGGGATGGGATGGGATGGGATGGGATGGGATGGGATGGGACGGGACGGGACGGGACGGGACGGGACAGGACAGGATAAATTCCTCTTTCTTCGTCATCTCAATTGGTAGAATATAGCATTTATCCTGTCAGCTCTGAACAAAACTGATCTCATCTTCTCTTACGAGTAGAATGTTCTTCTGATACTTATTATTCCCCTCTCCAAGTTGCCTTTATTTTCATAAACAAGGCAAGGTAGTTTAAGTATGTGGTTCCATTGTATTTCTAGTTAGGTTCCATCGAAAAGGGACTGGATCTGGTTTATAATTGAGTCAACCTCTTGTATGAGGTGGGTAGGGATTTTTGTTTCAAAATTTTCCCAGATTACCACTGATTTCAGAATTCTTTTCAAAGATTCTCATTTAGACTTCAGGAGCATAATAAACGTTTCCAAAAAATATGCATCCATATGTTTCCAATTAAATTGTGCCGTTTATAGGATTATAGGCAGTGGTGGGACTCAAATAATTTAACAACCGATTCTCTGCCCTAATGACCAGCTGGATGGGCATGGGCATGGTGGGCGTAGCCAGGGTGTGTGACAGGCAGCACTCAGCCTCCTGCAACCCCTGGGAGCAGAATAGAATAGAATAGAATAAAACTTTATTACGGTCATCCACCAGCAATAGACATACAATGAATTAAAATTACTTCTGACATTAATTGTGAATAACATCTCTGTTATAAAAATACATGATCTCAATCCTAATTTACATGCTTGTAAGTATGTGGGTAAATGTATCGTTATAGATCTCAAAAAAATGGCACCAGTTGATATTATAATTCGGTAACCAATTTTTTTCTTGTGGATATTGCAGCGACACAAAATTTTGCCACTGCACACGTGATAGCCAGATTAGAGTCTTGGAGGAAAAAGCCTATATAAAAGTCCTCTGTCCTCCCGGGCAATCTCTCTAGTAAGGGGAGAATGTATATTGACCTACATACTCTGTATAACTCACAGTACAATAAAACATGTGAGATATCTTTGACTTCTCCCTTTCCACATATGCATATCCGTTCTGCTATCGGTGTTCTCTTGTACCTGCCCTGGAGAAGTGCTGAGGGAAGAATATTAAATCTGGCTCTGAAGAAAGCTATTCTTTGTTTTGGGAAGATCAGATCATTTAGATATCCTGCTGATTCCCACACACCCTGCTTGATTCTGTCCCTAATGTGGAGAGGCAACCTATTTAGTTCTTCTTGGAACTCCATGTCCTTCATTCTGTCAATTACTACTTGCTTTGCTTTGTCAAAGCCGAGGGACATTAGGAATACAGATGAAAGCCCATAAGAACCCAGTTTGTGATCTATCGCCTGTTTCCAGGGGGAGGGGAAGTTGTCAGTCAGCACTAGTGGGGACAGTCCCTCTGGAAAGTAATGAATTTTCAGCCAGTAAATGATCATCATTTTCCAGGCTCTTACCTGAATTTGAGGCATGCCTGTCTCAATTCTTAACTGGGCATTTGGAGTTCCATTGGGTGCAGCTAAGATGGCTCACAGGAATTTGGTTTGTATAGTTTCTAGCAAGTTTTTCTTTGCTAGGATTCCTGTTTGTGCCCCATAAAGAATTTGTGCCAATGTTTTGGCCTCAAAAAGTTTTAAGGCAGCAGGTACTAACTGACCTCTGCCTGTATAAAAGAAGTGTTTAATTGCATTTGAGGACCTATTGGCTGCTTGCAGTGTTTGCTCCAGGTGTGCCTTCCATGTCCCTTGCGAGTGGAAGACCACCCCAAGATATCTAAATGTCCTAACCTGTTCCAATCTGTGTCCTTCAATTTTCCAAGAGTATAGTCTGGGTCTTTTAGCAAAAACTAAAAATTTTTATTTATCAAAATTAAGGACCAATTTGTTCTGTCTACAGAAGCCAAGTGTTGCCCTAATTGCTCTCTTCAGTCCTATGGGTGTTTGTGAAATTATAGCAGCAGCATCGGCATAAAGGAGAATTGGGATTTTGCGTTGTGCTATGTTAGGAGGATGTAGGTCAGGGTTCTGTAAGAGATCAATCAGGGGGTTACTATAGAAGTTAAAAAGGGAGGGGGACATTGCTTCTCGGCCTTTTGGCTAAGATCAAGTGTAGTATCCCCTGGGAGCAAAAACGGGCCACAGGGGGGACCCCCATCCCCCGTTTTGGTCCTAGTAGGCCTCTCTGCAGCCTCCTGGGAGTGAAAATGGGCCACGGGGGGTGCACTGCACCACACCACACACACACATGCCCTGTTTTGGGCCTAGGAGGCCTCTCTGCACTTATCTGTGAGCCAAAATGGGCATGTGGGGACTCCTGGAAGGGGCAGGGAGGGGAGGGGCCAGTCAGCAATTTAACTACCAGTTTGCCCGAACTAGCCCAAACCAGCTGAATCCCACCACTGGTTATAGGATTCCACTTTTTCTACCACAGAATTGATGTTATTCTTAGGAGAATTAATTTGAAATAAGATCAAAGTTAAGAGCTTACAATCTTATCTGTAAATCAAAATTACACAGATGAAGCAGAAACGCCTAACCAATCTATAACAGTTAGAGGAATCGCTGGACATCATGTAAATGTGCACATGACAGGTTATCACAACATGTCTTCATAACATGCTAGCAATGATATCTACAGTGCGAAGAGGCTCAATATTTAAAGGCTAGATTATTTTGTTCTTTTTTGCTTGCTGTTTTGTGCTTAGAAGGTAACTTTCAAAAATCATGTGTATCTTTGAAGAGGAGATGATTACAGTTGACACAAGTCAATATAACCTACAGAAATGCTTGCCTTCTTTGAGTCAAATAATATGCCTACAGTAAAACTCAATGAATGAGAAATTGATTGCCTTTTGTCTGTTCAGGCTACACGATGCTTCAGAGAAGAAAAACAGGACTTTGAAGGAATGGTTTAAACAGTGCCTCAAATAATTGCACAACCTAGGAGAAATCAATTAAGGTAGCCTTCAAGACACTCAGCTGAATAATTTTTATTTTTAAGATTGCCATTTTGTGTGTTTGCGCATTGCACTGAATGAAAAAGATAATTCAAAACTTTAGTTAACATCTTTGGATTTCAAAAGATAATAGAAAAATATTATTCAGAATCTAACAACGTCATAGTCTGAAACCCCACTCCAGTTAACAAGTCTCTGTTCCATCACAAATCAGAACACAATTCCCAATGAAGTATACTTTTTGAAACCAAAATCTATGAAAGATTAATAAAGGTCAACACAAGCCAACATTGAAAAGTCTGGCAATCTCTTTTTGGCCTTAGATATTGACATGCACTCTCAGAAAAACACGCCAAGTTGCTGAATTGTCACAAATTTTTGTGCACATTTGAGACTGTCTCTTAAGTGTCTTAGTGATGTCTTACCACTCTCTTCTCTAGTGCATATAGCAATATATTGACTGACAATACTGACCACATACCAGTTATCAAATGAATGAAGAAACACAGGATTTGCAGCCCCACTGGTTCCCTAAGCAGAGCAGCAGGCAGAATATGACTAAGGGTGAGCTGTCCAAAAGAAGCACAGCAAAGCATTATAGCTGCTGTAGCCCCCAAAGTGCACAATTTGTGTTCATCTCAGGCCAGCAGGGTTGTCCACCCACAGGCTATGTATTTCTTAATACATTTCACTTTTAGTTTAAATATAAAAAATAGTGTTGACACTGATTGTAACCGGGCAAAACCTATTCTCGGCATCAAGGAGAGTATGTTATTAACATTTTGTTCTTTTTTAATGGGATTTCCTGTTTATTGTGCTCAGGAGCACATCCTTTAACAAGGGCTCCTGCTGAATTCAAATTATGAAGACATACACAAATCCTTGCTCTATCTAACCAAACTAACTTCACCAGTGAATTAAAGAAGGCTCTCCTCCTCCCCACGCATAAAGGTCTAATAAAGAATCTTATTAAAGGAGAAATGATAGAGTGATTGCAGCTAGGCTCAAGTTAAAAACAGGACTTCCGTTAAAAAAATTTCAGGCAAGCACTGTCAAAACCTGCAACCTGATAGCTTGTATTTGTGATTCATTTGAGGTGGATGGGGGAGATAATGTCTTTATTGGGCCATGAAATAATGGATAAATTAGGAGTGAAATCCAGCAAGTTCTGACAGGTTCTGGAGAACCGGTAGCAGAAATTTTGAGTAGTTCAGTGAACCAGCAAATGTCACCTCTGACTGGCCCCAGAGTGGGGTGAGAATGGAGATTTTGCAATATCCTTTCTCTGGAGTGGGGTGGGAATTGAGATTTTGCAGTATCCTTCCCCTGCCGCACCCACCAAGCCATACCCACCAAGCCACACCACGCCCACCAAACCATGCCCATAGAACCGGTAGTAAAATAATTTGAATTTCACCACTGGGAAAATGTTCCAAGTCAAGTTCAACATTATTAGGCTGGATGTTAAATAACACAGAGGAGAGAGGGAAAGAGAACCTGATGTTCAAGCACAAACATGCTAACATACATGTGTTAGATGTTGCATTTTTTACAGAATCTTCAGGACTGAGGCAATGAAGAGGAAGGAAGGAAGGGAGGGAGGGAGGAAGGAAGAAGGAAGGAAGGAAGGAAGGAAGGGTGAGGAAGGAAGGAAGGAAGGAAGGAAGGAAGGAAGGAAGGAAGGAAGGAAGGAAGGAAGGAAGGAAGGAAGGGTGAGGAAGGAGGGAGGGACTAAAGACATAACCAGTTGCAAGCTGGACTCACTCACTGGATTAAGTCATAATATGATGCACTAGGTTTTGGCTTACTGCAATGTGACAAACCAGACTCTCGGATTTATAAACCCTGTTTATGGCTTGGCATTATTTATAGATGACCCTGGCCAATATAGCTTGTTCAACAAAGCTTAGCTTAAATCCACATAAGCTGGTGAAGACATATAGGAAAAAGTTGTGTGTTTATGCTTTCTTGTTTTTATTAGAGTACTAATATTTTGCAAGTTTCAGATTTCACTTAGGATGCCTGAGGTAAAGAAGTACATAATAGCTGATATTATTTTAAAATATATAACTCTGATATTGTAGTTACTTTGAATCTCAGGGGGAAGCAAATGCTTCCTTGTTAGATATAATGATTTTTTTAAAAAATGCAGTAAAATTAGAAAATTCAAATTCATGTAGGCTGGTATTTAGAGATGCACAAATGAATCTATACACTAGATTTATATTCTGCCTCTTCATCAAGGAATAACACTTAAAGTTGGCTAAAATATTTGAAGTAAAATAAAAACAAACCACTCAGAAAAAACCCCTATTAAAACATGATTTAATTTTTTTTTTCAGAGAAGCCAAACATGATATCACTTTTCAACAGTTGGTGGGAATGAAACTGAAAAAAAGAAAAGAAAAACAAAGAATTTGTCCAACTTCAGGTGTAGAAAACATTTTCTCTTGAATAATGGGTTGTTGCTAGATGACCCATGACCCATTAGGTTATCACTCCAGAGATATTTCTTCACCTATGTAGAGTAACAGAATGACCATGGTCAATGGGGGGGAACAGTGGGAGTGGGAGCAACTTCCAAATCTGTGCCAGTTTCCCCATTGATTTTGATTTTGCTGGCAAAGAGCATTGGAAATCACAATCATGTGCAGTAAGGTGCTGTACAGGTAGTCCTCGCCTTACAACAGTTCATTTAGTGACTGTTCAAAGTTACAACGGCAATAAAAAAAGTGGCCTATGACTGTTTTTCACAGTTACAACCTTTGCAGCATCCCCTTGATCGTGTGATCACAATTCAGATGCTCGACAACTGGTTCATATTTATGACAGTCACAATGTCCCAAGGTCACGTGATCATCTTTTGCAAACTTCCAAGAAGCAAGGTCAATGGGGAAGCCAGATTCACTTAACAATTGGGTTACTAACTAATCAAATGCACTGCTTCATTTAACTACTGTGGAGAGAAAGATAGTAAAATGGGGCAAAACTCACTTAACAAATGTCTCATCTAACAACCAAAATTTATTATCACAGTCTGGTTGTTAATCGAGGACTACTTGTAGTGATCAAAAGTTGCCTACCTCTGATCTGAACATCCTGGAAATTTCAACTCCACTGGAATAATAGGTCCCAAATTTTGCACACCTTCTTTAAATTAGCGCATTTGAGGTATCACAATTCAAAAATTGTTGCACTGTGATATACCATTTTGGCTAACTGAAGGTTTGCAAACCGACAAGCAGACAAAAGTTTCAATAGTATATAGATCAGGGGTGTCAAACTCAAGGCCTGCAGCTGGATGCAGCCCACAGGGTGCTTAGATCTGGCCTGCAGGCCCACCCAGGAAACAGGGAACCACCATCCCGCGGTGCCTCTGCCAGCGAAAACGGAGCTCGGGGAGGCTGCATGCGGCCTCCCCAAACTATGTTTTCATTGGCAGAGGGCTGCAGGATGCTGTTGTGCCTGAAAGTGGAGCCTTGATGAGTGACTTCAAGCTAACCAGGCCCCTCTGGCCATGCCCCCCACCTCCCCCGAGGTCAAACACAATCCTGATGTGGCCATCAATGAAATTGAGTTTGACACCCCTGATATAGATTGTTCAATGGCTAAATTACAGTATTCTCCCCTGGCCAAGAGCTTTCCTACTTTTTGAATCTGTATAGTTTAAATGCATTTATAACATGCAAATACAGTAATTAATATACCACATAATGTACAATATACAGAATGGTAACATTGCTTCGATTCAGAGTGAGTTATTGCATCTAATCTTCAGTTTTTCATATTCATGGAAGGACGGTCTGTACTTAACAAACTGCAGTAATTCATATGCAGCCTGTTGAGGTGTTTTGAGGGGGAAAACATCCTTCCTCCATCTCTTTTGACAATAGAAATTTATCTTAAGCATTTTAAATGCTTCAGACTCTCCATGACAAATATGGCTTGCATTAAGCAGAATCTACAATGGAGCCTCATTTGTTTCTGAGGTACTGCCCTGCCTGTATTTTTCCAGTTGAGGGCATATTAATGCAATGCAATGCAGTTTCTGTTATTTTTATGACATAATCTAGTTCCATTCAACAAAGCGTGTTGCTGCAATTGAGAAATGGGTGTATGCATGTGTTCACACACATACACACATCATATATGTGTATACATATGACAAAGATATATCGTCAAGGAATGCAGATTGTTCATTGCTGCGCAGTCCAATTAGTGCAGTTTTGGTTTCTTCTCCATTGACACTGTCAATTCAGCTCACTTTTTCAAAACAAAGTCAAATAATTGCATGCATATTTCTGCATCTATGCAAACTAAAAGATTGTATATTTATTCACAGCTGTATAATTGTGTAGGTGTACAATAAAAAATAGCTTCAGGAAAAAGCAATCATAGACTTACAAGAAAACAAAACATATGAGAGACCAGAAACAGGCAAAAAGTAATTTGCTCTTCATACTTATTGCGGTAGGATTGCCATGTGTATAAATCTATTTCAATTTACATTTAAAATGAGCAACAGATGTAGTTCCAACAGCAGTGATTTTAATTTCCAGTCCAACAGGGAAAGCTGTAGGATACCTCCGCAGATACATGTTTTTTTTAATAATAACATGTGATAATAATTAATCAGTGAACAGTTTTAAATAAAATGTATATTCTGCTGTATTCAGCTATCATATTCTTTTATGTCCTGTTTTCATTTCTACAAGAAGCCCAATATATTATAACAGGGCTTTGGTCATTCCAGCTTTAACCCATGTATGTACAAAAGAAGTAGAGGTAGAAAGTAGGACATCAAGTGATCCTTCCTATAGTTTGCACCAGAAAATTATGGATGAGGATTGATGCAGCTAATCGTTCTTGCTACAGAGTCCTTGTTTTACAACAGCAATTTGTATGCCATCCAGAATCGCTTGACAGTGAGATGGTCAGAATAAAAAATTAATAAATAAATAGATTGGGACCAGAATTGCTATTTTTAAGTGATGTGGTTGTAAAGTATAACATCATGTGAGAGTCCTGTCTAGCTAAACAGTTCTGGATGTCCCAGTTGCCAGTGTTAACTTAATGACCCCTGTGGTTAAACAGGGGTCATTAATGAGAACGATGTCCTCATGGCCACAGCGTCCAATTTCCTGATGGCTTCCCCATTATCTTTGCTTGTCAGAAGTCATCGGGGAACATTGAAAACTGGGTTTATATGACCACAGCTTGTTATGACATTGTAATCATTTGTTTTGTGCAGAGCCCCTTCGCATGACTTCAGGGACGCTACAAGAGCCAGAACTCCAAGGACTGTTCTTAAGTCTCCCTTGTTCAGTGGCATTGCAAATTCAAACAGTCGATGAATGAATGGACATAAGCCAAGGACTGCCTGTACTTTGGTGGTAGCAGCAGCAGCCACATTCTGTCCTCCTTCATGTCAGGAGCAGCAGTGAAATGTACTTACCTTCGCTACCGGTTCAGAAATGTGAGCGCGCACTGCTCGCTATGCTCACGCGTGCCTCTTCTGTGCACATGCAGAGAGTCAAAGATGGGACACAATGACATCCTGGCGGGTGGGTGGAGCCTCCCACCGCCGGCCCTACTGGTTCGTGCAAGCCGGATAGATCCAGTCAGATTTTACCGCTGGTCAGGAGGCATGCTCACTTCCTAGACAATTTTGTGGGGCTGGTTGACAGAAACCACAACTTCTCAAAGGTGTCCTCCTTTTCCTTCACTCTTGGCAAATTCACAGCTCCAGAGCAAGGAGGACTCTGAGCACCATTAGCCTACCCATCGTTGCTGAGACAGGCAGAAGGAAGCCAGGCAAATGGTGCTCCATGTTCTCCCCTTTTTTGGCGGAGTTCCTGACTACCCACCAGTTCCTCCAGAGCAGAGGAACTGAAGCCTCCCAGACCTGGGCTCAGCAACTTCTCTCGTGTGCCCCACAGAGGCTTGTTCCAATTTCCCAGGCTGGCCACTCACAACAGACCTAATAAGGTAGGTCAGGCTTAGGCCTAAATCGTAACTTAATTTGAAGACCCAAGCCACTATACCAGTATCATGTTCAGCTTCCTGCCTGACGTGGACACAGTTTTCTGGCAGAGTTCTTAACAACCCCCTAAAGAAATGAATCCTGCCATGTTTCCAATGATTATAGATTAAGATTCAGGGGGTTTGTGTTCTTATTAAACAGCAGGGGTGGGTTCTACTTACCTTTACTACTGGTTCGCATTGGGAGTGCATGTGCGTGCTATGAGTGCATGCGCAGATCACCTATGACAGTGATGGTTAACCTTTTAGTCATCACATGCCAAAAGCAGGGGGAGCACAGGGGGATCCCACACAGGCATGCCCACACCCATAGTTTAATGACCCCCTGCTCCCCCACGCATGCTTGTGTGACCCCTCCGTGCTCCTCTCGCTTTTGTCATGCAACGGCAAAAAGGTTACTGGTGGGCCCGGTAGACCCATTTTTCATCCTCCCCAGGTTCCAGAGGTTTTCTTGGAGCCTGAGGAGGGCGAAAACAGCCTCCCCCCCCCAGAGGCCCTCCAGAGGCCAGAAATGGCCCATTTTCTGACTTCCGGTGGGCCTGGAAGGCCCGAAAATCAATAGGCTGGCACGTGCATGCGTGCTGGAGCTGAGCTAGGACAATGCTCGTGTGCCCACAGATATGGCTCCGCGTGCCAGCTGTGGCACACATGCCATAGGTTCGCCATCACGGACCTATGATGACATCTGGGTCAGTGAGTAGAGCCTCCCACCGGTTTTACTACCGGTTCTTGTGAACTGGTCCAAACCGGGGGCAACCCGCCACTGTTAAACAGCAATCCAATCAAAATTTGGTGTTCTGGTTGATGAAAAAGGGTACCTGATTAAATGGCTAAAGTTAAGTTTTGAAGGTTGCTTTGATTCACAATACTTGTAAAAATTTAATATATCTCCGTTTAACAGCACACCATCATTATCTTCATTTTTCTCATTTTGGATTCCCTACAGATACTCGTATCAATAAATGAATGAAAAAGTACTAGTGCTGTGAACCAAGGGCTAGTTTGCATACAGTCCTTATAATGACTTAGATTTGAGATCACTTCTCTATTATTACAATATAGATTGTATTTGGAATCAGGAACATTGAAGAATTAAAAATACATTTTTACAGATTTGTTAATCAGGCCAAGGCCAGTTCTTCTGACAAGTGAGGGATTAAATTGCTCCTGTGCTCAGAATAAAAATTCCTGTGCCCTTATCCCATTTCTAGTATATTACGTGCCAGCAGTCCAAGTTTCTGTCAACAACCTTGACTTCAAATACAATCTCTTGCAAACAATTTTTACATTCCATAAATAATTCACAATCGACAATTCTATGCAAATCAAAAGCATCTTTGGAAATCTCATTTGCACAATTTATTTCAGCCCTGAAATATTTCATGTGACAATCTTCTGAAATTTGTATTGAAGATTTCTCTGTAACTGGAAAAAGCAATATCCCTTATTGAATATATACATATACATACATACATACATATACATACACACACACACACACACACACACACACATATATTCCTACATACATACACATACATACATACATACATACACACATATGTAAAAATTGCATTTGTTTAGCATTTTGGAAGACATATTCCTTTGCCCCAAAAGCAGCATATCAGATTGAGTAATAAACACAGATTGAATAAACCTAATCTACAAAATATTTTCAATTTTGGCTATCTCGACTGAAGTTATGTTTCTTTTTGTCCCACCTTCCAAGCTGGACATCACCAATTGGAAATCTGCCTATCAATCCAGCAAGACAGATCAGCATACATAATTTTTTAATTAATTCATTTCATGTCTGAGTGCCCTTCAATATCTGAAGAGAAAATACAAGCAAGATAATGTCAGCTTTATAAGGTAGACTTGACGAAGAAGCCACTTCCTGGTAGGGCAAGACTACGTTAATTGGAACAAATACAGTCACAGAAACTTGAAAATTTGAATGTGCTTCCTCCTCCCTCCCTTGATCTTTGTGTGAACAAAGAGAAGGGCTTATCTCACCTTACTTTCTTGACCCAGGCTCAAGCCCCTATTATCTGACTGTTCCTTGGTAGTTGCTCTTCCTTGTCTTTCAAGGCAATTCTCTCTGCCTTCTACAGTTAAAAAAGAAATTTTAAATGCGTAGAAAAAAGTATCAGAACATATAAAAAAAACTGAGAGCCCAATTAAAATGAATGTAAATTAAATGCCATCAGTTGCTGCTAAAATTATATCAGAGGTTAGACTAAAAGTGTTCTTTAGTCAGTGTGCTCGAAGACCTGTTCCCTAGAAATTACTTCACTTGGTGGCTGTACTCAGAGAAAGAACTCAATCCAATCAAGGTCA
Source organism: Ptyas mucosa (assembly GCA_012654045.1). Lineage (NCBI taxonomy): Eukaryota > Metazoa > Chordata > Lepidosauria > Squamata > Colubridae > Ptyas > Ptyas mucosa. The sequence continues at coordinate 13,329,862 of WNWU01000017.1, read as the reverse complement.
CATGGATAGATGTGGATATTCAGAAATTCCAAATCTTTAGCTATGAAACACTCAAATTCAAGGTCTTATTGGATAAGGAACCAATGGGAGCACCCAGTGGGGACATACTTCTATACATACTACCTATCAGTGGTGAAATCTAAAATTTGTTACTATCGGTTCTGTGGGCGAGGCTTGGTGGTGGTGGGGGTAATGTGACTGGGTGGGCGTGGCCAATTTTATTTTTTTTTTTTACTTTTAAAACCATTTTTTCTACAACCTCTTCGGCGAAGAGGTTGTAAAAAATGCTTTCAAAAGGCTCTGACAATCCCAGCTGAGTTGCCTGATCAGCAGAACCTTTTTTTCTTTTAAATGCCTCTGACAATCAGGCAACTCAGCTTGGATCATCAGAGGCTTTTAAAAGAAAAAATGCCTTTTTTTCTTTTAAATGCCTCTGATGATCCAAGCTCAGAGGCATTTTTTCTTTTAAAAGCCTCTGATGATCCAAGCTGAGTTGCCTGATCGTCAGAGGCATTTAAAAGAAAAAAAGGCTCTGCCGATCAGGCAACTCAGCTAGGATCGTCAGAGCCTTTTGAAAGCATTTTTTCTACAACCTTTGAAGAGGTTGTAGGAAAAATGCTTTTAAAAGCCTTTGATGATCCCAGCTGAGTTGAGCGATCATTAGAGGCTTTTTTTACTTTTAAAAGCATTTTTTCGGCCGAAGAGGTTGTAGAAAAAATGCTTTTAAAAGTAAAAAAAAAAAGCTTCTGATGATTGTGCGGCTCAGCTGGGCATGGGGAGGGGGCAGGGATTTTTGCTACCTGTTCTCCACCTCCATCGCTACCGGATCGGGCAATTTGGTCCAAACCAGGAGCATTTCACCCCTGCTACCTATACATATATATTCACAATGCTCATCTCTATCTAGTGAATTATCTAAATGGACCTTCTGTGGAACACGGAACACCTGTTCTCTTATTGATCAGTTTGTTAGACTAGGAGTTCAACTATGCTATATTGGAACACAGAAGAATATTGCCCCATGTATTTGTGTATGTATATGGGGGAGGGGTGTGTGTTAAGGGGCTAGAAAAAGCTAACACAGGCTAACATGGGCCCTTTACTTTTGGAATTGGACGTTTCTCAAACAAAAATGAGGGGATTAGTTCAAAGTAAGAGGAAGGGGAGAGTTCAGAAAGGTCAAAACCCTTCAGGAGTTTTGGAGGTCATTTAAAACCACTATGATGGAAGCTGACATCAACTGTATACTGTTGATTAGAAAGGGCAGCGACATGCCCAAAAGGATGCCAGAGTGATTAGACAAGCACTGTCAACGAAGTCAGGAAAGACACAGTCTTCTTTCAAAAGGTCTTGCCCAAACACCGGGTGAGGGTAGAAAATTAGAGAAGGGGAGACACTGTGACAGAACAATGCAGATTCATGATAAGGAAAGCCAACAAATGCATTTGAAGAGCAAATACCCAAAGCCATAAAATCAACATGCCAGCATTTCTTCAAATATATCAGGAATAAGGAGAGGGGAAGAGACATGTTACTAATGAAGATTTAAGTATCAAATATGTGGAACTCATACTGAGATTACAGAATTAATTTCTTGTGCTAGGCTTTAGAGTGGAAATGTTAGAAAGATATATGCCCTCATTGTCTTCACACTGACTCTGTGAGGAACTAGATAAAAAGAGATAATGAAATTTTTAGCAATAGCGAACCAATTAAGAATTACTGAGGCCCAAACCCATCCTCAAATGTTCACAGAACAAGTCTAAATTTTGGAAACTAATTTCAGATTCCAGCCCAGGAAATGAGAATGATTGAAATCATAAAAATTAAATATAGGTCAAGATAAATTAAAATAGTCTTTTAGAGTCAAGTTCTGCCTCGTCAATGGACCTGCAAACAGAAACACTACTCTAGATTTCTCAAAATGGCACTTGAAATTCCTCAGGACAAGTTCTTAAGAAAACTTAGCCTTCCTGAAATACCAAAACAAAACTTCTTAAAGACTGGAGATTAACTGAGAAAAAAGAAAGCAACCCATTTGAGATTCTCAGTCATTCAGGTCATGGTTGCCCCAAAGGTGCTTTTCCGAGAGACAACTGGACTTTCTGGTTTTTCTTTGAAGACATTTTGCTTCTCATCCAAGAAGTGGTTCCCTAGGTGGCACAGTGGCTAAGACACTGAGCTTGCCAATCAGAAAAGTCGGCAGTTTGAATCCCTTGTATAGGTCTCCTGCGTGAGCAGGGAGTTGGACTAGATGACCTCCAAGGTCCCTTCCAACTCTGTTACTTCAAGCGGCTGCTTAACAATCTTTTGGCCTCCCAAACCCCCCACGCATCCCATTTTTGCCCTCCCCAGCCCCCAGGAGCACTCTGAAGGTCTACCAAACCCTCTGCATGTCCCGTTTTTGGGAAAACAGACCTGTTTTTGGCAAAAACGGGACACACGGGTGGGTTTCGTGAGGCCAAAACCAGGGCCATATTTGTTCTATAAGACGCACTGACATTTCCACCCACTTTTGGGGGGGGGGGGAATGCATCTTATAGTCTGAAAAATACAGTAATTTGAATTTAACACAACTAGTGTGCATTCAAAAGGGGAAGAGCCGGAATACAGAGATGGTTTGCTCTTTCTCCCACAATATCACAATTTGGGAACATCTTACCGTCACAACAGATAAGACAAAGAACTACAATATAATGCACAGATAATTCTGGAAGTAAACCCTTCAAGATGCAGTAGTAGTAATGTCCAGGGAAATGAATGGAACTTCTAAACATGTGTAGATCTATGTAAATGGATTCTCTAAGTCGGGGTGGACAATGATGGCTCCCTTTAGGACCTGTGGACTTTAACTCCCAGAATTCCTGAACTAGCTGCGCTGCGCTGGCTCAGGAATTCTGGGAGTTGAAGTCCATAGGTCCTAAAGGGAGCCATCATTACCCATCCCTGTTCTAAGTGCAGAGGATGTTGCTTCTACCTTGTCTGAACGAGAAAGGCTCTTGTTACAACTTATAGCAACACTTTATATATCTGTGATAGGAAAACGTCCTTGTAATAAGCTATGGTTGTCTATGGTTCCTCCCCGATCTTCCAAGTGTGACAAGAGTTCAAATGCTTCAAATGTGCCATATAATTGTAAAATATGAATATTGTTATTTACCCCATAACTTTAAAAAAAAGCCAACCCACCCTCTCCTTCCATTTCATTCCAAGAGAAAGCATAAATCATCACGTGAAGCCGCAAAGTGTTTTAAATGATTAAAAGCATGCATATGGAAAGCATCAATAGCAAATGGGTTTGCCAACCAAAGATTGTTAGCTGAGCATGACTAAACCACTTTTTAGTCTAACCTATTAAATGGCCAGGGTAATGGCTTACATCGCTCAAGAAATATAAGTTTATGGAAAATGTATGTGCTGGACAAATGTTAAGAGATCTTTATTTTTGAAAAACTAAATTGCAGCACATTAATGTCACCACATTAAGCATTCTTCTGACCAAGTTTCTCTTAGGGAAAATAATGTATCCAAGGCCAATATTAATTTAAAATGCAGGTTTCTGCAAAATAGACTGCTCACATCACCAATAACAGAGCCTGATGAATCTCTCCAATTCTACTTTCTCTCCTCACCGGTTTCTTTCTTCTTTTGTATTTTATCAACTTTTAAAAAATGCAATCCATGCTAGCTGAAATAACACACCAGGCTTTACCCCAAATGTATGCAATCATTCTAAAATGTACCTTTGAATTGAACGGCTGAGCTTCACTGTAGCTCCTGCTGTTAGAAAAATGTTTTCGGGAAATAAGAGCCATGTTTACAGGGTGTGTGTGTGTGTGTGTGTGTGTGTGTGTGTGTGTAAGCCCAACCCCTTTTTTTTCAATTGTTGGAGCCAGTGGTCAGTTGAAGCTTCTGGGAAGGTAACAGCCTTTTGCACTCTTTTTCACCAGTGTCTGGTACTCAAAGACAAACTGCCTTTGGACATGGAGATTCCATTTAGCCACTATAGCTAATAGCTTCTGATAAATCTGTTTCCTTAAATTCATTACTTCTTCACCCTTTTAAAACCGCATAACCCACTTGCTAACACCACATCCAGCAGCAAACAATAAAACTGAGCTTTGTGCCACCTTGAAAACTAACTAAGGATTACGGCATACACTTTCAAAGTTTATTGTGAGCCAGAGATGGGTGGGTACATGTCATTGTGAATAATTTCATCCTGTCTCTGATCTTTCAATCTATTTTGCACTTGTTTAATGTTTTATCTTCGGCATGAATGATGGGCAGATTTCAAAAATTCCTCTTACTCAAGAGTTCTGCTTTTGGGGGACACGAGAACTAAAAGTGGCAGGCAACAGTCTTCTAAAGAGACAAAGATTTCCTCCTGGTCCCTACACAGACAAACTATGTAATTTCTCGGCTTTCTTATGAAAGTATTTGTCATTGAGTATTTACAGAACTTTTTTATTTTATTTTTCAAGCTAATTTAATGCTCTGGGATTACTGGATGGTTTCTTATTCAAACATCAATTAAGTCTAATCTTGCTTTGCTTTTGTAAGAACAACTCAGATTATCTAAATACTGCCATCTGACTCTAAGCCATGGCCTCTACATTGTCCTTTTCCTATAAGTATCTGAGATACTTTGATTATAACATTATAGAGCTTGCAGGCAATCCTAGATCTCTTATATTTTAATCTGATCAAACTCTGGATATCTTCAATAGTGTCTGCTAATTAACATGAAATTATTATTATTATGGTTTGGTCACAAGTCAGCCAGATATTTAAAGTGGATTTGGCATTTTTGACCACCTATCGACTCCTTCCCAAGGAGGAGAATAGGCAAATGTATTATTATTACTACTACTACTACTACTACTACTACTACTACTACTACTACGTATACAATAGTGCAAAATCACAACTGCGTCTGAGCAATTCGTGCCTAATTTTAGTGCAGAGCAAAATTGAAAGGAATTTAAAGAATCCAAGAACCTTTGAGTAGTTGACCTTCTAGGGATCCAGAGATATTATCTGTAGTTCTAAAATGTGCAGGAAATCCTCAATTTGTGATCCCAATTGGAACTAGAATTTCTATTGCTAAGGAAGGCAGTTGTTAAGTGCATCAGGCTTTTGACCCAGTCGTTAAATGAATCACATGGTCATTAAGTGAATATGGTTTCCCCCATAGACTTTGCCTATTGGAAGCCAGCTGGGAAGTTTGCAAATCGTGATCATGTGACCCTAGGACACTGCAACCATCATAAATACATGCCGGTTGCCAAACCCTCACATTTTGATTATGTGACGATTGGGATGTTGCAACAGTCGTAAGTGCAAGAAGTGCTCTTGTAACTCTAGACACCAAACAAATGACTGTATGTATGAGGACTGTCTGTATTCTGGAATTCCAAAGAATTCTTCTTGATGGGCTTTGTTGTTTGGTCATGCTTCTCCATCCATTCTGTCTGATTTTCTTCTATCTTCTAGGAGGATTCTTGGGTTTATTGTCCCTTCACAAGTACCTCTTGTGTCAAATCCAAGAGTTCCTTCTTGATAAGCTGGAGTGTAGCAGATTCACTTCTAGAGCCCTCATCTTTTCTTCCAGAAAAATCAGCCTTCATTTTCAGCATGTGTTATTTTTGTTGCCTTCAAGGAAGAACACAAACGTGGCCCAGACTTACAGGTCATGTAGGTCCCACGAGCTTTGTGTTCCAAAAGAAGAAAACAAAAGAAGAAAAAAGAAAAACAACATTCCTTGTCTTGACCTTCTCCAATGAACTCCTATTTACTAGTTCAGTAAGCATATTCTTTGAGACTTGTCTTCCTTAAAGCTTCCCTAAAGCTGTTCCAACTAGCTCAGCAAGAAGCAATGCAACAGTGACACACAATGCGCAATCAGTAGCCTTAAGGCTTAATCAGCGACCCTCAGGAATCATTCAATAGCAATCAGTCAGCCGTCTCTCCCCCTCCTTGGTTTTATTCTTTTCTGAGTCTCCCCTTCCCTAAAATCCCTGGACTAAATTTCCACTTGATCTATTTGTCCACTCACTGAAGAGCCACCTTGATGAATCATAGTTAGAGCTATTTAATCCTGGAATCTATCATGGTAGGTGCTTTGTTCCAGGATGCTTCCTCAAGTCAGAAAGTGCCCTGGGAGTCCAAAAAAAATGCCTCCGTTGATTTTGAAGAGTTATTATGTCTAATTTGTGTTTATCTGCTTTTGAGCACAGAATCTACCTCAGGGTTTCTCAACCATGGCGACTTTAAGATGTGTGGACTTCAACTCCCAGAAGGCATTTGATAGGCGTTTTTAGACTTCCTCACTTTATTATTTTTATTGGATCCTAAAGTCAGTTGCCATGATTCATGGTTCTGTAATATCAGCTTGCTATTGGTAATTTGAAAAATTCATTCAGAAGCCATAAATGATTGCTTATGGTTGGCCATTTTTTAAAAAAATGCCACTTATGATATCTACATTCTAGGGATAACACAGGGGGTGCTATTGCCATTCTAATGATCTATTTTGTCTTCCCATTTCCCCCAGAAAAATTTTATTAAAATGTTAGCACTAGTATTTCCATTGTAGGGTTGTTGTTTTTCAGGGTCGCTATGCTCTTAATTTAAAGCTTCCTGTTTATGGCTCTATATTTATTTACAGAATAATAGAGTAACATTGTTGGAAGGGATCTTGAAGTTCTTCTAGTCCAACCACCTGCTCAAGTAGGAAATATCAGTCAGTCTGTCTACCTGCCTGCCTGCCTGCCTGTCTATCAAATTTATTGGTCACCCATCTTACCACAGGGCAACTCTGGGTGGTTTACAGGGTTTAAAAGGATAAAACTGTACAAAAACTGTATGTAACATGGATAAAATACTCTGAAAATACAAATACGCAACCCTATCAAAACATTTAATCCCATTCTCTTAAACATAATTGGGATATTATTATTACTCCATTGCTTTTCTTGATAAGGTAAAAAGCATTTCACTAACATCGTACCATGTTAATCCCATGTGGAACTTTAGTTTAATTTCACTTCAAGTTAATTAAAGGGGGGAAAGAAAGCTGCAGCAAAAGTTTCAAGGAGAGAGAGTTATTGAAGAGAACTCACTTATGACATGGTGTAGATATTTTTTTATTATTTATTGCATTGATATGCCATCCGTTTCACTGATAAGGCAACTCTGACAGATATCTTTCTCAGTGTATCAAGAAAGTAATTAATTAATTAATTAAATTTATATTCCCCTTTTCATTCACAAGATCAAGGGCCTGTATCATATATTACTCTGTTTTTCCCAGCCACCATCACTGAATCAAGTAGGTTGGGTTTAGAGAGAGAGCGGTCAGCCTACAACCGCCTTGTGAGCTTCCATGGCTGAAGGTGAGTCTCCCAACTCCAAATCCATCTTTTTCAGTATTATACTTTCTGTCACACTCTCTCTACTTCGTTTCCATATACATACTGCATTTACTTTTTATCTGAAAATGCATTTTCCCCAAATTGTTTACCTGTAAAAGGGGAAGTTCGCCTTTGATTAATTGAGAACCCAGAATATAAAGACAGATTACTTTTTCTATCTAATCTTTCTTTTGTAAGAATGGTCTCCTTTCTGGATAAATGAATAGGTGCTTGTCTCAACTCCTGATAAATGGCTTTCTATGTCCAAATGGGCACTGAGTCCACAACACTGGAAAGAAGGAATCTTCAAAACAAAAGTTTTATTCTCACCATACAGTGAATAGAATGGAATGGAATGGAATGGAATGGAATGGAATGGAATGGAATGGAATGGAATGGAATAGAATAGAATAGAATAGAATAGAATAGAATAGAATAGAATAGAATAGAATAGAATAGAATAGAATAGAATAGAATAGAATAGAATAGAATAGAATAGAATAGAATAGAATTTTTTATTGGCCAAGTGTAATTGGACACACAAGGAATTTGTCTTGGTGCATATGCTCTCAGTGTACATAAAAGAAAAGATACGTTCAACAAGAATCATAAGGTACAACACTTAATGATAGTCATAGGGTACAAATAAGCAGTCAGGAAACATTATCAATATAAATCGTAAGGATACAAGCAACAAAATTACAGTCATACAGTCATAAGTGGAAGGAAATGGGTGGTGGGAATGATGAGAAGATTAATAGTAGTGCAGACTTAGTAAATCTATCAAGTGTTGAGGGAATTATTTGTGTAGCAGAGTGATGGCATTCGGGGGAAAAACTGTTCTTGTGTCTAGTTGTTCTGGTGTGCATGAACATTCTATTCCATTCTATTTTAATACACCCACTGCAGGCATGTAATTAATAATCCTAACCTAAATAGTGAGGAATCTAGGCTTATTGTTTTATGGATCCATTTCCAGTGTTTGTTTCATCACAATTCTTTTATCAATGCAGAGAGCTAAGTAATGTAAACAGGCATCTCCGTAGCCTAATCTGTGTTGGGTTATAGTGTCAAGAGTACTTGACACTATAGTATGCTATGCTGAGTTATAGTACCAAGGGTACTTCAGAAGCCTATAAATGCAATTATATCCCTATTTCTGCAACAAACTTATAAGAGAAGAATTCAAAAAGGGATCCATTGACCCAGTCCATTAAAGCTGGTGCAAAAAAACCAGAACCAGTCATGTACAAGCTTGAACTATTAGCGTATTGTAGGAACACAGAACCCCACTATATTAACCCATGTGGCCTACCTAGGCCTGGGGGAAAAAATCAAGCATCTCCATTATTATTCTAAGGGCTGATGCCAGCCTTAAGAGCCTTGGACCAAGTCATGACTACTGCTAATTGTGGCTAATGGGGAAGGAAAGTGCTGAAATACTCTATAGCTGCAAAGACTCATGGGATACAATGATGCTAAGGCTCATGGGATATTAGGCACTTCCTAAAGTAGCATTTTAAAGGTGTGGTTTGATGCTCTCAGGGGGTCCACAAAATGAAAATTATTTGGCAGATATTAAAAATATTTGCAGTTCTCATTTTTTATTTTTAAAACTATAAATTTGTTTCATGAAAAATCACATTCATATTAATATCTAACTAATGCTAATATCTAATTGTTGCTTATTGTTATTTTTACATGGTTTTTACGTGATTCAATAAATACTCTATGAATGCGTCGATTTAAATTTTTAATATGGTAAATGTTACATGAATTTAACCCTTACAAATAAACACCCTTTTGAGACCCTCCTTAATTTTTAAAAGCAGGAAAAGACCCAGAGAGCAAAAAGTTGAAGAAACCCTGCCCTTAGCCACTTTAAGATCTGTGAACTTCAACTCTGTGTGGACTTCAATGCTGGCTGGGGAATTCTGGGAGTTGAAGTCCATGTATCTTCAAGCTGCCAAGGTTGAGAAATGCTGCTCTAGAGAGAAAGTAGCTTGGACTAATAGGCACAGAATACCCTTTTATTAATAATATTACTCATGTGTGCACCTGGGGACCAATTGAAAACAAACAAGAGCCACTGAGCCAAGCACATTATAGTTCTGCTTCAAAAAAAAAAAAAAGGATTAGCCTAAAGGCACTCAAGATCATTTAGTGGGGCAGAGAGGACGGTGCCCAACATAAACATGTGGAAGTAAATCAAAATGTACCCTGCAATTCTAATGATTCCCCGGAGTAGGAACAAATATTCTCAAGCTGTTCCTCTGAGCTAAACTTCTAACTTCTCTTAACCATTATCAGAAAGAAAGCAGGTATCCAGCAGAGAGAAAGGAAGGTGTGGTTCTCTACTGCTATGGCAACACTTCTCTAGTTCTACTAGGTCAGTTTCATTGGCTAACCCTCATAAAGTTAAAAATAAAGGTTTCTCCTATTCAGTCATATCTGATTCTAGGGGGCGGTGCTCATCTCTGTTTTTTAGTCAAAAGACACACTTCTGTGGTCATGTGGCCAGCATGACTATATGCCCAGGTGCACAGAATGCTATTACCTTTTGATGCTTTCAGACTGCTAGGTTGGCAATTGTTGGCAGAAGCTGTTACTGTAGGCAAATAATGAGAGCTCACCCCAATGCACAGCGTTTGAGTCTTGAATCTGGGCTGCCCATTTTCCAACTAACAAGTTCAGCGTTCTAACCATTGAGGCATCGTGCCCCCTTAACCCTCGTAGCAAGACAAAGTCAAACATTTATAGAGGCGTGAATTTTCTGCTCATCATTGCCAAATGAAAAGAAGGAAGGACCCAAGAAGAGCCATGTTCTCATCATATGCTAAATAACTAAATAAGCACACACACACTCACATTCAGGAATGGACACAATTCCTGACACATGACAAATTTGTGCAAAGCCTCCTTGGACCCAGCTATTATCTATTTTTTCCAGCAGGAACTGTGAATCCAGGAGAATGTCAGGGTTCCAGAAAATCCCCCCACTCCAAGTAAAAACTCTGAAGCAAGCATTTTTCAAACTTCTAGTTACTAAAATAGGCAAACTGGCACATCTGGGAAAATCCAAATCTGAGAGGTCCGGGTTTTCCCTCAGTAAATCAAAACCCCCAAAACCATCCCCTCACTCCTCAGTCGATCACATGCTCCAATCAACATCTGTCCCATCTTGAGACAGCACTCCGACCACTCCTTCTCCAGATGTAGGATTGGCCTGATCTTGACCGACAGGAAGAATGCTATTATGTCTAAAGACAACCCCTCTACTAAATCTCCCCTCCTACTTTCCCACACATGAGAAAGTGGCAGCATGGAAGCTTCCGGTCTAATATGGCTTCCAAAGCTGACAGAGAACTCACAAATTGCACACACTGACTCTGAATGGGGCAATGCTATCCGGAGACAATGATCAAAGCTCTCCAGTTTCCAGACCCATGGGACCCAAAATCCATAGACACTCAGTATTGGAAAGGTTGAGCTGAAGCCTGCTCTTCTCCATCCAGACCAGGGGTACTTACCAGTACTTACTTTTACTACTGGTTCACAATGGGGCCGCATGCACACACTTGCTTAGCTCGCGCACACGCGCGTGCTCTTCTGTGCAATTTCTTCTGCATTTTGATGACATCGGGGTCAGTGGGCGGAGCCTCCTGCCAGTTTTACTATCAATTCTATAGAACCGATGCGAACCGGGGGCAACCCACCACTGATCCAGACCCCACCTGCCTCTAGCCACTGAGACACAACAGCCTCACTTGGGAGTCCTAGACTAGACAGGTATAGATGTGTATATTTTATAGTGTCATGTGTCACACTCAAGTACAAACATGAATAGCAAATGAGAAGGCCTTCTCTAACCTCCAGGAATGTGTTCTCTATAATTATATCTATTATAGAAAGGGAATTAATAATTACAATACAGACTGATCAGATATAGAGGCAAATATTCATTATTGTAACATATCCTTCCAGCTTTTTGTCAATTAGACATTATTTTCCACATGTTTCTACATATGAAAATTGGCTCACGGCCTCACGCTTCTAATTTATTAACGCTGTGGTATATCCTTTACTGAGGCTGCACTTTAATTTCTAAATTACTAGTCATTGCATATTCTAAGTATCTTCCAGATTTCATTATATTCACAAAAAGCTTTGTAAAACAAAATAGACATATCTCTAATTACTGTAAGAATGAAAACTTAAATTTGCAATCTTGTTGCTGTTGAAGGAGACTTAATGTTGGAACTATATCCATGTATTATAATTCTAGAACATGCTGGCTTGCAACTAAATTCTGTTAGTACATTTCATTTACTTATTCTTTTCTCACTAACATCTTCTTGGCAGTTGCTTCTATACACCTGCTATAGAATGTCCATCATTACACTCCTTTGTCCTTGATTGCAGGTTGCTGAATGAATTGATTCTGGGGAACAAATATTGGATTTCAGTTCACGGGATACGAAATATACATTTTGATTCTGTTGGTATAATATATTCTGAAGAAAATGAAGAATTTTTGGCTCTTTGCAATGGTTTCATGTGGTGAACTATCAGGGTTTTAATTTGGAATATCTTAGAAGTTAAACAACTTAAGATCTGCCTTGGCTCTTCACAAGCAGGCTGAATTTTTTGCAAATTGGAAAGTCAATAAGGCAGCTCAGTCTGAGCTGAATGATATTATTTCTCACGTTGGCCTTAGATTGAGCATAGGTACAGGGTGCGGCCTGCCCAGTCATATAACAGCAGTTAGAATGCAGTACTGCAGGCTACTTCTCCTGCCTGCCAGCTGCCTTCAATTTGGCAGTTCAAATCTCACCAGGCTCAAGGTTGACTCAGCCTTCCATCCTTCCAAGGTCAGTAAAATGAGGGGCCAGATTGTTGCGGGAAGTATGCTGACTCTGTAAACTGCTTAGAGAGGGCTGCAAAGCACTGTGAAGCGGTATACAAGTCTATGTGCTATTGTGTTGTTGCTATATGGAGGCCAGCAGATTGGGATCCTAACCAAGGTCCATGATTCATTAGCTCCTTTGTACATATTCTATACCTTGACAGTGTAGAGGGGTGTAGATATTGATCATGCTGTGACCAAGCTCTGGCTCCCAAATACATAAGTGTCTTCTCGGCATCTGGCTTCTGAATCAAGTGAAGTGATTATTATTTGTTTTATTTTTTCCTCAATACTTCATGGGTGTTTAAATTCATAATTAAAATAATATTTTCTTGCTAATGGTCAGATCTGCATTTTTCCTCCTCATCTTTCTTTTACAATTGCTCCTCTAACTTCATTTTTCTGGTATTAAGTACTGCTGGATCATTTTCCAGGCTGTGTGTCAGGTACAGAAGGTTTTAAAGCCTAAAAAGCATCATAGTTTCTGAAAGTTAAAGACATTAAAATCAGGGGTGAAATCTATTTTATTAGTCATTTTATTTTATTAGTCATATTTCTATGCCGCCCACTCTCCAAGGACTCTGGGCGGCTTACACCAAAGACAGTATACTAAATAGCATATTGCCCCCAACAACCTGGGTCCTCATTTTACCCACCTCGGAAGGATGGAAGGCCTAGTCAACCTTGAGCCGGTGAGATTTGATCCACTGATCTGCTGAACTAGCAGTCAGCTGAAGTAGCTGCAGTACTGCACTCTAACCACTGCGCCACCTCGGTTATTGATCTAAAATTTGTTACTACTGGTTCTATGGGCGTGGCTTGGTTGGGGGGTAATGTGACTGGGTGGGCGTGGCCAACTTCTTTTTACTTTTAAAAGCATTTTTTCTACAACCTTAAGAGGTTGCAGAAAAAAATGCTTTTAGAAGCCTCTGACGATTCCAGTTGAGCCGCGCGATTATCAGAGGCTGGGTTTTTTTTACTTTTAAAAACATTTTTTCGGCTGAAGAGGTTGTAGAAAAAATGCTTTTAAAAGTAAAAAAAACCAGCCTCTGATGATCGCGCAGCTGAGCTGGGCATGGGGTGGCGGGCGCAGGGATTTTTGCTACCGGTTCTCTGAACCACCCGCTGCCATTGCTACCGGATCGGGCGATCTGGTCCAAACCGGGAGCATTTCACCCCTGATTAAAATGTATACTTTCCCCCCATAACCTATAGGTTTTGCATTTTTTAAAAAAATTCTGGAGACTACATTTCAAAATTCAGAGAACTATATTCCTATCTGCCTAGCAGTCTAAGAAGATAAGTTAGTTCTCTTAAAAGTGAAGATAAAAAGCAAAACTCAACACCATCCTTATTTCCTGGTTTGCAGTAAATCATTTGCCCAGGTCTTGACAACCATTGAAACAATGAGTGCTTTATTCTGTCCTCTTGCTACAGTCTGCCTGCTTATATCTTCAATAACCATCCCTTGAATATTAATGGTATTTACAACATTACATTCTCATGAATTTAATCCTATTTCCATATATTGTGCTCTCTCACTCTACTATATTAATCTCTACTCTACTGAACTCTACCATATTTATCTCTGCCTTTCTAAACCTATTAACATGATTTGCATGAAAACCTTATAAAATGGGAGAGTCACATTATTTCAAGCAGCAACATAATTTCCTGAATGCTACCGGTATGCAGGAATGGAAGAAAACGTCCATAGGAAAAAAGCACACAGAAACATTAACATTTATTGAGAATGAAAATGATGCTCATATCCAGTGGTGGGATTCAGCCAGTTCACACCACTTCGGGAAAACCAGCTGTTAACTTTCTGAGCAATTTGGCAAACTGGTTGTTGGTAGAAATCATTAGGACAGAGAACTGGTTGTTAAATTACTTGAATCCCACCACTACTCATATCTGATATTTAATGGAATATTTGTGACCAGTTAATCTGCCCCAAATTCTCAACATTGTAAACTTGAAATTTGGGACTCTGATTACGAAAGATTATTTCTTGATCTATTTTCCTTAGGCCAGCAATCTTATTCATAACTCTATCTTCCCCTACACCAAATTAGCAAATCTCATATATAAACAGGTCAATTTGTGCTGGCCTCATAAATCTGAGATAGTACAGCCTATGACCTTTGCAATAAGGTACCTGTATTGTGCAGAAATGAACGCATTAGCAACATCTTGCTAATTTCACCATAAACGGCTCTGCGCTTGATGAATTTACAGCATTTGAAGCTGAACAAATGACTTTGGCTGCCTCCGTCTCTGTGGCTGTGACTCCTTAGAAAAATAAGATTTGCAGCTTTAAGATGCCTTGCATCTGGTAATAGATCAAAACTAAATAACATTTCATTCAGTAAAGTAAAATGTGTATCTGCATAAATCAAAATTGCCCTCCGATTGCACATTGATAGATTGCAAAGGCAGCCAAGAGAATTTAAGCCTAAACAGCCTTATACCTGCCTCTAAGTCCTGTACCAAAAAATGAAGACCATTGGCAAGCAGTGAGTCAATCAAATGCTGAACAGGGTCTGTGCATAATGCAGGGTTACCTCATTACTTAAGCCAGATTCCACTGTGTTCCTTTAGTTTTGCATGAAAGCATAGCAAAGTAGAATCCAAAGGACCATTAAACTAGCACAAGGTGATATAGGAGTGAAGTGAGGGTTGGATTGTTCTAACCTAATACTGTAGGTAAAATTGTAAAATCCTTTTTACAATATGTCCTCTAAACACACGGGATCAGGTATAAAATACCTCTTTCAAATAATTAAAGTGGCTACATCTTTTTCCAGATTCCCATGGAAGCTTGGTCAGATTTTACTCCCAATTGTGTCTAAATGTACAATACTGTATATGTGTGTGTTTGCAAAGAACTAAAATGGCTGGTAGATCTGTAGATCTGACTATTTTAACTTAAAAAGTAATGATGCTACATTCAATTTAATTGAGACCATATATTAGGACACAGCTTAGATATAGTCAGTAATTATATACTAGTATTAATTATAATAAGCAATGATAATGAGATAAGCTATGTGCTTAGAGCTCAAAGCTTTGTTAGAGACCCCACACAGCCACTTTACAGTCTGTTTCTGTTGTTCCCCTCTGGGAGGAAGTTTCGAAGTATTTCTAGCAGGACTACCAGATTCTATAACAGCTTTGTTCCGTATACCATCCATCTGGTAAAATAGCAAGATTCATTTCTCTTGCCATCTACATCAGTGGTGGGTTGCTCCCGGTTCAGCCCGATTCAGTCGAGCCGGTAGTGGTGACAATGTGACATCACCGAACCGGTTCTCTTTCACTGGGAGCTGGGCCCTCCCGCCTGTCCCTGCTTTATTCCTACTTTTATTTCTTGTTTTTTTGCCCAGCTGATAGGCGCGACAGAGTGGATTGCCGCACCTCAGCTGGGCAGAAACCTAATTTGTTTGCGCGATCATGCGCAAAGCGCGTGCACAAAGAGAACCGGTGGTAACACTGATTGGAACCCACCACTGATCTACATGTATACATCCAAACTAGACTGTGTTATTTCTCAGTGTCATATAATATATGTGCATATGTGGGTATATGCATATTTGTTTGTTTGTTTGTTTAATCATTTATTTAGTCAATCATTTATTTAGTCATTCATTTATTTAGTCATTTAGTTATTTAGTCATGTTTATGTAGTGTATATTGGAGATGGTGACCCTTTGAAAGCTGTATGCAACAAAATTTCCTTTTAATGTATGACAATTAGTGTACATTCAAAGTGACAATAAAGTTATTCTAAGTCTAAGTCTCCAATCTTCCAAATTCAAGTAGTGCCAGGCTGCCTGGTCTTATTTCAGCTAATCAGGAAAAGGCTCCGATGGCTGAGATGGTATGGATTGTTTAGGGGGGGAAATGCTTGTTCTACTCTTCTTATAAGAGAAATAGGTGTGAGCTAATCATAGATTCTGCCTTTTTGATCTTCATGGATTACTGAATGTTGGGAGAACAAAAAGAATCAAAGACTACATATTTGATTAATGGAAGAGAGCAGAGGTGAAATGTAAAATTTGTTACTACTGGTTCTGTGGGCATGGCTTGGTGGTGGTGGTGGGGTAATGTGACTGGGTGGGTGTGGCCAACTTTTTTTTTTTAACTTTTCAAAGCATTTTTTCTAATGCTTTGAAAAGCCTCTGCTGATCAGGCAACTCAGCTGGGATTGTCAAAATCTTTTCAAAGCATTTTTTTAACACCTTTTTGGCCAAGAGGTTGCAGGAAAAAATGCTTTGAAAAGCCTCTGACGATCCCAGCTGAGCCGCGCGATCATCAGAGGCTTTTTTTAACTTTTAAAAGCGTTTTTTCGTCGGGAGAGGTTGTAGAAAAAATGCTTTTGACAGTTTTTAAAAAAGTCTCTGATGATCATGCGGCTCAGCTGGGCATGGTGGGAGGGTGTGTGTGCAGGGATTTTTGCTACCGGTTCTCTGAACCATCTGCCGCCATCGCTACCAGATCAGGCGATCCGGTCCAAACCAGGAGCATTTCACCCCTGGAAGAGAGTCCCAGTACCATTATATGTGTCATTCAGTGGTGGGTTGCTACCGGTTCGCCCCAGATCGGGCGAACCAGTAGCAGCGGCAGCAGCAGTGGCGGGAGGCTCCATCCACCCGCCTGGACATCTCTGCACATGCACAAAAGCATCACGCATCCACGAACAAACCGGTAGTGACGGGATTTGAAACCCACTACTAGTGTCATCTCTTTCAAAACAAGCAAAATTATATTACCTTTAGATATTTTCAATTTGTAGTGCAACATTATCATGACTATATACATCAAAAGTTAGTTTACTTGTTTTATTAAATTTATTATGGCTACCCACTCCAAAAGACTCTGGGCAGCTAAAAGAAAAATTAAAATGACAGCTGATATTATTTTGTTACAATGAGCAAAATATTTTAAAAAGTAGTGACTTATTCACTTGTTTATGAAACTTATAGGGTATCCCAATCTATTATAACTCTGGGAGGCTTATGAACTACAACAATAAACATATTATAAAATACATGCAGGCAGAGATCAAATTGAATCCTGTTTGTGTAATCAATGGAACTGGAGCATGTTGATTCTGTCAGGCCATGGGTTGAATTTGGAATTCTAAAATGTAAAGCTTTTATCCTGCCATTGAATTATGACCTCTCTCAGAGGGTCTAGGATAACTTGCCGTGGCCAACTCTCTGCAGGATAACTCGCCATGGAACAATTCAACGCTGTATTCATCTTTTCATTCAATTACTTCAGACTACATTTGCGTTGAAATTATTATAACTCTTGTATTTCTGTATTGACTTTATTTTATTATTAGCTATGGTTACATCAAAATTAATTTAACTTTTATATTTGTTGAATTGTCCCATGGCGAGTTGGCCATGGCAAGTTGTCCCATTTTACTATCAGGCAGGATATTCATGATTCCTATTTTATAGATATATGAAATAAAAGATCCATGGGCTTTTAGTTAAAGGTAAGCAAAGTGTTTTCTTGCAATAGAACTGCAATAGTTCCATGCAATAGAACTATTCTCTTGCCTTTCGGAGATCAGTGTTTTTCAGTCTTCTTGTGAGAAGCAATCTAAGGAGAATAGCTTGGGTGACCTTGCATCCTCTCTTTGTACAGAAAAGTTGAAGGAGCCAATTTATTCCTTAGCTACCTGTTCTTAGTCATAAACATCAGAGAGATTCAGTCCACCATTCTTCCCCAGAAGTAGCACATTTTTAATCTTCAATATCTATTTAATTCTTGAAGGAAAAAATATATAACTACAGGTAGTGACGTATTATAATGAAAGATCCCTTTAATAATGACCGTGCAGCCATTGCTCTCCTGTGCAAATTCCAGGGTTTTTTTTTAGCATAAATTGGTTTTTGAAATAAAAGGGCCGTGTTTGCATTAAAAACTCTGCAGTACTAAAGTTGCACTGATAAATAGATTTGACTCAGAGCATATTTGAAGATCTGCTTCAGCATGTCAGCATAGCCAATAACACAACTTGAACTTTGCAGATGCCTCCTAAGTGGGAAAAAAAATCTAATAAACTGAGGACTACTGTGTTGGGTGATATAGACTGCAGTTTACTTAAAAAGAGACCATGTTCCTATTGGAAGCTGTGTGACCTACTCAATCCTTCCTTCAGTGTTAATAAATATTTGACTTCTGAACTCTGGATACTTTTATAACAGCTTCACTCCCAGCATTGATCTTAAAGACAAATATAGTGACCTTTGGAGTTTTACTATTGATTGGTTTATGCATTCCTTAATGGATGGATTCACACTAAACCAGTCTATTTCCAAGTTTTAGAAACATCATTTCAATCAATAAAGTAGTTGTGAGATACTTACAAAGAAAGGAAAGACTTGCTGAGATTCAGAGGAGTTTCTCCCATCATTTGATTTCATTCACATGTGTTTTCTGTTCTTCTGTTGTAACTTTGACTATATATTTTCCCAAATGAACACTCTTAAGCTTGCATTCCTCATATATGGCTCTTTTCCAATGGTTCTCTCTCTACAAGGGTGGTGGAAAAGGACTCTTCCTAGAGTTACAGTCTAGTATAAAACATCCTTTCCAAGGCATCCATAAGACACTTGATCAAATGGCTTCAGCATTACAGAAGCAACTTTTAATCATTCACTCGAACCTTCTACTTAAACAATGAGCTGACATTAATATCCTGCATAGGGTTCCGACCAACATTTAGCTCAGTTCTTGGCTTTCAGAATGTTTTCTTTCTTCTGGTGTATTTGTTGGGAATGGCCTGCAAACCAGTGCTTTGGCCACTGAGATAGTATTCTCTTAGTTAACCAGTTTGGAGATTGGGGAGAAAAAGAAAGAGGTCTCTTCCTGAGCCCCACTAGATGATACTCCTTGGCTGATGGGATGGGATCCACAGCATGCGCATTCTGCCAGACCTGATGGGATGGGCAACCAATGACATTTCAGTCCAATGCCCAAGCCTGAATCCAGACTGATGGAAGTTCAGATAATCCATTCAGGATCCTCTGAAGTTGTGTGTGACCATGTTTTCAACAGTAAGAAACATTTCAAAACATTTTTAGAATAGAATTGAATTTTTTTTTAATTGGCCAAGTGTGATTGGACATACAAGGAATTTGTCTTGGTGCATAAGCTCTCAATGTATATAAAAGAAAGAATACGTTCATCAAGAATCATAAGGTACAACAGTTAATAATAGTCATAGGGTACAAATAAGCAATCAGGAAACAATCAATATCAATATAAATTGTAAGGATACAAGCAACAAAATTACAGTCATACAATCATTTGCAACATTCTCAAAAGAAAATGATCTAGTATTGGGTATTACCTTAATATATGATGTTGCATAAATATAGAATCCAAATTCACAGATAAACTAAAAATCTCTAGGCAAAATTCTTACACGTTACGTTAATTCCTACAGAGAACTGTTAGGGAAAATTGTCTCCCAGCCTTAAAAAATGAACTGTTAATTTATTTCTCAAACTGAAATGAAAGGATACCACAAAACAACCTTTGTAACCAAAATCTCAGCAATCTTTAAAACAGTAAAATTAGCATTGTTTTGAAAACCACGTCAGAGAGGGTTTGAAACCCCAGCTTCTTTTTAGATATAATAATGCTCATGCACTTGCCTGTTTCTTCCAATTACAAAATAATTACCATTATTTTATAACCACAATGCCTAAGAAAAGAAGAAAACAACGGGGTACCTGTAAGAATAAACAACGACAGTGAAAATGAACAATGAATTGTAGGTATTTGGGATGTTTATCTTGCCTTTAAAGCATCCATTAATCCTTTTTAGCATCCTTGCATTTTTACAACTAATTCAGCAATGTATTTTTGTTGTGTATGAATTATGAAAGCAACATAATAACCCAATTATAAGTATTCATACATTTCCTAAAACTATGACATTTGCAATAGCCAGTTGTACATTGCTTCCAGATGTCCATTAAAAAGCTAGGGCTCTTTATTTACTAAACCCCAGGAGCCCTATTATCAATTTTACACAACAGTAACAGTTGTGCTGATTTTGAAGAATTTATTGCAGTTGCAAAAAAAAAAAAAAAAAATCCTACGGAGATCAATATAATTTGTTTATCTGAAAGGACACAGAACTCCTCAGTCCGTTTGCTAGATTTAGCATCCTTTCTGCACCAAAACGTGAGTTATGGCAAACTGCCTCGTACAGCAATTTTTCACTGGCAGAAAATCATTTCTGTGTGTTTTAATTGCACCTGCACTTTTGAAGGAGACTAGCTGTTAATAGTGGGAGGCAGGGCAGAAAAAGACCACAAATTCCATACCTTGCAGATTGATCTCTACCTGGGGGAAATCAGTTGATCTTCATAAACTATGGAGCTGCTGAACAAATCAGTTCATGCCAGAAGGAAAACTTTTCCCCTGGTTTTCCTGGGAAAAAGGGCTTGTGCACATCAGCCTCACCTTCTCTGTATTTTTTCGGACATGACAATTCTGCTATCACCATCTTGTAGGACAAAACAAACCATTAAAATCTACTTACTCCAACTATTCCTGAAATACGAGCACTCCATTAATCCAAGAATGGATTAATTCTACATTTTTATTGCCAGCTCTGAGAATAAAAGTGGTTAGAATTGAGTGGCAGATGAGGGATTTTTTTCTCAACACTTTCTGAGTTTTCTTTGGTCTGTAACTGGGCTACAGGAAACTGATTGGATATTCTTCTGCCTCAGGAGAAGGAGGAGGGAAAGAAAGTAGTAGAGGGCAAAGAACTGCCTCCATGACATACCGCAAAGAAAAGAAAAGCCCACTGTAACAACATCGCCAAAAAGGCATTAAGGGTTGTAAACCTAATCTTGCGTAGCTTCTTCTCCAGTAATATTACACCACTAACTAGAGCATACAACACATTTGCTGGACCAATTCTCGAATACAGCTCATCTGTCTGGAACCCGCACTGCATATCGGACATTATTACAATTGAACACATCCAGAAATATTTCACAAGAAGAGTCCTCCACTCCTCTGCTTGCAACAAAATACCTTATGTCACCAGACTTGAAATTCTGGGTTTTGTTGTGGCTCCGACTCCCGAGCCCATCATATCGGAGGAAGAAGGCTCCGAACATGAAGGAGAGGAGCTGGCCAGGCCTCCCTCCCCCGGCCCCTCCTCTCTGACAATTCCTCAGGAGTCGGCCGAAGGAGAGGAGATTAGCCAGGAGCCAGGTGTCTCTGATCGGTCGGAGAGTAATGAGGGAGACAAGTTGTGGCTGGACCCACATCAGCGTCGGCTTGCGAAACAATCACAGCAGAAGAGGAGGTGTGCCAGGGATTAAGCTGAGTCACTGGACCACGCCCCACAGGCTATATAAAGGAGGGGTGTGGCCATTTAGATTCTGTGACGGACAAAACTTATTCCAAAAAGTGCTGCTTTTGATGCTTCAACAAGACTGACATTGGGCGGGTGAGATTTTGGATTCAGTAAATTATTTAACCCTCGATTGACTGTGTGGGTTTGTGCGTGTGGGGGACGGGGACAGAACAGGTTTAGAAAATTTAGAACTATGCCGCCTTCAGTATGATCTAAGCATAGCTCATGAAATCATCTGCTACAATGTCCTACCTGTCAATGACTACTTCAGCTTCAACCACAACAATACACAAGCACACAATAGATACAAACTTAAAGTGAACTGCTCCAAACTCGACTGCAGAAAATATGATTTCAGTAACAGAGTTGTTAATGCCTAGAATGCACTACCAGACTCTGTGGTCTCATCCAAAAAACCCCAAAACCTTAACCTAAGACTGTCTACGGTTGACCTCACCCCATTCCTAAGAGGTCTGTAAGGGGCATGCATAAGAGCACCAGCGTGCCTCCCATCCCTGTCCTAATGTTCCCTTTAATTGTATTCATTTTATGTATTCAATTCATGCTTATACTTATATATATTATCTAATATGTACTCGACAAAATAAATAAATAAAATAAAATAAAATAATAAAGATTGTCCCCAAGCAGCCATGATTGTTGCTTAAGGGTTATTTGATAATTAAATAATTAAAATTGAAAAAGAGAGAGAAAAGCCACAAATGAATGGAAACATGCTTCTAAAACTAAGCTGGTAAAGGAGAGTTGCCTCCAACATGTTGGTGATATTTGTTATCACTTCCTATGTAGTAACCTGGTGAATGTAGGCCTTTACTAAAATGTGTTGAAGTTCATAAGTTCAATCTTGATTTAATTTATAGCTCACCTGATTCATAAAGTTCCAGGCAGGTTGCAACATTTCCTTATTTCATTAATCCTCCCCCCAACACTCCTGAAATGGGCCATTAGTCTTTCCATTATGGAGAACTGAGGCAGAAACACCGTGACTTTTCTAATAACATTGAGGAAATCCATGGCTCACTCCTAGAATCACTTTTCCAGTCACCTTTCATAATTTCTCAGAACCTCGGAAATTTATCTTCAGTTGTAGGAAAGTCGTGCAGAACATTCGGTGACTTCAGGATTGCATACATATAAATGTCAGCATTCAACTAAGCATTCTGAATAGCTTTGAGAATACACGAAAATAGCTGTCTGCTTTATTGGTTTTTTAGACATAGAGTAGTGATGCCAACTGTCTTGCTAAAGACTCTGAGGCATCCTGCTATGAGGGGAGGGCTGAAACATGTTCTAGATGATTTACCACAGCTAAGAAACAGCAGTGAAAAAAAATTGACTTATGATCAATGCATCAGCATTCTGGTGATCACATGACTTTGGGTGTTTAGCAAGTGGCATGTATTTTTGTTGGTTGCAGCACCCCAGAATTATGTGATTGTCAGTCATGACCCTCCCAGTCGGGTTCCAACAAGCAAAGTCAATGGGGGAAGGCAGTTTAATTTAGCAAGCACATGATTCATTTAGCAACTGTGTCAAAAAAGAAAATCCAGTTTGACTCACTTAACAACCACCTTCTTAGCAATGGAAATTCTGGTCCCAATTGGGGTCATAAGTCGAGGGCTACCTGTGGTCAGGTGGGCCTTTGAAAGCCAGTAGGATTTTCACAGAGGAATCTGGCATCATGAAGTTTTGCATGCCACTGACACAGCTGCTCAGATAACTATAATTAGGCAGATTGACATCATGGGAAACCATGGGGACTTAGATTAGTCAGTCTGTATGGGACTGGATCATAGTTTGTTACATGAAAGCATATGAATATTGCTTGCAGGCCACAATTCTAATTGCATTAGTGAAATGTTTAAGTTTCTTTTTTTAAATGCAGGAAAATCCCTCTTGTGCCCACCTTACTAACTGGATAGTTGGAATAGTGCATATATCTCAATAAACACCGTTCCTTCAAGTCATTATTTTGCTCAGGGTTCTGTCCAGCTCTTTGTTTTTCATAATATGTACAATTTTCACACATAGGTCACATACAGTTTTTGCTACCTTGCACATATGCAAAGAAAATGGAGAGAAAGTTTTAAAGGAAGGAGGGAAAGTGAGCAGCAGAGCCCCTTCAGAATCTAATTATGAAGAGGCATTGACTACAGAATGTTATATGAATATTTTTGCGAATGCAATATACAATAAAATATGGTAACGGGAAGACTACTCCAAAAAGGTACTATACAAATAAATATGTGTGACAGATGGCTTATTTGTAATCTGCCTTCCAATATCCCTTAAGTATCTCATTTTCTGCAGATGCTGCTCCTTTCTTACAGAACCATTTTTCCCCCCTCCCAAGTTCAGCTACAAGAAACTGGATTCCTTTTCCACAAAGGGAAACCGCACTACATTATATTCCATGTAGCGTGACGGAACTAAAAGAAAAGGATGCTGGAGATGATTGAGCAATTTGCCGAGAGAAATCCCATCTGGGTACTTTTACTGGGAGTGTAGATTTGAACTGGTGCCAGCTGCAGCTCAGAGATATTATTGACTCTGATGCAAAGCAGTGTGAAAGCGTCCTTAATTGTAGAGGCAAATGTTTACTATTACTACCCGCTGTTTGCCAATGCTGCCCTTTCCATAGTGAGCTCACGGCAGTACAAAAGGGCATTTACGACAGCCCTTAAAATGAATCATGGGTTCTGCTGCAATTGCTTTGCTTCCGGATCAGAGGCATGTACAGGGGAGATCCAGGGAAGGCAAATGACAAAAGCAGTGTCAGGCCCCCATATAAGAGTGGCAATGGTGGCGTCACAACAACCCACATTACTTTCATAATTTTGATGAAAACAATAGGACCTGTCGATGCCTCTGGTTAGGAGCCCAAATTTCTCCAAATTTGGAAATGTTCAGAATCACTGATCCTTATTTGTTATTTACAATGCTTTCCTCTAGGCACTGAACATTTTATAAAGTCACTAAATACCAGTGATGGTGGTGGTGAAGCTATAAACCTGTTTTCCAGGGTGTGTAATTTAGTCTATTTAAGACTCTCTCCCTAAAAGAGAAATAGAAACCATCAATAGTTCTCCCACTGATGCTTTCAGTGTAACCGTCTCCTGTCGTTATCATCCTTCACAGAATAAAATAAACCAAAAGTACATCATGATAATTGTAATAAGATGTCTGACTCCAGAGCCGTATCTCCTTTGCACAGTGAAAGACTACAGAAGAACGCAGTCAGCGATGCCGAGGATGGAGCTATCTCTAGGCCATCTTCTTTCATTCCCAACATTTCTGCCCTCACCATCATCAATTATAGAATAACAGAATGTGGGGTGGGGGGAAAATACAGCCCAAGAAGAAATTATCAACAGAATTGGTCAAAATGTCATTTCACAAGAGTTCCTGCAAAGATAGTTGCTGTATATTGTGCATTTGGAAGAGAATCTCTTCCCCCCCTCTCTCTCCCTCCCTCCCTCTTTCCCTCCCTCTCTCTCTCTCTCTCTCTTTCTACTGCGAATTATATCAACCAAGTTCCCAGTGCCAAGAATAAATAGGAAACCTTTACACACTTTGATGAATTTGATGTGATGGCATTTATCTAGAGCACGTAGCAGCCACAGGTATTCTGTGCCCCTCCAGAAAATGCCTTCATTGCTAAACTACGAATCCCAGCCAGGACCAGCTATTCAAGTAATTAAGAACAATCAGGATTGGAATTAATCAGGATTATCGAGATTTAACAAATTGTTGTGGATTGATATAGTGTGATTATTTTATTCTTTTCAGACCTCAGCAGGCAGATGATCAGATCTTTTGTTCAAAGCAATTACGTGGATGTTAGACTATATTTTTGTGTTGTAATACAAAATTGATTAATACAGATCTCCATTGCAGCATTGTGCTCAGCAAGCCACAAATCCACAAAAATTGTGCAAGAAGTAATCCCAAAATGCAAATCCTGCTTTTAAAGACTTGCATCCTGAGTCTGATGTAAATATGTCACAGGTGCAACAATATCATCCTTTGCTACCCCCTCAGTAGATATATCCAATAAAGTCCAGTTTTTGCATTTTTCACAGTTTTACATATTTAACACAGTTTTACATATTTTACACTGAGAAATTTTATCAAAATACCTTTTGATCTTCTGTGATTTTCTGCCTCCGGATAGATAGATCATTGCTGTTTTTATGTGCTCTTAACAGGATTTCTTTGTTTATATCACTTGGCATGCTTCACAACCACAAAAACCTCTAAATTTGAGGACACAGCAACTCGATATAAAGAACTAGACAAAATACTGTACATCAATGCTTTAATTGAACAGTGCTTACTGCTGAGCTAGGTCCACCTGTGTTTCGTGATCTGTTCAAACTATAATTTATGGAGAAAATGAATCTTTTAAGATACTTGCATAATCTCACTGCACATTACCTTCAGGAATACCTAGTCTTTCACAATTCATCCTGCATTCTCAGATGATCAATGAGGCACCTTGTAGTGATATCAGAGATACATTTGACACCAAAAGTAAAATTTGCCTTTTCCTGGTGGAGCAAATACAGAAATGGCCAAAATTATGGAAACCTTTTGGGAAAAGTGTATTTTTGAGGTTTGATGGCTAATAACATCACTTTTTTTTTTAGTTTCAAGATAAACTATATTCCACTCAGGAATGGCCTTGGAATAGCCCAGACCTTAACCCAATTGAAAATCTATGGAGCCGACTAAAGAAACTTGTTAGTCAGAAGCATCCCAGCAATAAAACCCAGTTAATAGAAGTAATCATTCAATCTTGGTTTCATATTACAACAGCTGCAGAACTAAAAGACTTGGTTCACTCCATGGGAAGACGTTGTAAGGCCGTAATTCATGTTAAAGGTTACCCAACTAAGTATTAACTGATGTGATAATTTTTGTGTATCTCGTTTTTTCTATGGTGATAATTTTTGTATATCTTGTTTTTTCTACATGCTTCACTTTTCTTTTTTATACTGTAACTGCTATTCTAATAGCAAATCCTTCATAAAAATTATTGCATTACATCCTTGATTAAATTATCTTTCCATTAATATCTAATGTTATGGTAGTACTAAAAAAAAAAGTAGTGTTATTAGCTAGTTTTAGAAAATACACTTTTCCCAAAAGGTTTCCACAATTTTGGCCACTACTGTAAGTGCAGGTACTGAGATAAGCCCCTTCCTAATTATAGTGCTTAAACTTCACATCCATTTTTAAAATTACACTTCTCTGACAAGCTGTAAATAAATGAAACACACACATACCCACATAAATATACATGTATATATGTAAAGAAAAGCCAGTTTGATGTAATTATTAAGTCTAGAAACCAGTCTAGAAACCAGGAGACTCTGAGTTCTAGTCCTGCCTTGATACGGCTAGGTGGCCTTGGGCCAGTCACGCTCTCTCAGCCCTGAGAAGAAGGCAAGGGCAAACCACTTCAGAAAAAACTTTGCCCAAAAAAACTGCAAGGACTAATCCAGGTAACTACCAGGGATCAACATTGATTCAAACACAAAATCACATAATTTTTTTAAAGAATGCTTCTGTGGTGGGCTATATATTAAATAGGTATATAAATACATTAATACACAGTGTTTAAGATGTGCTAAACATCATTTAATGTATTAGATTAACTAAACCTTTGCGAAATTAGACAAAATGGTGCCACTGAGTTCGGAAACAGTGTTGGTGAGTCTATGTGTGACAATGGTCACAACAGTTAAGGAGATTTAATCTATTCAGACCATTTTTTATTTCTGTCGAAAATCCAAACTCCAGCATATACAAATTGACTATTTTAAAATGTACATATGACTACAATTTTTCTTCTGTAAATCACAGAAATTATCAGCAGCATTATCTTTAAAAAGAAAGTAACAGAGAGTTAAATATGTGTTTCTAGGAGGTATACTCTGAAATAAAATCTCAACTTGTGGTCTGCTTGGTTGCTTGGAATTCTTGTCCAGGGAAAGTATGACTGGGCCCCATGATTTGTAGTTTCAAATGAACAAGACACATTTGTTTTCCCAGAATAACAACTATTGCAGGACAAGGTTTCCTTTCAAATACAATATGTTTTAATTAATGTACTGTTAAATGATCCACTTTTACAATTCTTATAATAAAAACACTTTTCTGAATTATGTTTCCTTCTATGTTTTGCTTTGGGCAGTATTCAAATAAAAAACAATAGTGATGTTATATAATGATGATGATGATGATGATGATGATGATGATGATGATGTGATGATGATGATGATGATGATGACAGTAGTGGGCTTCATCTTCACTATTGGTTTGGAGCCGGGAGCGCATGTGCACACTTACTTTGCTCACATGTGGCGCTTCTGCGCATGCGCAGAACCTTCTGCACATGTGCAGAGCATCATGATGACATCCGGGTGGGCAGGCGGAGCCTCCCGCCACCGCCGCTACCGGTTCGCCTGAACCGAGGTGAACCAGTAGAAACCCACCACTGGATGATGATGATTCCCAAAATGCTTGGTCAGCCTGGTTACAAGACACAAAATCTAGGGCATGCATAAGAGAGCCAGTTTGGTCTAGTGGTTAAGATACCAGGCTAAAAAAAGAACTTGAGTTCTAGTCCCACCTTAGCCATGAAAGCCAGCTAGGTGACTTTGGGCCAGCTCTGTCAGCTCAACCCACCTCACAGGATTGTTGTTGTGGGGAAAATAGAAGGAGGAAGATGTGTTGGATATGTTCACCACCTTGAATTATTTGTAAAAATAATGAAGGTGGAATACAAATAAATACATACATACATCTATAGGATGCAGACAGCTCTCAGCCTCTCCTTTGTAGCCTCCAAGAGATAATCAGGATTGTATTGTTGAAATACAGTACTAAATTCATGAGCAATGGCCGCATGAGCTACTGTTAGGTCCAGGCAAGAAGCAAAAAATGTAAGGTGCATTAAGCCTTCATATAGCTTTAGGTATGAAAACAGAAGCCCTAGAGACCTCTAAGTCTTCTATATAACATCACAGAAACACCTTCATTTCTTTATATGACCTCATGGTGATGTCACCACATTTTCTATAGTACCCAGTAACTGATTTTTTGTTTTTTTAAAAAATAGAATTTGGCAAATAAATATTATTCCAAAGTAACTCAGGCCTGACAGAAGAATGGAGTACAATAACCTGCTGGGAATGTGAAAAGTCCCAACTGGGAACATTTGCAAAGTAATTTATTACATTTTATTGCCTTCTTTTAAAATAAAACGTTAGCACTTAGAATAGACTTCCTAAAAGCATGCACCCAGAGAAATCAGCACTGGGGTTTATGGAAAAAATAACCCACACTGGTTATTTTGAATGAATTCTAATGTGAAAGGGGGAAAAGGGTGTGAAACTTCAGTGCTAGGCTTTGAAATATTTAATAACCTTCAGGCACTATGGTCAGCTAAGCGTAGGGCTCCTTTAACTCCTATTATTCTTAGTCTCACAATAAAAAGCTCCCTGAAATGAACATTTAAATGAGCCTTCACATTAAAAGAAAAAGGCAGGGATTAGCGATATAAATATCGACTGTGTATTTTAAGAGCTGTTCTGAAAGAAATCTTCCAACGTTATTTCATTGCAATTTGTGCAATTGCTTTTCGCCTTATAACAGCTACACTTGGTTATTTCTGACCCTTCATTTTTCCTTAGTAAGTGTGAGAATTCTAATGAACCAGAAGCTTTTGAAAAGTGAAAGCCAGGGGCATTTATTGCTGCGCCAAATGGCTTCATCTGGTGTACAATAGATTCTGATACTATGCATAGAGGTTTGACATTTCCCATCATGGTTAATCAATGCTGCCCTCTTGGAGTTTAAGGTTTATACAGAAAATGAAGGGGTGAAAAAGACTTACTCTTATAAAGCTGTGAAAAACAATTTACTTTTTCCAGATACCCTGTCAAAGGAGGGAGGGTCCATTCACCACAGCCTTATCCCATGTTAGATAAATGGAGCCATTACACCTGTCACTTAAGTGGCCATTGAAAAGAGGAAAAACTCTATCCCTCTTTGCTACAATGTCAAGAAGCAATCACAATGCGGAAAGCTGCATTAGGTTTCACCACTATGCTAAACGGTAAGAAAACAGAGTGTCCACCATAAAGTGGCAGAAAATCTAATGGTGTAGAATAATCGCCACCAATTTATGTAGATATATTTTTAGCTAAAAGGAGAATTCATGTGCAAGGGAAGCTATCTTTCTCATCTTCCATCAGATGTGAAGGACCAGGTCCACACACAGGGGTGAAATGTTGCCAGCTCTATCTGGCTTGTGGGAGCCGATAGTGTCGGCGGTGGGTAGTTCAGAGAGCCGGTAGTGCCAGCAGCAGGGGGCTCCACCCCCTCCCCCCTAAACCAGGACATCGTCATGTCCAGATTTTGACCATCTGCACATGCACAGAAGGCTTTGCGCATGTGCAGATGACGATGCGGTGCATGCACATCAGCGAGCCGATAGGAAAGGTAAGTACATTTCACCCCTGTCCGCATATGAAGGTTCAATTGAACTGAGTTTTTGCTAAAAGCCTATGCGCAGGAACCTTCTCAACTAACAGTCAGCATCTGCTTAGTTAAGAGTCAACAACACTCAAGGGGGATTGGACTTAGTTTGCTGGTGGCTAGGTAGGGATTCTAGGCTGATCCCCCTTTTCACGCTGTCCCCAAATTCTGTCATCCCTTCTCCCACATCTTCCTTGATAACTATTTATGACTGATTCTTTCCCAAAGATGGGTATGCAAAACAAGTTTTTTAAAAAATCAAATGTTTTATTTGATGAGCTGCCCAGTCCAAGGTTAAAATGCAAAACAATTCAGACCAGCGATCCTAAAGAAAGCTAGCAACTATAGTCTTTGCACAGCATTCCCCTCTCTATGTTGATAGCTACCTATGATTTACAGTAAATGTATGCAATTCTACTTAAAACTTTTCTTCTCTGAGCTAGAAACTGGGAGATAATAATAATAATAATAATCCCACCTTGAATCAGAAGCCAGATGGGTGATCTTGAGCCTGTCACTCTCTGCCAGTCCTCAAAAGAAGGCAATGGCAAATCATTTCTGAAACTTTGCCAAAAAAACTGCAGGGACAATTATAGACCGTCTTCAGGAATCAATAATAACTCAACCCACCCACTCCCCCAAAAAACCCAACCTTATGCAAACAATATGCAAAACAATGTCCTTATTGAAGAAATGATGCATTTTCTCTTCTTTTAAGAACTTACAAACGGTTGTGTTATTTATTTCTAAGACAGGTCTCAGATCTTTAGTTTCTGTGATCCCACCAGGCAAATACAAATTTCAACTGAATCTCTCACTTCAGTCAATTGTGCAAAATGGCCTAATTTCTCTAGGCATTCCTTAACAGATAGGATCCAATTTCCAATTACCAAGCCATTGCCAAACTTTCAAAGTGGAGGAAACCTCTATGTTGGCAGAGAGTAGAGTAGAGTAGAATAGAGTAGAATAGAATAGAATAGAATAGAATAGAATAGAATAGAATAGAATAGAATAGAATAGAATAGAATAGAATAGAATAGAATAGAATAGAACAGAATAGAATTCTTTTATTGGCCAAGTGTGATTGGACACACAAGGAATTTGTCTTGGGTGTATATGTTCTCAGTGTACATAAAAAGACAAGATACACTCGTCAAGAATCATAAGGTACAACACTTAATGATAGTCATAGCGTACAAATAAGCAATCAAATCATACTATGAAACAATCAATATAAATCGTAAGGATACAAGCAACAAAGTTACAGTCATGCAGTCATAAGTGGCAGGAGATGGGTGATAGGAACGATGAGAAGATTAATAGTAATGCAGATTTAGTGAATAGTTTGACAGTGTTGAGGGAATTATTTGTTTAGCAGAGTGATGGCATTCAGGGAAAAACTGTTCTTGTGTCTAGTTGTTCTGGTGTGCAGTGCTCTATAGCATCATTTTGAGGGTAGGAGTTGAAACAGTTTATGTCCAGGATGCAAAGGGCCTGTAAATATTTTCACAGCCCTCTTTTTTATTTGTGCAGTATACAGGTCCTCAGGTCCTCAATGGAAGGCAGGTTGGTAGCAATTGTTTTTTCTGCAGTTCTAATTATCCTCTGAAGTCTGTGTCTGTCCAAACTAGACAGTTATAGAGATGCAGATGACAGACTCAATCATTCCTCTCTAGAAATAGAGGTACATGGTGGAACATGAGTCCTTTATCTCATTAAGAGCCTTCTTCCTGGGTTATTCATTAATACTTTAAAAGGAGAACTGACCTTATCAATATCGACTGATCAGTACTAAAACATAATTTTTGCTCAGTGGTGACCCTCACAGCACTTTTGTGCTAGAAAGAGAACACTATAGCAACGAGGCTTACCTTCTACACAAGCTGAATACGTTGCAAAGAACATAGTAAGAAGATGAGAACAGCCAGAGCAAGATAATTTACATAGAGCAATTTAAAACTAGTGGAAGAATGGATGCCTGATAGACAGAGATGTATTATCCTATGTAGAATAGCTAGATACTGCTGGGTAAAACTTCAGCACTCTAAATCAGTTTTTCTGCATTGATTGCAGGGGAAATATACAGATTTTCCTGAGAGTCTTCCCATCAGTATTAATGATCTTTACCTGTTCATTTATTGCTGTTCTTTGCTCTGCCACTCATGAGTTACTGGAGGCTAGATGTGAACATAAATAATGTAGCAATAAAGCAACCCTTTTGAATTCACTGTAACAAATATATTGAATGGAGCATAGTGCGCTAGAGAAAGATTCTGCTGAAAGTAAGACTAAGAGCATCCTGGGAGATGCTGAATGATTAGCACTGTGTACTTGGAAAGTCTGCCCAATCTGCTTGACAGACAGAGAGAGAGAAGCAGATTTCTATGTAAAGGAAAGAAAGAAAGAAATGCACCACAGAATATGGAAATAAATCATGTGGACCTGAATATGTTTGCAATTTCCACCCCTTTTATCTAGCTCTGATTAAAATAAAATGCCTTCCGAGTGTCCTTCCTATAAAAATGGCTTCATCATTTTCATGTTTACTATACGGATGTTACACACATGCAAAGGTTTCCATAGGCAGCAGAATTGGGTATTTTAGTTAAAAAGGGGAATATTTCATAATAAAAATGGCCGTTGCCATGTCCCTCTCATAGGCACTGCTTTTCTACATTAATCTTCAACAAGTGGCCTATGACGGACAGCCATGGAATTGGATGACACGTTTCAGCAGAAGTGAATAAAAATGAGAAAGAATGGAAGATTTAACATTGTAAAAGTGGGTACCTGAGTAGATGATGGGGACAAATAATCACATGTTAGAAAGGAGACACCTCGCCCCACATGGAGCATGAACAAAGGCACAGCTTTTGTAAGTCCACATGGCTTTTTTCTATGTCACATTGGTATCAGTATATAGTGCCATCATGCTTTACATTATTTGACATGAAAAGTATGGCCACTTTTGAAATAAAAAACATGATGATGATGATGATGATGATGATCGTAATCATGATGACAATGATGATGTCAGGGTTCCCACGGATGCCCTAATTAAATCATGAGCCTCGAGCCAAGCTTCAAAAGAAATCCAGTTATTTATTAGGAGTTTCATGTCGGCACTTTCCAAGTGAAGCCAGCTCTGACCCTACGTAATTTACACCCCAATTATGACCCTGTTTCCCTCCTCCCCCCAGGATGTGTCATCATTCACATTTGCCAACGGAGCAATTTCACGGATTGTAGAGGTCACTCCCCTTCAGCTGCTGAAGGTAACCCTGGGATACAACCTTGAGAGAGATAAGCATGGAATGTGCATCTGTCTTTGGTTGCTGTGCCGTTTCCCCGATTTCTCAATCCCCCCCCCCCGGCCTATGGCAACTCAAGAGCAGGCCAGGGATGATTTAAGTCCTGTATTGTTCCCACTCTTGTACTGAATTCACAGTAACCCACAAGACTCCCTATAATATAACAAAACATTCACAAAGTATACGAAAATTGTAATACACAAAGGGAGGGGGGGCGCAATCCAAATAGCAAAAGTATAATACCTATACATAAAAATATTATAACAACAGTATATAAATAGCAAAACAATCAAACATACAGAGGAGGGGGTCTTGATTTTTCCTCAAACACGCTGTCATGTAGAGGAGCTTTATATGTGTGTGGATAGCTTGGAAGGACCCTTCTATCTTCACCAAATCGACAATCAACCAACGTGTTAGTTTAATATCTGCAAGTTTTTCTTAGTGCTTTACATGCAGTGGGATGTTTGCACGTCAAGCATGTTGGGGAATGTACTACAGATAAGAGCTTAGCAGAGAAAAAGTTTGCTTCTCCAGCTCCTTTTGCTCTGTGCTAAAGTCTGCTTTAGAAGCTGGGAACTTTTTCAGTTTTTTATTACATACACATAAAATAGATATAGAGCACTACAAAATTTTGTTGCATTATCTCCCATGTTATAAAAACATGCCCTGTAGAGGTCTCTGCTTCATCTCAATGGTATTTCAAATTGTTTTGCTTTCTTCCTCTGAACATCTGACAAAGTGACCTACGGGCTTGGGAACAAAAGTTCATTTTTCAGTGCTGCTCTCTTCTTTTTCTGTAAGCTTATTTTGTAATTAAACTAATCCCTGTTGGCATGTGCACACTGGGTCTAATTGCATCATTAGACAACTGCCTTATTAGCTGATCTACAGTGACAAGCCAAACGTATCTTTTGAATTCCATGGTCTCAGCAAATTATTCAAAATCTTTTGTATGTCATCTCACAATACATGGACACACTCAACATAGTTTAAGATGGGAAACTGGAAGCATCAGACCAAATTAAATTGAAAAATGCTAGGGAATCCTTGGAAGACTGGCATTTGGACAAATCAGTCATCAATACACAGATAGTGAAACCATATTTACACACCATTCAAAAGAGACAGTAAGAAAGCCAAGAAGGAAACAAAAAGACCAGAACACATCCTCTCCAGTAGCCAATATCCAGATAAGCAGGGATTAATACCAGACAAACAATCAAGCAGAAAACAATACGCTAATCAAGGAACGACCAAAAAGAAAACCACACACGCCACCAACACTGACAGGGAGTAAGCCCCATATTCATTGGCACTGCTGATGTTACCTATAATGTTCATTGGATAATGAAACATCTTCAAACAAGCAACCAAGCTCAGAGAGTATCAAGGGTTCCATATAATGCATGGTCTGAATTCAAATGTTCAACTATGCAGCCTTTCCCATTTCAGTGAATATTCCTGACAAGGTTAACAAGTTCTGCATTTTTTTCAGTACTGCAAATTCAATGTCTTATTAATAAGATATAGAGCCTGAGTGGCGTAGCAGGCTAATGCCTCCTATTAAGACAGCATTTAACATCCAGCTGCCTGCAATTACTGTGAGTTCTAATCTCACCAGGCTCAAGGTTGACTCAGTCTTCCATCCTTTCTAAGGTGGGTAAAATGAGGACCCGGTTTGTGGGGGCAATAAGCTGACTTTGTATAAATATACAAAAAGTATGAAGGCTATTGCTTAACGCATTGTAAGCTGCCCTGAGTCTCCGGAGAAGGGCGGCATATAAATATAAATAAAAAATAATAATAATAATGAAACACTAGATCTGATGAATTTCAAAAACACTTTCCAAAAAGTCAGACTCATAGGAACAAATAAATAAATAAATGCATCTTTACTCTACTTCCTGATACTCATTGTGCCATATTTGATTTAAATCTTTCCTGTTTCCCCTAATACAGATACTCCTTGACTTACAACCACAATTGGGACTGTAACTTTCATTGCTGAGTGATGCGGTTGTTAAGTAAGTTTTTTCCCAATTTTAAAATGATTTTTGCCATGATTGTTAAGTGAATCATGCCATCATTCAGCAAACCCAGCCTCCCCCCTTGAGTCTGCTTGTTGGAAGTCCCATAGAAAGATCACAAATGGCCATCATGTGATCCTGGGACACTGTAACTGTCATAAATACATGTCAGTTGCCAAGCGCCCAAATTCTGATCACAGGCAAAAGTTGCAAGTGTGAGCAAGGTCATGACTCAGTTTTTCAGTGCTGTCGTAACTCCCAACTGTTGTTAAAAAGAATAGTAAGTTGAAGACTATCTCTATGTGCATTAAAAAATTTGAAACATAGAGGCTGTAACCAAGGGTGACCATCCTGTAGTACATTAGACGTTGCTGTCAGAATAGTTTCTCCTTATCCTTACAACAGCCAACACACAAAAACTCTTCAAACTTGATAGGAGGGTAGGAGGAGAAAAAATAGAAAGTGATTATAGGTGACATAAATAGAACAGAACAGAACAGAACAGAACAGAACAGAATTCTTTATTGGCCAAGTGTGATTGGACACACAAGGAATTTGTCTTGGTGCATACGCTTCTAGTACATAAAAGAAAAGATATATTCTTCAAGAATCATAAGGTACAACACTTAATGATAGTCATAGGGAAAAAGTCAATATAAATCTTAAGGATACCAGCAACAAGGTTACAATCATACAGTCATAAGTGGGAGGAGATGGGTGATAGGAACGATGAGAAGATTAATAGTAATGCAGACTTAGTAACTAGTTTGACAGTGTTGAAGGAATTATTTGTTTAGCAGAGTGATGGTGTTCGGGAAAAAATGTTCTTGTGTCTAGTTCTTCTGGTGTGCAGTGCTCTATAGCGTCATTTTGAGGGTAGGAGTTGAAACAGTTTATGTCCAGGATGCGACGGGTCTGTAAATATTTTCACAGCCCTCTTTTTGACTCGTGCAGTATACAGGTCCTCAATGGAAGGTAGGTTGGTAGTAATTGTTTCTAATTAACCACTGAAGTCTGTGTCTGTCTTGTTGGGTTGCAGAAATTCCCATGATATTGAAATTAGCATTATACAATATGTGGATTGTGCACACACATTCATCAGAATGACTTGTTCTGCCTCTGAATTTATGGCAGGGGATGGGGAGGTGTCCCATATTGGCATAATGGAAAAAGTGAGAAACCCTCAACATTTAGAATTTTCTAAAGTAAGATTTATTGCACAGTACATCCATTTTTTTTTTTGCAAATGTACATTCCCATTACACTTCCCCTTGGGGGTGGGCATTATTATGCAAAGTACAGAAAAGGAGTAAGAAATGGCAAGTCAAAGAAATTAAGGCATGATACTGTTTGGTGTTGTGATTAAGGTGCTGGCCTAGATACCAGGTAACTATAACTTTGAGTTCCACCCAAAGCATGAAAGCTGACTGGTTGACTTTGGGCCAGTCAGTCTCTCTCAACCTACCTCACCTCAGAGGGGGTTTTGTTGTGGAGGAAATAGGAGGAAGAAAGCATATTAGATATGTTCACTACTTTGAATTGCTAATAAAGTAGTAAAAGCAAGATCAAAAATTCCCCCTTTATCTATGGAAGACACACACAGTTATTTTTTTTATACTTAGGTTTTTGAGCTACCAAGTGAGATGCACAAAATTCATCTTCCCTAAATGGATCGATTTAATTAAAATGACGTCCCTGGGTATTTGATAGTAATATGTCTCTGAGGCTGGATCTACAAAAATGCTTCAGGTAAGGAATTCAAAAGGCTACTGTAACGATCACTTTTTAAAGGTTATTTCCTTTCCTTCACAAGTTTCATACCATTCCAGCCTATTATTCCAGCCTATCATATCATTCCATTTTATCTGATCATATACATTTGACCAGTGCCCCTCTGAACGGAGATGGCACATTAGTGCTCTCTAAATGTTTAAAGTTCAATGTCTCTCAGAACTGGTCAATGTGGAACACAAAACTACTGCCCAGAATGGCTGCTCAGCTTCAAATTCACTAACTGTCAGACCTGGAAGCCATCTTTTGAATTGGGCCTTCAGGCCTGCCACACTAACAACAACTAACTCTCTTTGAAAGTGAGATCTCCTAGGTTTCAAAGACAAATCTTTCCAAGCTCTACCTGAAAAAGAACAGAAACCAAACCTGGGAGATACATACATATATACATACATACATACATACATACATACATACATACATACACACACACACACAGAGAGAGAGATACACATATTTATATAATATTTTCTATATATTCTATATACAGATACATAGATCATCTATTTATATAGTATTTTCTATATATTCCTACACAAAAGTACCTTGTGCTTACTCTTTTTAATTAAAATCTGTTGTAAGATAAAATATAAACAGAAACAAAAGTTAAGAAAAAATTTTAAAGGAAGAAAAGAGATGCAGAAAGAGAGGAGAAAGAAAGAAAAATTAGTGGCTTCCAACTTTTTGCAGTGCAGGAGAATATAAAAATTTACAACCTCCACTTTTTGCTTTACATTCCTGAAAGTTTTCAAGCCATTTATATCACAACAAAGTCATTCTAGTTATCAAAACCTTCGAGTCAGTTTCAAATATCCAGTCCAGAAGCTTCCAAACAGAAACAAAATTAGATTCTCCTCTTCCATTAAAATAGTCAATTTTGCCATCTTTGCCATCTCCATCATCTCTACCATCCATTCTTCCTTTGTGGGAATTAGTGTGTCTTTTCATATTTGTGCATATAAGATTCTTGTCACTGTGGACATATATATTAACAAAGTTCCAACTTTTCTTTCAAGCTCTTTATCCATCAGACCTAAAAGGAAAACATCTGGTTTCAATTTTATATTTATTTTAAGAATTTTCTCAATTAGGATAAAAATGTGATCCCAGTATTTCTTTGCTTTATCACAAGTCCATGGGGGATTGGGTCGCTCAGTTGTCTTTTACACAATCACTGCTGTGCTTGTCTGCATTAATTTCTTAATTTCTTTCTCCTTAATTTATGTATCTTACCCCCTCAGCCTCCCTTCATCCACCTCTTCCTATGTGGTGTGGGGAAAAGGGCCCTGATGTTCCTGGAATGAAAATCATGTTATGCTTCCTAAGTCACAGTCAAAAGACCAGGTACTTAGTTCCTCTCCTGCCTGAAGAGACTGGGAGGGTCTCTAGCTGGACTTCCACCCTGCCCACGAAGCCCTCTTCTGTCTGTCCAACCTCCCCCTCAGAAGCAGGAAGGAGACTGGAGAGCCACTCAGCTGCCTTTGTGCTGTTCTTTCATTGGCATGATTAGAGCCACCTATGGCTGTTCTATGGCTGTCCTTTGTCTGGGGACTGCCACAGTGCTGGTCCTACACAAATGCCCCCACTAAAGCAGGAAATTGGCTTTCCAGGAGACAGCCTAAAGCAGAGGGTGAAAAGCTTCAGCTGGCCAATTGAAAGGACTTGCCTTTCACGGCAATCTTAAATTAACATATACAATTAGGGTTGTGTCACCCACTATTTAATGAGTCCTCATCAGCTGCCTGCCATTCAGTCCAGACGTATGCACAGGCAGGGCCCATCATGACTGGCACGTCTCTCCCTGAATTAACACAAATGAATCTGGCATTAATTGGATGGGCTGAACAAACATTATTGCTGCTAGCACCAAAGCGTATCCTTACACTCCTAGAACCGTAAATCTCCTTAAGCTTTCTGTAATCATATGCCCCATGTTGGTACATTAAACCCTCACAAACGTAAGGTGAAGCCCAGACAGAAGGCCGTTAAAGAAAAGATTAACGCACACAGGAAGAATTGTCGTTTGGATTTAGCTGATTAAGATAAATGAATTTGGTCGTGTATGCACTGCTAAGGTCAATGGTGGAAGGAAGAATTAAGATTGACTGACAGGACAAATATATATATATATATATATATATATATATATATATATATATATATATATATATACACACACACATACACACACACACACACACACACATTCATTCATTGTGTCACTAATGCATTATTTTTTATCAAGAAACAGCAATCTGTTTTGACTCCAAGAAAAAAAGATTGGTCTTTCCTTCATTGAAATAGCAGCATCAACAATTTTCTTATCTAACCTCTTCAAAGTTTCACATCAGTCACTGTCCTCTATGTACTGACCTCTTACTTGGAGAATCAGGGTTATAATCTCAGAGTTGCTTTTCAGGCTGAGATGGACAGCATATATACTTGGTAAATAAATATATACAGACACAACTAAACAATACTGATTTGCTGTACTGTGGTGTTGCAACAAGGCCAGAGATAATAGATGTGAAGTGCTCTAAACCACTGAAATGTGATATTGAAATACTTTATGATAGCATTAAGAAGAGACAATTTGGCGTAATGGTTAGGGCATTAGGCTGGAAACCAGGAGACTATGAATTCTAGTCCTGCCTTAGGCATAAAGCCAGCTGTGTGACCTTGGCCAGTCCCTCTATCTCTCAGCCCTAGGAAGCATGTACGGGCAAACCACTTCTGAAAATCCTTGCCAAGAAAATTACAGGGATTGATCCAGGCGGTTAGCAAGAGCTGACCTAAAGACACACACACAAATATCATCATTGTGTCTTTTGCTTCTTTAATTTCTCCAGAATACCAAATCTGTTTCCCATCATTTACTAAGAAAAATTTCTATTCGTGTATACTAAAAAACAACCCTACTGAGTTCAACAGGACTTAGGCCAATTAACTGTATCTTGACAGCATCGAAGTACTCAACTCTGAACAATAAAATGGTAGTGAAATAAATAAATTTTAATTCCTAATCTGAGATAATCAATGCTATTTCACTCTACTTTTTCATGCCCACCAGGCACAAGAACTCTATTTTTTAAAAAATAAAATTACGGTACCTTATTGAAAATGAGAACTGGGAATAAACGTAAGAAATTGCAAAATTCATGCAACTTGAATCAAGCTAATCAAGTAAAATTAGGCACAATCCAACAGAGTTAATCATGTTCAAATCACCGAGGATAATATCTATACATCCACCAAGAGATTCAGAAATATAATTTTTGAACACTTGGTCCAAAGGAGCGAAATATAATGAACTGTTTTTAAAACGAATAAAAGAAATGAGGAGGACCCAATTACAAATATGAAAAGATCAGTATTAGTGGATTTGCTGAAATCATAGAATATACCAATGCTGTTGATTAAGGCAAATAACAGAATGATAATTTAGAATCATCCATTATCTTGCTAAAAGACACCCAGGAGTTTAAAATAAAATAATATTTTAAAGATATAAAAATCACATAACTAACTGATATTATTCTACTTTTTGCAAAAAAAAAAAAATTGATATCATGTTTGGCCATCTCACAAGATATCAGGTTGAGATGGAAGCTTAACTGTTAGCAAATTTTGATTTAAAACATTCCTAGGATGTCACATAACTTCCTAAAATTTAAAAGTTAAGTTTGGAAGGACTTCTGGGTAAAGAGGATCAACTTTCAGGAATTCTAAGCATTTTTTGTTCCCTGTTATGATCTTGCATTGCGTTCAAAATAATTTCCAAGTCTAGCCAAGTTTGTACATGACTAAAAAAACAATAGGGCTGTTGATCAAAGAAGGGAGTAGATCTTTTCTTCTACTGCCATCCTCCATTCTATTAGGAGGTACTACCAAACCTGAATAATAGGACACCCAGGCATTAACAGGTGAACTTGATTTTTGGATGTCATTTCAGCTGCTTCCCAAAATGGCCCTGCCCTTTATCCATCAAACACTCAAATTAGGGCAACCATATGTGAGCTACAAAACCCTGGCTTGATGTCAACAAAAAGATTTCTGTATAATACTCCTTTACTACTGCCATCTAGACTTCTCCAGCCCAGATTTAGCATCAAAAAAATATCTACAATAAGTACCTTTGGAGCCTCATGAAGAAGTTGTTACATGCGTTGCAGCCAGGGGTAGGTTCTACTTACCTCCGCTACCAGATTGCAATGGGAGCGCGCGCATTCACAGATCATTCATGATGACATCCGGACAGGTGGGTGGAGACACCCACCGCCGTTACTACTGGTTCACAAGAACCAGACCAAACTGGGAGCAACCCACCACTGGTTGCAGCTCAAGGAATTACCTGCTGCTTGTCCTGCAAGCTGGGATCGGGATATTTTTCTGGCTTTGGTGGATGTTCTTGGTACCTTCCCCCAAACTGGGATAGTATCATAAAAACCAGAAGAAACTAGACCAAGAGAGGATTCTAATAGTCCTGGATTCTGACAGCTGTACTCTCAGTGACACTAGTCTGACCACAATGTCCTTCTAAACCTCTCATCTGAATGGTTGAAAGCTGGAAAGATATAGAGAAATCATTGCACATGAATTCTTGGTCTTATTTTGAGCTTTTCACATGTTCAGGCAAACAGCTCTAATCATTTCCAGTAGCACTGAAGGCTGAGAGAGAGTGACTGGCCCAAGATCACCCAGCTGACTTCGTGCCTAAGGCAGGAATAGAACACATGGTGTCCCAGTTTCTAGCCTGACGCTTTAACCATTAAACCAAACCAGGGGTGATATTCACTTACCTTCACTACCTGTTTGCAAATGTGAGTGTGCATGCGTGTACGTTTCTCTCTTGCGCAACACCTCTGCTCATGCACAGGACCTTCTGCGCATGTGCAGAGCATCAAAAAGGGGACATGATGACGTCCAGGGGACATGAGCCTCCTGCAGCTGCCGCTACTGATTCACCCGAACTGGATAGAACCAGCTGAATACCACCACTGGACCAAACTGGTTTGACTAAAACTTGCAATGAAATTAAAAATGGTTAGGAAAAGAATTCACACAATATTGGTGGAAGAATCCCAGAAATTCAATTGGAAGCAGGGGGACCCTTGGTGAATATCTGATAGAGGAAGGTATGCACAACTAGTCTACTTTATGTTCTTTGCCATGCTGCACAAAAGAAATTCAGTGGTGTATATTAGTCTGACATTTTCAATAAGCACTCAGGAATGTTCTCCTCCTGTTACAGAGATTAATGGCTATGATTAAAAAACCATGGTATGCTGGACAGGAATAGATAAACAGGTATAATATTGTATGAAGATTTTCATTCACAGTTGGTAAGATGGTTTCCTAGTCTATTTCTCACTGTGATGTGTTAGTTTCCAGTTCTTGAATGGAAGATGGCATTGAATATCTTGCATATATCAATTGAAATACAAATGTGTTGATTAATTCCAATTCTGAAAACCATCCAAAAGTATAACTTCCACTAAAAGGGTTTTTTTTTTGTTTTTTTTAGGAGGGTCACAGCAAAACTCTTAAAACCAACAACGTATAACACAACGCAACCTTCCCATCACAGCACCATAGCAATCCATATTACTGACCAGGGGTGAAATCCAGCAGGTTCTGACAGGTTCTGGAGAACCAGTAGCGGAAATTTTGAGCAGTTCGGACAACCGGTAGCAGAACTTTTGAGTAGTTCAGAGAACTGGCAAATACCACCTTTGGCTGGCCCCAAAGTGGGGAGGGAATGGGGATTTTGCAGTATCCTTCCCTTGGAATGGGATTGGAATGGAGATTTTGCAGTATCCTTCTCCTGCCATGCCCACCAAGCCACACCATTCCCACCAAGCCACACCCACAGAGCCAGTAGTAAAAAAAAATTGGATTTCACCACTGTTACTGAATCCCTGATCAATCCCATTCTAGCCTAATGCTTGGGAGAAGACCCATGTGTTCACAGTCTTCCAGAAATCTACATAGTAATGTTCAAATATTATTATGGTTTGTTGCACATCAGCCAGATGTTTGGATTGGATTTGGCATTTTTATCCATCCACTGAATCCTTCCCAAGGACCTGATATAGGCAGATGTCGTTTAATGGTGTTAAAGGTATCATCGCAGAATGTAAGCTGTTCCTGCCTTTTGCAATTGACTATGGTATTATTATGTGGTTCATGTCAGACACAAACAACCAGACTCACCCTTGAAGAGTTCAATTAGCTGTTTTATTGTTCAAGTTTAAACATAGGAATCTTCTCAGGTTAATGGTTTGCATCTGGGTGAGACTAGATTAAGCTTCAATGGCATTCAAGGGGAGATCAGACTTTGCCTTTTTGTTTTTTGGTTTTTTTTTTAAATTTATATTTATATGCCGCCCTTCTCCGGAGACTCAGGGTGGTTTACAATGCATTAAGCAATAGCCTTCATACTTTTGTATATTTATACAAAATCAGCTTATTGCCCCCACAAACCGGGTCCTCATTCTTGTGTCCACATAGGGATTCTAGACTAAGCCCCTGTTTGAGTCCTCCAATTCATTCAACCAGTCTCTTTCCTACAGTTCTTCACATGCGCAGCCAGATGTTTAGACTGGATTTGGCACATGTACTTATCACCTTCATCCAGACTTTCAATGTTATTTCCATTTAGCATCTTGATTCCTTCAGTTTCCACTATTTTTCCCTGTTTCATGGTGGATGTGACACATTTATCCAGTCCAAAATCCACAGCAATAGCTGCAGTGTCAGGAGTACCCACAGATTAGAAAAATAACAGTGAGGATAACTGCAATTGAACAAAGTCCTGCCTTTTTTTAACATACAGTACACCATACAAAGCTTTGATCATACATTTCACAGCCATCATTTTGACTTTTTTTGATGCTTCCTCCACATCTGGCTTAGCGTATTAAGACTAAATTATGTTGATTCCAAAACTATTTCCCACCCATCTTTTTCAACAATCAGCAGCAATGTATTTTGGAGTATACATTGTTTTTATTGCTGGGAAT
This sequence comes from Ptyas mucosa, assembly GCA_012654045.1. NCBI lineage: Eukaryota > Metazoa > Chordata > Lepidosauria > Squamata > Colubridae > Ptyas > Ptyas mucosa. Next base: position 13,285,410 of record WNWU01000017.1, on the reverse strand, counting down.
TTAAACCCAGTTTTTATGATGGATATTGAATGTAATAAACAGTTTGTGATAAACAACATAGTTACCGTTTCTTTTAGTTGTTCTTGCCACTGTCATTGCAGTAAATTAAATAATTACTTTTGTGTTCTTTCACTGTAGGAATTTGCAGTCTCTTCTTGGCCGACCAGCTCTTTCAGGTTACACTGTTTTGGCTCAGGCACTCAGATGCAGCAGCTGAAGCCAATCACCACAGCCTGGATGGCCCATTCAGTCTCCTGTCCCAGGGATGACCTCCAACTGTTTATGATCACAATCGATTTTGTGGGGAGGAAGAAGAAAAGCATACTCCATCAGAATCTGATGGGGGAAAGATAGGTGAACTAAAGACTGCGTGCATCAGCATTTCAAAAAGTAGGAAGAAAAACATGTCTTTCTCTTCTTGAGGATGGCCTGTATTTAGACATAAACCACTCTTAAAATTGTCATATTGCCATGAAAGAATTAAACAGGAAAGCAGAGCTTGATATGTATCTGGTTTATAGCAAAACTATGGTCCGATCCAGCTACTGTTCTTAGCATATTATTATTTTTGAAACGTGATAGTGGAGCACAGTCCTCGCAGACTCGAGCACAGCCCAAAAAGTTCCAAAGGTTTACATTTTTGTCTCTCACTCTTGGTTGGTTTCTAAAACACACAACATCTTGAAAGTTGCCCTTCTTGTTATGTGAAGATTGCAGCTGATTATTATTTTTCAACCATTAAGGTCTTAACCAGGGGTGAAATCCAGCAGCTTCTGACAGGTTCTGGAGAACTAGTAGCAGAAATTTTGAGTAGTTCGGAGAACCGGCAAATACCACCTCTGGCTGGCCCCAGAGTGGGGTGGGAATGGAGATTTTGCAATATCCTTCCCCCAGGAGGGGGGAGGGAATGGGGATTTTACAGTATCTTTCCCCTGCCACGCCCACCAAGCCACACCACACCCACCAAGCCATGCCCACAGAACCAGTAGTAAAAAAATTTGAATGTCACCACTGCTCATAACCTTATGTTACTCAAGATTTGGTTTCAGAGACAAATGGCAGAATAAGAATTCATCTGCAAATTTAACATGATTTCTAACAGACTGACTCAAGACTGTATTCAGCAAGTGACAGTTCTTGGCTACAGCGCACTTGGCTGATCCCCCAAATCTGAGAAAGGTTGGATCTGTTTAAATGCATATAGATGGGAAAATGCTAGGCAATCCTACCTCTGTACGCAGGATTGGAATGTGAAACATCATTCTAGAAGACAATGTCAATGCCATTTTTTCAATTGCTGCCATGAAAATGACAGAACACGTGCGTTCAGGTTTAGATGTACAAATTAGGCATGAGATAGACATGTTTCATTGATGAATAGTAAATATAGATAGTGTTGTAAGAAAATGTGGTCTTTGTTTACAAGATATTTCTTATGAGATTATGTGCAGTGTCTGTGTTGAGTTTGTTTGGAGATTCTAGCAGGGGAAGGCAGCTATTGTATATCTTTTACTGAAGATCAGTACATTCCTTCTATCTAGGATGGTTTTCCTCTTCACCAAGTACACAGTTTTGAGAGGGATTCACATGGAGTGGGGAGGGAGGGAGGGGGCGCCCGCCAAGTTAACACAACCCTGACACCAGATCAGCTGACTCAACCCTGGAGATCGATGGGGTGACAGATGTTGCAGTCAGATGACCCTACAAGTCTCAATCCATGTTTTTCTCACTCACTACCAGTAACAGTTGTGCACATAACACTCCTTTCCCAAGACTACTCCATAGCTTTGATGAAATAAGTTGTGATCCATGAAAGTTTAAGCAGTAATAAATAATGTTAGGATTGGTTTGTTGCCTGGACCTCAAGTTTTTCCAACTGCAAGCTCCATTACCTTGATGACATATAAAGCCACTGAGAATGTACTTATTTTATCTTCCGTTTCATTAGAAAGTAAAAGGGCAGTCATTAATATATAATTTATACGTGTACTTAGTTATATAAAACAGACAAGCAATATATTAATTTACCACTAGCCTTTTCAATAGAAGCGTGTGTCATTAAATTTAGTAAACGTTATTTCTGAATTGACATGTAAAGCGACGGTCCCTAACCATTTTGGATTCACAGACCGGCAGCAGCAGCAGTGGGGAGGAGAGGGGATGGCTGTGCACTTGTAACTGAAGACTGCACATGCACAAATAAAGCTTCATGCACTTGCCTGCTGTTTGCGCTGCCTAGCTCCCAATGGGCCATGGACCAATACTGGTCCACCGATGGGGGTTGGGACAGGGGTGGGTTCTAAATTTTTTTACTACTGGTTCTGTGGGTGTGGCTTATTTTGTGGGCGTGGCTTGATGGTCATGTGACAATTATTTAAGATTTAGCAGAGGTACTGGTCTACCAGGCTTTTAACTGCTTGCACAGCTGTACGATCTACCCATTTATTTTTGCAGGCATTGATCTACTCATGTATTTTTGCAGGCACTGGTCTGCCCATTTATTTTTGCAGGCATCGGTCTACTCATTTGTTTTCTTTTAACACTGATCAGCTGTAGGGTGGCCCTTTGAAGCCCCACAGCAAGAGTTTAAACAGTTTTTTTCCCTCTAGCCATCAGCTGGGATTCAGGAGGCAGCAATAGATTGGGGGTGGGGGCAAATAAAAGGTAAGAATAATGCGGGGGTGGGGGGACAGGGAGGGCAGAACTGGTTCGGTGATGTCATATCGTCACCGCTACTGTCTCGGGAGAACCAGGCCGAACCGGGGAACCCACCACTGGGTTGGGGTCCCCTGATGTAAAGGGTTCCCCCGCTGATATCCCAAGCACAATTCAAGGATCTAATTTTAAATGGTAAAGTCCTATTTCTTCTGTATATGCTCAATCAACAGTATGGCTAGATTCTTCATGCTATGCCAGCTATACAATTTATACAGTTGCCATCCAGTCAGAATGCATCATGCCCTCAATAAGTGCTTAAGCATTCACAGGTGCGGATCTGACATTTCCATAAGTAGTATTCTGCTCATTTCATGTACTCACTAATGCAAGAGGCAGACAACCTACAACCCACAACCTTAGGAGGCCCCTGATTATTATTATTTTTTTAAACCTGACCTCTAGAACCACTGGATCTTTTTCTTTCTTTTTTTGGCAATTGGTTGTTCACTATGATCACCACCATAGGAATCGAGGGCCAAATTCCTGCATCTGATAAAGTCTTTTAACCAACCAGCAATGATGGATAATACATACATATACACAGAGAGACAGCTTCCAACAAATGTTACAAATCCAAAGTGGAGAAACAAGAACCAAAAGACATTTGCATGTCATTAACTTTGCTCCTCCTCCTCTTCTTCTTCTTCTTCTTCTTGAAAAACTTCCAGTTTGGAGACATGGGGAAACCTTCCTACTATATGTTCTACCCACCATACAATCTTTTGCAGATCATGTTTTACTAACAAGTTTCACTTGTTAATAACAAGTTAGAGATAATACATTATTATCTCTTATGTTTTTACTTTGTGAATTACCCACAGTCCCTGGGGTCTAGGTGATGTACACTACTATTTCATCAATATAGCTTGGGAAGCTGAAGGTGGGGGAGAGTTATCCATTGCCAGATTTCCCCGTTAGCCATCTCCACCCAGTACACAAGCACCTTCTTCAAAGTACACCAGTCAGCAGCTATTTTTTTTTTTTTAATAGCCTGGATCTTCCAGCCTCTAAAAGCCTTTAGCGTTTCATGTCACATCTCTTTGTATAAGTAGGTTCTGCCTGGTTTAATATTTCTATTCATGCCCGATTTGAAAAGCGAGCATTAGAAGAAAAAGAAATAGAACTCCTGAATGTTAAGGGAATAGGAGAGAGCGTTATGCGCTCACTTAAGATAATAAGCTGAGGCCTAAATACTCTGCTCAGCTGAAAGCTGAAAGCTGAAAGGCACAGCTATTTGCTTCTCAGGACTTCTTCTAGAAACTTCTAAGCTTAGGAAGAACAGTGGATAAATTGCCAAAAATAAGATTTATCTACATCGGACCCGCAGCTAAGGCTGACCTTTGGGATTTAAACTTGTTTCTTGGGTAGTGGGAGGCTTGGTTTGTTTGCAAAATAAAGAACAAAAGCTGAGAAGCAAAAATGAATGATACTACTATTTTTCATCATAGAAGAGAAATTCTTAAGGCCTTCATTTCTGTAAGGGGCTGAGCAACCTGTGTCATTGCTCTTTCTATAATTCACTGATCTGCTGCTGTTGCTGACAATGGAGTTCTGAATGAGTGTTTCTTTGTACATCAGGTCCCTTCCAATTACCCCTCATTTCAGTGCACTGAAGTTTTAAATGCTGGTATTGTCCTCCTGAAATGTTGGGATTAGAAGAAGCCGTTCAGAGCTCAAAGGTTCAGGATGGAAGGAAAGTGCCTATCCCACTTCAGGAGAGTAAAACCTTTGATCTACTTGGGCTGGCAGCATTGGTTCAGTTGGCATGTTCTAAAACTTCATGGAAAATCTGGAAAAGCATTTTTTGGCATTGAGCGTGATTGGTGATGTTTCGATACCTTCCCAAATTTTCTTCTGGTGGACTCATAGGCCAATTGTTGTCCCAAACTATTTTTGGTGGTAGTATTATATACTATCAGAAGGAGGAGGAGGAGGAGGAGGAGGAGGAAAAGTTAGTCTTGTAACCAATATCAGTAGCAGTTGAAACTGGATTCATAGTTGAATGTCTTTAATATAACTGTTGGCTTCTGGGGCAGCTCCAGAAATATGGTAGATGTCACCAATATATCAGCTTTATTTTTAAACCCATGTTTGCTCTGTTCTGAAATACTGGTGTACTCAAACATGCATTTTTGAATCAATTAATAAACAACAACATATGAATTCCATTTCAGAGGATGGAAGAATCTTAAACTTGAACATGCTTGTTAGGAAATGATAATTTACTAACTTCTTGGGTTGGCAATATATAAACCTCAATATAGCTTTAAGACTGTATTGCTGTATTGCATCATACTGTGTCCTGATTGGTTAGCTCTGTAGCTAATGTCCTTAAGAGGGAGCTTGAAACATGGTTAGTTTCTCTCTGCTACTCTCTGCTGATCTTTGCTGACCATTATTGATCATTACTGCTATTTGCTGTGTTTGCTAGTGTTTGCAACTGTTGATTGTGTATGACTACAACGACTGGTAAGAAGACCTTGTTATTGGAATATCCCTGGACTATTGTTTACTATCTACTGCTTTATCTGTGTATGACCTGGACTGTTTATTGGACTGTGCCTTATTGCTATTTCCTAAAAGTAAACACAACTCAGTGTATTTGTGTGTTGGCTGTGATTATTTGCAACTGCTCAGTCACTTTCATGTACACACCCTTGCGACTCTAGGGTTGCTCTGCGAATTCCTCAACAATGCTGGTATGATTAGACCACTTCTAGGAAATCTCACTGAGTGAAAAAGTCTCTTAGAAACCTCCCTTTTTCAAACACTTGGCACAAATCATATTCGCAAAGCAATTGTAAAGCAGGATGTGTGGGCACTAAAATGGTAAAATGCTCCTCTGATAATTTTTTTCCTAGTCTATAATTAGCAATAAAGAACAGCCATTTCCTAAACATCATGCAGGTTATAAATTATGAAGCCTGCAGGTTGGTAATTAAGAAAATAATTCTCTGCCAAGCAAAGAATATATTTAATTCTTATTTTAAAAATGTATGGCAAACACTCTTTAAAAGATTTACACTTATAAGCAAGCTTTTGCTTTGTTCCTTCCCTTTTGTATGAATCATAGATCAATGCACTGAATGGATTTTTCCGAGATAACATGACAGTTTTATGTATAGAGCTCAGGAAGCATCATACTTTCTGTACACTCCAAACTAGATCCACAAATACGTTTATCTCATCTACTGCAATCCATCACCATTAAAATCAATAAAAATTGCAACTCCCGGAATTTGAGCCAGGAGTTAGCAAGCTCTCCAGATTCAGAACCCATATTTAACACCAAAATGAAGCCTGCTTAATTTTTTTAACACACATATCCTTTTCTGCCTTGTTCCTTTTGGTTTGTCTCCTCTGTCAACACTGCAAAGAGCTTGGAATGTTTCTTTTCCTGTACAGATTCCTGAGAATTACAAATTGGAGAAAGTCCTAAAAACCTGTCAAAGAATTTTTGATGTCCTTTCTAAACTCAAATCTGCATGAGATGCCCAACTCCTCTTTTTTTCCCTCCCCTTGGAGACCCCTTTGATCATTTCTCAGTTGGGAAAGCCCTAAAACAGATATAAATAAGAAAATGGGGAGAAAAAAAAACATGCCTCTAAGATCAGTTTTGATATAGCTCTGCCTACTTTTAGCCACTCAGCCTCCCAAACCTGTTATGTTACAGGAGTGTTGCAGTTCCTACAAGAGTTACTGCTGAGATGGGAAGCCATATCATCTTTATAAATTAATAAATAAGCCCAATCACTAAAGGATTGCTTGCCTTTACACTAAGCCAATAAATGATCTGCTCTTTCAAGATTTAGCACGTTGTGTGAACTCAGACAGGGCAATTTAGGTGAAAATGTATAAAGAAACCAGCTGTACCATAATGCATAAACATACCCTTACCATACAAATGGAAAGTAGAACTCGTATCAGTTTAATTCCAAACCAACATTCCAATTTAATTCCAATTTACAGAATTGCATGTCTTTTCCCCCTTCCCTGTGCTTTCTTTCTATCTTGCTTCTTCTTTTGGAATCTTTAAAATAAAGAAGATAAACTTTGTGGTTTCTGATAATATATCAGTGATGGCTAACCTTTTTGCCATTGTGTGCCAAAAGCGGGGGGAGCACCGGGGCAAGAGTGTGCGCGTGTCCACACCAATAATTCTATGCACCTCGCCCCCCTGCACATAAGCTTATGACCCCCCCCCGCGCTCCCCCCACTTTTGGCATGCAATGGCAATGTGGACCTGGTAGGCCCATTTTTCACCCTCCCCAGGCTCCAGAGGCCTTCTAGGAGCCTGGGGAGGGTGAAAATGGCCTTACCCATCCCTCCAGAGGCCCTCCGGAGTCTGGAAACGGCCCGTTTGCTGACTTCCGGGGGGACCAGAAGGCCTGTTTTTCACTCTCCCCAGGCTCCAGAGCCTTTCTAGGAGCCTGGGGAGAGCGAAAAATGGGCCTCCCCCCCCAGCCCTTCAGAGGCCAGAAACAGCCTGTTTCCCTACTTCTGGTGGGCCCAGAAGGGGCAAAAATGGAGCTGAGCTCATGTGCCCACCAATATGGCTCCATATGCCACCTGTGGCATGCGTGCTATAGGTTCGCCATCACATTAATATATTCTTCCTCAACTTAGTGATTTTAGACATTTTGGCTTAGAATTAAAGATATCAGAGATCAGGCCACAACCCACCTTTTCTTCTCAACCCACTAATTAAAAGTCACTTTCTGCCCGGTCCCATTTTATTTGTTGTCGCCTCTCATTACACATAAAGAAAATGTGTAATTTTGTACACATATTACACACAAACAATATCTGAGTGTATAAGCCCATTCCTGGCTAATCCAACCCTCAAATTTTAAAGAAGAAAAGCCTTAAAAACTGCACCACCTGTGGATAAGCTGAGCCCTTGAAATCTTCGCTTGTTTTAATATTCATGGATGGCTTATCTGCAGGCGGCACATTGAATGGTATTTTGGTTAAACATTAGAAGGTCAGTTTACCCGCAGATGGGCTTATGCACAAGTATCTACAGGACATACAAGTCCTTTCAAAAAGTATTACCATATATACTCATGGATAAACAATATATAGTTTGAAAGCCAAGATATTCAGACATGAAGGTAGAGAGGAAGGATTTCATGATATTGCCAGGCTGACATATTCAGAGAATGTGCTTTCGCAGAAGTCCAAACATCAGGTCTGTGTACGTCCTTGATGCTACCACATTACACCTAGGCCAGTGATGGCTAACCTTTTTGCCATCACATGCCAAAAGCGAGGTGACCACGGGGGGGAGTGCGCACATGCCCACATCCATAATTCTATGTGCCTTGCCCCCCCATGCTCCCCCCACTTTTGGCATGTGATGGCACAGTGGCTTTCTAGGAGCCTGGGCAGGGTGAAGACGGCCTTCCCCATCCCCCGGGAGGCCCTCCGGAGTCTGGAAATGGCCTATTTGCCGACTTCTGGGGGGACTGGAAGGCCTGTTTTTCACTCTCCCCAGGCTCCAGAGCCTTTCTAGGAGCCTGGGGAGAGCTAAAAGTGGGCCTCTCCCCCCCCCCCCCGTAGGCCCTCTGGAGGCCAGAAACAGCCTGTTTCCCTACTTCCGGTGGGCCCAGAAGTAAAGGTAAGTAGAACCCACCCCTGGTGCCATAAGTTCGCCATCCCAGACCTAGGCTAAATTCTTGCTCAGCTGCACATATATTAATCAGTATCTTTTAGACCCAGTACCCTTTATGACTTCATCACTGAGCCTTGATGGTGCAGTGGTTAGAATGCAGTACTGCAGGCTACTTCTGCTGACTGCCAACTGCCTGCAATTTGGCAGATCGAATCTCACCAGGCTTAAGGTTGACTCAGCCTTCCATGCTTCAGAGGTGGATAAAATGAGGACCCAGATTGTTGGGGGCAATATGCTGATTCTGTAAACCACTTAGAGAGGGCTGTAAAGCACTGTGAAGCAGTACATAAGTCTAAGTGCTATTGCTATCTTAATTTAATGTGATTTTATTTAAAATACAATTTAGAGGCCACTCAGCTCTAAAGAAAAAAGGGAAAGGGAAAGGAAGTGAGCAAATCAAAGATAAGTTCATAATGAAAAAAATCATCTTGGCCCAAAGTTTGGGAGAATAGCCAACTCTTAAAGGCTTCCTGAATATCATCAGGTAGGAATCATCCAGCTCTCTGTGAGATATTATTTCACAGCATGCACCTTGATAGAGAAGGCATACCCCCTGAGTTGTGCTAGATGACACTACTTAATCAGTGGGATCCTAAGTGCTGCCACTCAGCCTGATCTCAGAAACAACTAGACACAAACAGTCCTTCAAATAACCAGGGTTTAAGCCATGAAGGGCTTTATACATTATAATCAGCATCTTGAATTGTATCTATAAGGCAACAGGTAGTTAGTGCCATATCCGGTTTGTGAAGCAGTGGAGTCACATGGATGTTAAAAGGCATGTCCCTCAGTACCTGCATTCGGAACCAGCTGTAACTTCTGAGTGAGGCCACAACATGTAGAAGGTGTCACAGTAATCTATTCATGAGATAACTGAGACACGAGTGACTATCTGAAAGTTTCCTAGTCTTAGAAAGATCACAACTGATGCACTACATGCAAGAGCCCCCTTGGCCACGGCTGCCATCTGCTCTTTTAGCAGGACTTGTGAGTCTAAGACAACCTCCAAATTGTATATAAAGACTCAAATAGGGAAGTGCAAAAAATAGAAAATCCCCAAATCCAAGCCATTCAGTCTTGTCCGAACTTGGCCTCTGTTCCTCTCTCTGCCAAACCTGCACAGTCTCTAGAGTAGACACTTGGACAGGACCTCAATGGCATTACTGAGTTAACCCAGCATCAAGATTTATAGCTGAGTATCATCAGTATATTGATGATATCAGACCTCAAACTGACAGACGAGCTCCCCCAGAGGTTTCATGTAAGATGTTAAACAAAAGAGGGAAACACATCAATCTTTCCAATCTAGTCATGCTGCTAATCAAAGAAACCTAAATAGTTTGAGGTTGAACCTTCTTTGCTCTTATCTTCGGTAAAATTGGAACACAGTCATCACTTATCCTGACTGTATTTTATGTATGTAATTCCAGATAAGGAAACAGCTTTCTACAAGTTGCATAATTTGCTAGTCAACCCTGTCTTATGTGACAGCTAAGCAAAGCCATTGTCTTACCTTGGCTTGCCTGAGGAGGAGCTTTATTCTCTGGGCTACATCTTTACTGTCACCTCACAGCTCCAACAGCATCCATAGCAAACTGCCATGAGACCAAAATGGCAGCACATGCAGTATTATCATCAGTCAAACGCCACATTATGTCCTAAGAGCTGGTGCAAGGAAGGAAATCATAGCCTTTGTATGATGATGTTCTATGTCATGCAGTTTCTCATTTGCCCCTTCCCCCCTTGTCCATCCCCACCAATGGACATATACACTTCTCACTCAAAACGTATTTTCTTGCCACCCACAACCAAGCAATGGGCTTGGGGGTGGGGGGGTGGGGACTTAACATAGACATAAAAGGCTACTATATTTAGGAATGCTAATGAAAGCAAATGCTCCAGCCATTAACCTTCAAGAAAAGCAAACCTGGTCTGGTGCTTGAAATATACCACAGTCAATATTTCCCCATGACAAATCTTAGTAATGAATAATTAAGGCTTTAATATAACTTTTTGTGAAAAATCCTTATTTTGCAAATGATGGCCTTTAACCTACTCCAGCATTATTATGCTTTATTAATAAGAGCTGGGGTGAGAAGTTGATGCAATAAATGTTTTTTTTATAGCCGATTGGAATCATTCTGGATATTCGACTTGGTTTCTTTTCCGACTTTACATAGAGCCCCTGCTGGGAGAGCTGCATGAACATTTCACAAAGGAAGATTTAATCTGGAACAAGCTTGTGTCTCACAATTTGTTTGCCTGAGGTCAAAGAGTTTTGTCCCTTCTAGTTACGGTAATGTCTTAGAAATAAATCATTCAGCAAATACAGATGTCAGAGCTTTGAAAATGAAACGTTTAATAGTTTCTCTCAGGATTAAATTGGAATTGAGTGGATGCTATCCTTTCAGATGCTGAAGTGTGTTTTTTCTCCTCTGCTGTCAGGAACCACGAGTTTCCCATAGCCCATATTTTTTTTTCTTCAGTAAGTTCCACTGAAGTAAGGCAGGGATAGTATGCAAGGATATTATTCTGTTTTGTCAGGGTAATGATGATTTAAAGTTGACCAGCCAATGTAAGACTGATGGAACTGTAAAGCAGATGAAATGTAAGGCTGATGCAATGAGAATGAATCAGCATTGGTATAGCCAGTTGCTTCTGAAGGGATCCTCACAAGTCTTTTACCACTTTAAAAGGTGTCTATATTAAGGCAGCCATGAGAGGGTGTATCTCTCTCTCTTTGTGTATATCTCTCTGTGCGTCCGGTATCCTTTGCTGAGTTCTCCATGTAGAGTTAAGAAGAAGATTGATTGCATGTAAGGTATTTGCAACCACATATATTTCTGTATATGTCTTGTATATAAACCACTGTTAAACGTCTAAGTCTCTGTGTGCTGTGTTTTGCTCATGGGTTGTCTCCAAATAGTAGTCACACTGCAAACACCCTGACATGTTTCTTTCCTAATACTGAATCACATGACACCTCTTGCTTTTTCTGCTTAAACTGAAAGCCTTTGATTTCCTTTGTGTTATGAAAGCATAATTTGCAATGAATGAAGTTCCTTGGTTGATGGAGCACCTTTGGATCTTGTTCAACAATTTTCCAGTGTGGCCCTTGGCCATTTATGGCTCCTCCTTCAAAAAGAATCAGAAAGGAGTGGAATCTCAAAATAAAAGTAGACATGAAGCTACTTTGCGATAAGCCCCCCCCCCCCCCGATAGGATTAATACAATATCAGGATATAATATTTTCAACATATCCGCTGTCTATCCCTTTAACTCCCTTCATACTTTGGATACCATATATCAGTAACCAGCCTAAGAACAGAGATTTATTTTACTTCCCTCACAAGGTATGAGACCAAAGAGCTGTAAAGCACAGAGGCTAAATGATACAGCTATCTTGCTTGTAAGATGTGTCCTCCAAAGTATAAGCAAGAGAATGGCAGCCATAACATTTTTTGTGGGTTTTTTTCTTCTACATTACTATCAATATCTACATATGAATGAAATTTATAAATCAGCTTTGGATTTGTCAGAGGTATCAATCTACAGCTCCCCAAATTCCCAATCAATAGTGACTATGCCATCTGATATAGTGGTGAAATCCGAACTAGTTTGCTACCGGTTTGCTGGCCATGCATGTGCGCTGCACACCAAACACACACTGCGTGTGAATGCACAGTGTGTGCCAAATGTGTGCTGCACACGTACACACACACATACATAGTATGCACCAAAAGGAGGCTTGAGAAGGTAAGTAGAACAGCAGGGGGGAAATCAGCTGTGGCACGAGATTTAGCTTTGCTAGAAAGCAGGATTTCCTGCTTTCTAGCGAAGCTAAACCCCACTGCACAGCTGATCCCCCCCGCTGTTCTACTTACCTTCCCAAGCCTCCTTTTGGCGCATACTGTGCATGGGTGTGCAGCATGCGCCAAAAGGAGGCTTGGGAAGGTAAGTTGAACAGCAGGGGGAAATCAGCTGTGGCGTGCAATTTAGCTTTGCTAGAAAGCAGAATTTCCTGCTTTCTAGCGAAGCTAAACCCCGCTGCACAGCTGATCATCAGAAATACCAGCTTCAGTATACCACCGATTCGAGCGAACCAGTAGTAAAAAAAAAAAGCTACCAGTTCACTCGAACCGGTAGCTTTTTTTTTACTACCGGTTCGCCAGAATCGGTAGTTTTTATCACTACCGATTTGCCCGAACTGGAACAAACTGGTAGCATTTCACCCCTGATCTAATAAGCTATAAACTTCTGAAGAGTAGCAGATTAGAGAAATTTGCAACAAAAGACAATAACTGAAGTAAGGGAAGAAAACAGAAATGGTTTCTGTGTGAGGGTAAATCAAATAAATGATTCAAATATAGGAAGCCATAAAGAAGTGGAAGAATTAGTAGCGTAATCTGTTTTTTCTTCTTGATAGCATTCTACAAACCAGTTCCCCCATTTTTTGAGACTAATTCTCACTTTACTGGTGGCCAACAGTCAGATGTATTTGAATTTAAGCTATTCCTATTTGTACCTCTTCCGCATTAATTACCAAATTCTCCTTTAACAAATTTGCCACAAGGAAAGCAAATGCATTTGATGCATATAATACTTTAAGGATGAAGTAACTGCACAACTATTATCTGGAGAATAATTTGTTAAGCCTGTCCCTTTATGTTTATAAAAGCTTTTTTATATAATATATTGGTCTCTTGATACGTAACGATGTAATCCCAAATGAATGACATGACAAAATAAAGGATTGTTTAGCAGTAGAGGACTGTATTTGAAAAATATGTTATGAATTAATCCTAACTCATAGAAGTAGTTCACATGTTATCTCTAGATAAACATGTAGACCACATTACAGGTAGTTCTTGACTTATGACCTGTAACTTAGTGGCCATTTGAAGTTACAGTAGACCTGTCCCTCCCGAGAGCTGCTTATGATCTGGTCCTGAACTTACTGCTGCTGCTTGCCCTTATGACCAACTTCAGGGATGCTGCAGTTCTCCCCCGCCTATATCCCCATCCCCTCCTCACTCAGTCCTGGCAGTCCTTGGGCCTTTCTCCCACCCCAACAGACCCAACACTTACCTTCCAAAGATTTCCTGAGCTCTGGAGCTTGGGTTAAGGAAGCACAGCAAGCCACTTCATTGCTCGGTCATGTGGCCTGATCCTAGAAGCAGCTGCTATTTTTTGAGTGGTCACACTGAATTGTGGTCATATGGAAAATGGCGGCTGCTTCTGGGATTATGTCATGTAGCCCAGCAGTAAAGTAGTCCATTCTGCTTCCCTAACACGGTCTGTGCAGTGCTGCCCCAGGTCTCCCAAGGCTTTGTCCACTCCTTGAGCCACCTCTTCTTCTGCTTCCTGCCTCTCACAGTCCTTGGACCTGCTTTTGCTGCCCCCAATGGATCCCCACAGACCTTTATTTCCACCACCACCCCCATTGCTGGGTCCCTGCAGGACTTGGGCCTCCTCTCTGCGCTCTGTAACTCATCAGGCACTTTGACAAAACTGGAAAGATTGGGAATTTTGAAGAGAGCCAGCTGATTAGCTATGTCTAGGGGGATTGTAAGGGTGTATGTAAGGGGTGACCATTATGAAATCGACATTATGTGGCCATAATGTGCGTATCCTGGGGGGGGACCGGTAAGATCCCAGCGACCGGTAAGATCCCACAGAGTTGGTCTCCTCCGGGTCCCGTCAGCTAAACAATGCCGGCTGGCGGGCCCGTGTGGGAGGGCCTTCTCTGTGGCTGCCCCAGCTCTCTGGAAGCAGTTACCTCCTGAGGTCCGGACTACCCCCACCCTATTGGCCTTTCGGAAAGTGGTGAAGACCTGGCTTTTCCGGCAGGCCTGGGGCCGTTGATCTCACTGTTCAATCTTGCGAGATCCGGCCATGGATGGTGTGCATGTGTTTTTAATGTTTTTAAAATGCTTTTATAATTTTTTTTTTAAAAAAATATGTTCACTGTTTGTATTGTTTCTATTGTAAGCCGCCCAGAGTCCCTTCTACGCCTAGAAATATGATGAATTAAATTAAATTAAATTATTTTTATAATCTGTCAATTGGGATACTTTGCTTCCCTTCTTCATCAACCTACTTCCTCTCCTTGGATAAATTTCTATCCGATTTTGTCCTCCTTTTTCTTTGCTTCCTTTCTCAGCATAAGAAGCCTTTCTGTTTTAACCCATTCCTATCCTTTTTTTTTTCTTTTTTGAGTGGAAGGATGGAGGATAATACATATGTGTGACAGAGAATGACTGGGTTTTGGGACATGTGTTGAATAGAGGTCGTTTTTCTTTCAGGTAAACGTCACTCTTGCATATTTAAATCAATACATGAGAATTGATAGATATAAGTAGACATCTGAATCTATAAAATACAATAAATGTTGTTGACAGCAATATACTAATAAATTGCATTCCAGAGGAAAAATTGATTACATTGTGATGTCTTTTTCCTTTTTATCAAAATCATAGCTTTTTTCAGCTGGTAGAAAAACTGAACTAAGTATGCTCCAGTTCCATCATGTCCACACTGAGGTTGTTCAAATAATAGACTGTATGTTTTCCTCCAGACATTTGTAAATTGAGATTTGTGAATGGTGAATGCCCATCTTTTTTAAGGCAACTTGCACAACCGATTTGTTCAACATTGACTGACTCTACTGCCATAATTACACCTCAAAATAAATCAAGGAATTTGAGCAAGGTGGTAGTGTTAATTAGTGTGTTCCTTGAGAAATGTCTACTCTTTCATATGCTTTTCATCCTTTTGAGTGTTGCTTTCATTCAAGTTTGTTTGAAGGATGAGATAAAATAAACGTGAGCATTAAGAAGACTTTTTGTCTTATAATAGTAAGCAATTCTTCTTTTTCCTCCATACTTTTACCATTTGATTATTTCTGTGCCATCAGGTTGATTTTGACCCATAGCAACCACATTTTTCCATGATAATCCATCTTGTTGCTGGTGGTCCTATTCTTTCCTTTCCTTCCACATTTCTCTCCATTAGGGTCTTTTCCAGAAAACTAGGTCTTCACATAATGTGAATAAAGTAGGATAATTTGAGCTTGGCCATTTTTGCATTCCCTATACTAAATTTTTGAAGGATTCTGAGGGAAGTCTGCATTTTTTGCATTCTGTAAATTAGGACTTCTGCAAAGATTCATATCTAATTCAGAACATGTATGTAACACTACCACAAGCATCTAAAAGCAGCTCTATCTTTTCTTTGCTCTACAGCAGGGGTGTCAAACTGGCGGCCCACGAGCCAGATGCGCCACACCCATCCCAGCTCCACAAATGGGGAAATTGTTGCGAAATGTCATGTTACGGCAACATGACGTGGTAAGATGTTACACGCAGGCTCTACAGGGATGCCTGCTGCAACTGGGACACATTCCAGAGAAAGGATGCATTTGGTTAAGGTACTCCTGACAGGATCTATGAACATGCCCACACCTGGATTAAATCACCTTTTGCCCTTCAAATATGGATTGCTGTAAAGCATTGTGCACACAGTGATATAAATAACAAACAATGAACATGCAAGAAGACATCTTTGATATTCTTAAAGAAGAAAAGGAAAGATTAGTCTATTTTCCTAGCCTATTCTTGATTTTTCTCTTAACTCCATCCTTTTACACACCTACCAATCATGCTGTTTTCTTTCAAGATAAGCATCATTATACAACATGTAGAAAAGTAGTAAGAAATAGCAAGCAAAAAAAGACAGGAGATAAGAGAAACTTACCAGGTTGTACCAACGCCATTTACTATACCTTCTTTTTTCTAGCCTTACAAATCATGTTTGCTCCCACTGTATCCATATCATGCTTCACATATTGTCCTTTATTCTTTAAATTTTTCACTACTCTAATGAGCCTCAGTCCCTTGCAATTGCTAAATTTGTGGTCAGTCTAGAATAATTACTCTATGTCCCAGCAACCATTAAACTATTTAAAGTTCTGAGTATGACTTTATATGTTGCTCAGCTGTATGCCTATGTCTTCTAACTTGGAAGCAATTTCATTTTTTTTTTAAAAAAAATCTTTTTACAAGTCTACTACTTAATCTCTAATGTTTTAATAGAGCTGGAGCTAGGTTGCATTTCCCTTGGGGCCCAATTAAGATTTTGTCATCTCAGATTTTGGCTGAAGCAAATCCATTGGGAACTTCCTTGATCTACCTCACCTTGCTAGACAGGTTCTCTTGTACTGTGAGAAGACGAATTAATGATGATATGACATAGCACAGTCTTTCTTTGCCAGCCTTATTCAACTTCAGTTGAACTGAAGCAGAGCATTTGGGATTTAGACACCCAAACACAATAGAGCCAATGCTGCCCATCCCTTTTATAGTATAATTCTTTCTTTGTGTCAATTCCCCCTAGATATGTCTTCAATATTCTACTTGCCCCTCATGAGTGACTATTTACCCTGGCCCAAATTGGCCCACTATCTATTAGGGCATAACTGGAAGATATGTGAGTCTCCCATATGAAAACTATTCAGACATGGAAGAAAAATCTGTTTCTCATGAGCTATTAAAATATCAATTATACACCCAAGAGGCCATTATCCTTCTTTGGGTGATCATTCTTCAAAAAGCTCTATGAAGGTTGTAAAATGTCTGTCAACAGCCAAAACTCTTAGAAGCTGTCTGGTTCCTCCATCAAGTTCTTGATTCTGTTAATTATTTCAGGACTTTCTTGCATCTTTTAAAATTTTTAAATTATATTTATTTTGTTGATGGTCTTTTTTTTAATTGTGTTTGGTCTCCATAAATAAACTTTGATTGATAGGCTATCATCATTAGATCCTGTGCAGAACACCCTTGGGCAGTGATTGTTTTCCAGTGGTTTCAATTATTTGCAGCATTTTCGGTATCGTTCGAAGAGAAATTAATAAGATCTTCCTTAAGTGTCTGACACCAAGTTTTCTTAGGCCGGCCTTGTTTACTCCAGGAGAGTATCCAACATAGTGCAACTTTTGGATGCTGGTCTTTAGATATATGTAAGACATGGCCAACAAGCAACATTCAAGGTTAATTCTCAGTTCTCAATAGATATTCTAAATCTGATTTTCATACTACCTCTTCATTAGTGATGTGGTTGTGATATGAGATGAGAAGAATTCTTCTCAAACAGCATTGTTGGAAAACATTTAACTGTTTAATCATCTTGGTTGTACACTTCCATGTTTCACAAGCATATATTGCAGTTGGCATGACAACTCTCTTGCAGTGTTTTATCTCTGTGGTAGTACTTATGGCTGCCATAGAACAACATGCATTGAAACATAGCCACTATCATTCCTATTTGATGGTCAATATCCTTATCTATACCTCCATCAATAGACAAAATGCTCTCAAGATAAATAAATTGCTGGACTTGTTCTACAGCCTGGACAGGGACTATATAGGCATGTTATCTTGAGTGCTTCCAACTTGCATAAACTTGGTCTTCTCAAAATTTGCCACATAGACCCAGGGACAGAGCATCTACCCTTCTTCCATAACATGAGATCAGGAGAACTTCAGAAGGTAAGTGTGGAAGTGATGGGCATGTGGGGAGGAGGCCCAAGCACTGCAGGTTTTCAGCAGGGAGAGACAGAGAGAGAGGTGGAAGGGTGCTGCAGCAACCTGTGGTGGGTTGTAAGGGTGTATGACTGAAAGCCCTTTACAGCCACCATAACTTTGAAATGGGGTCAATTGTAACTTTTAGGGGGTCTGTTGTAATCTTGAATGTTCATTAAATGGCCTATCATACCTCAAGGTTTATCTGTACTGCACTAGTGAGGCCACACTTGGAATACTGCATCCAGTTCTGGCCAATAAGATACAAAAAAGATGATGAGATTCTAGAAGGTGTACAGAAAAGAACAGCAAAGATAATTAGGAGACTGGAGGCTAAAGCACATGATAAACAGTTGTGGAAGTTAAATATGTCTAGTCTGAGAAAGAGAAGAACTAGAGGTGAATGATAGCAGTCTTCCAATATTTGAGGGGCTATCACAGGGAAGACAACCTATTCCCCAAAGCACCAGAGGACAGGATAAGAAGCAAGGGATGGAAATTTATTTTTTAAAAATCCAATCTGGAACTGAGGAGGAATTTTCTGACAGTGAGAACAATTAATCAATGGAACAGCTTGCCTCCTGGAGTTGTGTGGACTCCATCACTGGAGGTCTTCAAGAAAAGATTGGATATCTATTTGTCTGGGATGCAATAAGGTCTCCTGCCTTACACAGGGGGTGGACTAAAAGACTACAAAGTCCCTTCTAGCCCTATGATTCTAAGAGATTAGTATCTGAAAATCAGCTCTACACACCAGTGGTGGGTTTCTACCAGTTCGCCCCAGTTCGAGTGAATCGGTAGCAGCAGTGGGAGGCTCTGCCCACCTGCCTGGACATCATCATGGATGCTCTGCGCATGCGCAGAAGGTTCTGTGCATATGCAAAAGTGTTGCGCACGAGTGCTCACAGTTCTGAACCAGTAGCAAAGGTAAGTGAAAACCACTACTGCTACATACCACCTTCAAAGCCTGGAAACTATGTCAAAAACTTGTCTAAAATTGAAAGCACTGACACAGAAGAATGGAGAGAGACCTTTCCTCTTCCTTTTACAATTCTTGCTGAATTGAGTTGCTATCAGAGCCAAGATGAATTGGACTGAAAGCTAAGCACATTTGACATTTACAGTGCTGTAGGAAAAAAATGTAGTTGGATAGGCCTAAGCGGAATTGAGACAATGCTCTCTGTGATTTCAGTAGAAATGAACAACCATCAAGGTTAATGGCTATTGATAAAGCAATGCTCCATGAAGTTGTCCAATCACTTTCAAAACGATGGCCATCCTCTCATTTTATGGCAACCTATTCCACTGTTTCTATTCTATATAAAATTAGTTCAGGCACAAACCTCCCCAAATTAGTATTAATCAGGCCCCCAAGTTCAAATATTGTTAAGGAATATTCTCCCCATTCCAATTCTCCATGCCCTGCTTGAAAGCTGTACATTTCATAAACACATGTGGAAAATTGTGAACTGTGGGGGATAATTATGGTATGATTGGATGAATTCAGTGGTAAGCTTTGTCCTGATTCTTTCCTCCTCCTGGTCCTGTCTGCATTTTGGAGGTTTCAAAGGGCCTCATTCAAGAGCCAAAGGGACCAACTGAACAGAACAAAGTTGTATAGAGCAGTGTTGGTCAACTTACTCTCTTTAAGATGTGTAAAAATAAAGGGTAAAGGTTCTCCTCGCACATATGTGCTAGTTGTTCTCAACTCTAGGGGATGGTGCTCATCTCTGTTTCAAAGCCGAAGAGCCAGCGCTGTCTGAAGATGTCTCCATGGTCACGTGGCTGGCATGACTAAATGCCAAAGGTGCACGGAACGCTGCTACCTTCCCACCAAAGTGGTCCCTATTTTTCTACTTCCATTTTTTACGTGCTTTCGAACTGCTAGATTGGCAGAAGCTGGGACAAGTAACGGGAGCTCACCCCATTACGTGGCACTAGGGATTCGAACCTCTGAACTGCCAACTTTTTGATTGACAAGCTCAGCATCTTGGCCATTGAGCCACCACATCCCTCTGTTAAAATGTGTAGATTCTGAAAATTGCCCAGCCAGCATGTTCCTCAGCTGGAGTCCCCCAAACCCAGGAATTGAAGTTGTTATTGTGGTTGAGAAACACTGCTCAAGAGGAGAAACTTTTCCATCCTTGTGCCTGCCACAACCAGTCATATTTATGTACTACAGTATAACTTCAAACCTGGCACTTCTTGTGAGTAAAGAAATTGTAGAGCCATGTAAGGTTGTAAAATTGGGTGCAACTCATTTAACTGTTACTTTGCTTAGCAATGGAAATTCTAGTCTCAATTGTGATCATAAGTCAAGGACTACCTGTACATTCAAGACACAATTCTAATCATAGGAGCATGGACAGAGAGGTAGAAGGGCAGATCTGACCTATTAAGACTCAAACCCAATTCTTGAATGAGTACCAAAATCAGATGTCAGTATCAGGTGGGCAACAACACAGTCACCCCCCCTCCCCAAAACTCTCTAACCAAACTTAAACTTAAGTAGTGTGAGGGCAGCAGCTTGGTCTTTTCCCCGATATGTACGAACATAACCAGTTTCTCTATGACAGGAATCATTCCATGATCTCCTCTGTTAGAGGGGTCAAGTAGATGACTGAGTTGCCTCTCAATTTACCATCTTCTCTGCCTCTGTTCTCCATCCTGGTTCCTCATTAAAGGGATAGGAAGCCAGTTTTTGTAAGCATCCCTTCTATTCTCTCTCTCTCTCCCCCCCCCTCTCTCTCCCTCCCTCCCTCCCTCCCTCCCCCATTCATTTAGCACTTCAAGGACATTCTCTATGTTCAGTTCTCATTGGAAGATTTGATGCCTTCCCTGAATCTTTCTCCTCCCATTTTTCCCCCTTTCTTATATTCAACAGACTTTGTCTGAGACATCTGAGACCTCTCAGGGTCTTTATTTTTTAAGTTGCAGCCATTCATATTCAAAGCTACACAGTTGCTCTGGGGTATACGGGGATGCATACCTAGCATCTATCCAGAGTTAGATAATAGATTATGACATAACACAAAATGTCATGTATCCCTCCCTGTGCTGTCATTTGTCTGTGCTATACAGTGTCACTCAACAGGGGTTATTCCTGAGTGTGAAGTAACACAATGGCTCATGTGGTTAGAATGCTGGCTTGACAATCAGTAAACTTGTGTTCAAGACCGGAGTGCTGCTATGGGGTGGGGTGAGCTCCCGTCCTACACTCCAGCTCCTGCTAGGGACATGAAAGGAGCCCCCAACTAGGCTTATCCTGGGCAATGATCTTTTCAACCCAGAAGCGCCTCAGTGCCTCTGACATGAGTGCGATACGATCTCTGAGTGTATGTCCAGCTTTTCAAGCGAAGGCATCACATTGGCAGCTTCGTCCTTGTTGAAGGTGCTGAGGATCCTGGTAAGATCTGAAATGATGACCCAGCAGGTTGCAAGTTGTCTCCTAGGCATTTAAAATTAAGTTTAACAATAGCAGAGATCTAACAAGTTTATTTGCTCAGAATGTCTTCTCCTATTCCATCAGTCCTTTCCATTCTTGATGGGGAGGAGGGAGGGCAGCAGGAATCTCACCTCTAGATAAAGCACTGTGATGTCATCACCCACCCTGTATTCTGCTCCTGTAGGCCATTGAAGCATTCATGGAAATAAAAGTGACAGAAACTGGCATTCTGCATTGCAGTTCACCAGGTTTATATTACATTTTTGCTTTCTGCATTTATTTTTGGCATCCAAATTGGGTGGCAGACAGCTTGGTGGACGTCTGTGAGTCTGTCAAAATAATATCAAGGACACAGTGGTGGACAACAGTACGGTTATCTCCATGTTGAAATGTCCCATAGTGAGTTGCCCCCAGGCAAGTTAGAAGGAGCAAGTCAGCCAGGGTGAGTTATCCCATTCCAGCTTTTTTATCTAAGAAGTTGTGGGAAGCTATTGAAGAAGACTCTTGAGGATACCATGAATACCCAAGAAAACAAATAAATGGCTCACCAAACAAATCAACTCAGAATTCTCATTTGAGGCATAAATAATCAGGCTCATATTATGCTACTTCAGACACATTAGGTGAGGACCTAGCTCTGGGAAATGTGGAAGTAAAGAGAAGAAAGGAATGGCCAATGGCAAGTTGGATACAGGCATGATTTCTGTACCATTGGAAGACCTAAAGGACCAGGATGAGATCAGATCACCCTGGAAAAGATCTATCTAAGAGACTGCTAAGAGTTGACATTGACTTGATGGCACATACCGTAATCAATTAATCAGTCACAATCACATTTTGAATATTGTATTCTATTTTGAACTCTGTACATCCAAAAGGACATTTGAAAGAGGAAAAATAGAAGAAAAAGATTTTAAAAAATCAAGTTAGGCTACATGGAGAGCCATATATAGTATTTTTTTAAAAAAATTGATTTATATGCCACCCTTCTCCAGAGACTCAGGGCGGCTTACAATGTGTTAAGCAATAGCCTTCATACTTTTGTATATTTATACAAAGTCAACTTATTGCCCCACAATCTGGGTCCTCATTTTACCCACCTTAGAAAGGATGGAAGGCTGAGTCAACCTTGAGCCTGGTGGGATTTGAACTTGCAGTAATTGCAGGCAGCAGATGTAAGTGGATGTTAATCACTGCCTTAGTCTACTAAGCCACCAGGGTTGGGGGTTTTTTTGTTTTGGGTTTTTTTTGCAGATACAGATTTTCTGATGATCTATCAAATATTAATCAGATATGGTCCTATTTTTTGCTAAATCAGCCAAAGTTTCTAATTACTGTCACACTGTGACAAAACAGCAGAAAAGGAGTGACAAAAATTATCAGTCAAAATGCAACTCTCCTGTGATGAAAAATTTACAATATGGGGGCTTTGGAATAGGAAAACCAAGGTGAATGGGAACATAGAAGTGAATAAAATTAAGTAGGATGTGGATAGTAATGTGTTATTTGACAAAATTGTGAAGGATCACATTGCTGGTGGCCATGAGTTATAATGATCTCTAAATCTACTGTCAGATAATTTTATGCTGAAAATAGATAAATTTTAACAGATGCTGCAGATCATTACAACTCAGAGGAAGACAGGAATGCCATCTTAGCATCTTTCTTTGAACACCAGGTACTATATGACTGTAACAAGAGCATTGTGTAAAAGAACATCGTGCCCAGTGCTCTTGTGGGCCCAGGGTAAGAGATGTGGAAAAGAAAATGAAGGGACCAAGTCTCCAGAATGGGGAAGGTACTAGCATCATTAAGCTTTGCCCAACAATGCCTAAAGTTGATGCCAGAGTATTCCCTGTATTACTTCTGAAGTCTTGTACTGTAGCAGAATACTTGACACATATGACAAATATAGAAACAGGGTGGGACATTAATCATTCACAAATAATTCTTTATACTTATCATATGGCTTTCTTGGCAGTACAGCACCCTCTCTGAGATACGTATCAAAAAGTTAGTAGCATCTAGTGAAAAAGAACTCTTAACCAGTGGTAAAATCCAATTTTTTTACTACCGGTTCTGTGGGCGTGGCTTGGTGGGCGTGGCAGGGGAAGGATACTGAAGGAATCTCCATTCCCACTCCACTCCAGGGGAAGGGTACTGCAAAATCTGCATTCCCTCCCCACTCTGGGGCCAGCCAGAGGTGGTATTTGCTGGTCTCCAAACTACTCAAAATTTCTGCTACCAGTTCTCCAGAACCTGTCAGAACCTACTGAATTTCATCCCTGGTGCCGCTGGAAAAGATAATTGAACAGGGCACATGTGAAAAAAAATATGTTATATTAAACCTATGGACCTAATCACAAAGATTCCCCTCCCAAATTCCTAATAAACTATATTTTCTATTACAGAGTGATTCTATAAGTTTGTTCCATGCTCTGTGTTTTGTTGTCTGAGCTTATAAAGAAAGCATTTCCAATTCCCAATGAAGTATTTTTATCTCAAGAACACTTCTCGTCAAGGGAAGTGAATACACAATGATGTGGCTGTATTTGCTGAGCACATTTGTTTGTGTGTTCAGAGGAGGAAGCAGGTTTCAAATATAGAGGGGATGAGAATAATAGCAAGAAGGAAGGAGGAGTTTATCAGCAACCTTCTGAGAAAGAAAAGTAATTCTCATATGACAGGAATCGGCAAACCTGACAATTTTACAACTCCCAGAATTCCTGAGCCAGCCATGCTGGCTCAGAGAATCCTAGGAACTGAAGTCCAGAAATCTTAAAGTTTCCAAGTTTGGAAACCCCTGCTATATGAGAAAATACAGCTTAGTTTTCCAGGATGAGGGGTTCTGCCTCCACTATGAGCAGTATTTCGCCCTGGAATCCCAATGGCTGGATCAATAGCTGGACGTATTACCATGGCAACTGTACAGAGCAACTCATCTCAACATGCATGGTGAACACAGTATTGATTCTTCAGCATCAGATAATGCCATTTCCTTGGCATCCAAAACATGGACGATGGGGTTTCTAGTTGAGGGGAAATCCTGCAGATGGCAGGGTCATTATTGGTGACGGAAGAGCTTACACTTTTTAAAGCAATAACCTCCAGCAAGAGTTTGTGCTCAGATCGCTAAGACAAATGACAGCACTGGAGGTGTTCATTAGGGCTCCTCGTTAGTTTCTGACAGCCAATTAGCTATGGTCAGGGAAAAATGCGCATTCTTGGCCTTTTCATTGTTAGCATACGATACAAGGTAGCTGTATTTGTAATGCAGATAAACCAGCTGCTGTAACAATGATGCTTAATAATTATCTGTTGGTGACCTCCAAGCTTTGGTATGGCATGCAGCATATCTGGGAAGGAAATTACCTGCTATACACAAGCTTGAAAGAACAAGAACATGAAGGATAAAACAAGGTTGGGGAAAGGAATTTTGATAATTTAGAGGCTCTGCATTACGACAAAATTGGTGGCATAAGGATACTGTGATGAGAAGCAGCAGAAATCAAGAGATCCATGTCTTACATGATTTGCATACAGGGCTGGCTAAGGATATTCTTATGCATCTTATGCTCAGGAATTGAAATATGGCCTCGTGTTTAGTCCTTAGATCACCAAGATTTGCCTCAAAAAAGATGATCAGCTATAGTTGAGTGATAAAACACATGTTTTACATGCAAGAGGTCCATAATGAATTCCCTAGCATTTCCCAGTAAGGTTTTAATTTTAAAAAAACCAAAAGGTTTATTGTAAGATTCAACCGTTCAGCTTCAACCGTTCATTTGCCCAGCCATACTCCAGATCTCCTCCAAAGCTTGTAACCTCTAGTATGATAAAGGAAGAAAATTATTATATGGGGGTGGGGAAATAATCAGTATTGACCATGATTGTTTAAGTGAAGCTTATATTTTAATTAAGCTCAATTTAAGTATTAATTAATTTAAACACCCTTTATCCCTATTTACTTCTTAATCATCTTGGAGTACAATCCTTTTCAGTATACTGAAAGTTCAATCTCTCTCTCTCTCTCTCGCACTGTGTGCGTGTGAAACCAAGACTCTTGACTTCTTGCTCTTCTAACAAATCCGAAATCAAAATCTATGCTTGGCTTAAGATTCTGATTTGTAAAGAGAAAATCAAATTATAACCTGTGAGTATGGGACACTAAGAGGCTCAAATTATTCTACTTTGGTAGAAAGACTTAGCTCTCCAGGAAAGGTGGAAGGATGAATAGTAGCAAAGTAGATGGACTTAGTTACACAATCCATGGGTGCACCTTTGGACAATTTGAAAGACCAGGTTGGGAACAGTTCATCATGGAGAAAAATATATCTATGTGCTCACTAAGAGATAGTGGTAGGTTTCTACTGGTAGTGGCGGCAGCGGGAGGCTCCGCCCACCCCCGGACATCATCATGGATACTCTGTGCATGCACAAAAGGTTCTGCACATGCACAGAAGCACTGTGCGTGAGCGAAGCAAGCACACATTTGTGCGTGTGCGCTCCCTATTCCGAACTGGTAGTGAATATAAGTGGAACCCACTACTGCTAAGAGACAACAACTTTATGACATATAATCAATCAAAAAAGATCCACAGGTGCTTTTTCAAAAGACAAACTGGTCTTTATTTGCTTTTCCTTGAAGATGTTTCACTCCTCATCAAGAAGCTTCTTCAGTTCTGGAGAAGAACTGAACAGAACAGAATAGAACTGAAGAAGCTTCTTGGATGAAAAGTGAAACAACTTCATGAAAAAAAAACACAAAGAAAGTCCAGTTGCCTTTTTAAAAAGCACCTTTGGAACAACCATGTCCTGGATGACTGAGACTCTCCATAGACAATCAATCAAGAGTTGAACAGAAATATCCAGAATCGTTTAGCCCAGACCTGGACAATCTATGGCCCATGAGTCATATGTGGCCCTTCGCCTGTTCCTATCCAGCCCACAGCAGTGGCCCTATTGGTTCAGCCCTCCACAGCAGTCCAAGTTTCGCATATGGCCCCTTGAGAAAATTAATTGCCCACTCCTGGTTTAGATATTTTTCCTGGTCAAAAGTGCTAAAACTGGAGTGACTGAGCAGTGAGCGTGAATGTTGATTCATAATAAGCCAAAACCACTGAAAATGCTCATTAACTCTGAAGGATGAAAGTGGCATTAGGTAGCATTATTTACAAAATATCCTGAACAATGCAGGGAAATAAAAATAAATACAAGTTTCAAAACTGTAGCTGAGCCATAGGGGAAATCCAGCATTTTAATAAGGGTTGTGCTCCTGCTTGAGGACAGAGGCAACTACACTGCCTACCTTTGTGACTGGCATGTGTTTTAAGCCTTCCACAAAACCTATTAAAGGAAAGCAGCATTACCAGCAAAAATGTCAACTTGGATGACAAATATAAAGTGTCTGTGAAGCTGCGGTTGGTTAATTTTTTGTGATGATTTTCCTATGCTGACATAATGAGCCATAATTGGAATTACTGGTGAATGAAGTCATCTAAGTTTGCCACATCCTTTGTAATGTAAAGGCTAAGATTAACACAATCAGATTGTGATTCTGGGTCTTTGCTTCGTTGTTTTGTCTTCATGCTCCTTTTTGTACATGTACGAAGTAAGGAAGGAGACTTCAATTACATTGCCACAATTAATGTCTTGCCTTTACACACACACACACACACACACAGACACACACATTAGTGAACAGTATCATTTTACATCAGTTCCAGCAGTAAATAAGCTCAAAAATCTCATGAAGAGAATATGAAAATAAATCTTCAAGCAGACTGAGAATAAGATTGAAAATCAGAGGTCATTTTCGGAGGGGGTTAGTTTTGAAAAACGGCAAAGCACATTTCAGCACAACGTTAATCTTGCCAAATAAGACATGCTAATGAAGAGGAAGAAAAATGCTTATTTTTACATTTAAAAAAAAACATGTAGGGGTGTATGTATGGCACATAATGTGCAATTGGATTCTAAGAACAAAAATCCACTTCCAGTACCAGTGCAAACCAAGAAAACATGAAATGCATGGCTAAGCAAAATGAAACACTTGGTTCTGTCTATATATTTGTGTGTCTGTTTCCTCTGTTGAAGACTGGGACAACTGGTAGTCCTCAACTTACAACCATTTGTTTACTGACCATTTGAAGTTACAAAAGCACGGAAAAAAGTGACTTATGACTGTTTTTCACACAACTGTTGCAGCATCCCCATGGTTATGTTATGGAATGAAGAGATTGAGAGTCATCCCAAAGGGCAAACAGAATCAGATTTTATTATTGCAATAAGGTTCAGAGTCCGATTCATACCTGGAAGTCTGAACAAAATTATGGGTCGGGGACCCTGGTCTTTATACAGTTTCAAACAAAGGATTTAGAAACATTTGTTACATCAAAGAGACATTTCCTAATTACAAAAGTTCTTACATGTCTTGCCAAACAAATATAACTTTTCTGAAAATTATCTTTGGTGATAGAGACTCACTGTCTCATTTTGGTATCCTTGACATTTGTAACTTTCAAACAGTATGTCACCCAAGATATGGGTCTTTCTGACAGCGAGGGGTCCTCCCTTACAGAATGTTGCTTATACAGAGGAGTTTGGCTGGTTTTTGTATTTTTACACTGGATACATTTGGAAAGGAATACTAGAAAGATGTCCAGTGGTCATTTAGTAGGTCCCCAATTCATCATCATCATTATTATTAGAGAGGGCCCTTCAGTGGTCATCTAGCTGGACCCGCATTTCCTACTTTATTCCCCCCTCTGGAAGTTTTTCTATGCAGAAACTTCCACTAGTCTATTATTAGGGTACTATGGAGTATACAAAGTGCCAATAAACAAATTTATCACACATAAAGTCTAACAAAATATAAGTAATAAAAGCAAAGGACAGGTTTATTCATGATTGTTTTTAACTCTCTTGATTCTCAGGGAGATTTTCTCCATCTTTCTATCAGTCCCATTACCACATATGGGTCTGCCTCAGAATCTGTCTGGACTGCCACAGGATAGGAACCAAGTTGATTAAGAAAATGTTCTGTCAGAGCTAGTTCCTTCTCGAGTTGTATCTCCTTAACTGCTCTTATAGATATATGTCTGAGTATGGGGATTACACATGGAATGAACGCTAGACCAGCTATTACACATATAAACAAGAATATCATTTGTTTAATCCATCCGGATCCAGGCACCCAAGAAAACCACAGGTCAGTTGTTTGTAACCTCTGACCTATCTTGGACGCCCTATCCTGCAATTCCTTAGCACCTTCCTTGACCACACCTGACTTGTTCATATTAGCCATCAGGAGATCTAAAGCACGTTGGTTTTGTAGAACCACAGCTGCTAAGGAATCTATTTGATTTTGGACCTCATCAAGGTTCCAGCAATTTGATTCAGGCTTTCTTGAAGCTCCTCTGATATTTGCTGGAACTGTATTAAGGAGTGGGTCAATCCTGCCACCCCAGTTCCAACAGCAGTTCCCAATCCCATAATCACTAATAGTGGGATCAATATCGGGACCCTCTTTTGAACATGTCCCATAAGGGGAACAGGGATAGTATGTTCACCACTGACAACACCTATTTTAGGAAAAAGGTGGGCTAGGGTACATGTTCCGGTCCAGTTTGTTGGCAAACACAGATATGCATCCTTTCCACACAAGAAGAACACTCCTTTTTCCTCTATACAGACTCCTATGTTCATGGAGAAAGCATGAAGCCTCCTGTTGTTTTCATTAGTCCAGACCCCCAAAGTCCCTGCCACAAACATTCCTGCTAATGGCTGCAACGGGACTTCTAGTGCCGGGTCCTTTTGTGTATCTCTGAGAATTGGTCCTTCAAAAAGATATCGGGAGGTAGTATTCCCAGGGGGGAAAAGGATACATAAACCTGATTTGGACTTTAAGTTGAACCAGATTGGAAACAATGGGGGCTGAAATGGTCTTGGACAGCTTTCAAAAGACATATTCCATCCTCCCCACTTTTCCTTTGAAATATGTGGTGGGCAGAGGGAAAAATACCTTTTGTTAGTTTTATGTCCGCCAAGTTCATGTTAGGGCCCAAATATATTTCTGATTGACAGTGTTCCTCTGTCAGGGATCCTACAGGCCTACCAAGTTTCTGATGTCTCTCTATACACAAAGAAGGTGTTCCTATGAGGTCTACACCTGTAGCAATTAGGCCTGCAATAGGAAGGCGACTTTTCCCAATCTTTTGAATGCCTCATAAAAATCTTCTTGTATTGGTGAGACGGGTATTTTATCTGTACTATCCCTTTCAAGGAGAATTGTAGCCTTTGTTCTAACCCATAGTTGTGGTTTGACAGGAATAGCATAATAAGATGCAGGGTCAGTAATCTCCTTTGTGTAATTGTTGCAAGGCTCCATTTTCCTTATCTATTCCCCCCTCAGCTGGGAATGTCAAGGAAGGAACCTTAGGTTGTGGAGTTGTTTTAGGTCTAAAGTAATGACCCCTTGCATAGACAATGCGTTTTTTGGCGGGAGCGCACTTGACCTAAAGTGTTGCTACTGAGGGTACCCATGTGTATTATGTGGTCACTTGAGAGTCCTACTGCAAACAATGTCCTAAAGCCATAAAGAAATAATCACACACACACACACACACACACACACACACACACACACACACACACAGGGCCTTAATATCACAGTACCCTTATCTCACAAACTCACCACGTCAGGAAGAGGGTTAGGGATATGTGTAACTTGGGAAAGAGCAGTATCAACCTCAGTCCTAGACTTCCCACAGAAAGGGCTAGGATAGTAGCTGCCCAGAGTCCCCACACCCATCTTCCTCTAACATCAGTATGTGTAAGAACATGTTATATAATAGCTAAGAAAAATGTATATGTACAAAGTGAAGGCTGTAATCCGTCTTACAAATCTTCCGCCGTGTGTTGAAGACCAGCTTCCGGTGTGGTCTAAACAGGGCTGGAGATCACCACCGTATGTAGAGAATCCGTTACCCGGTAGGATTCAGTAGGGTGTTTTTTTCTTAAATCCCAGTACGAGGGGTTTCTCAGTCCATGTCACCTGGTATGTCACGGGATCACTCTGGTTTGCTGGCTTCAGTCTCGTCCACTGGATCCAGGATTTGCCTGCTAACAGCTTAACTGAGAGAGGTGAACACAGCACAACAGAATACAGTCCTTTCCATCTTAGGTTTTAAAGGTTCAGCTGTCCAATGTGTGACCCACACTCTATCACCTGGTTTGTAATCATAGGGGGTGGTCCGCACTCTTGCATAAAATGTCTTAATTGATTAACATGAGTGTTGTGTTGTAAGTGCAAAAGCAATCTTCTAGCTTCAATTTCTCCTTTTCGAGCTAAGTCAGGCCAACGTTGAAAATGGTATTCAAACAAAGCCGGGGGTCTCCCACATAAAAGTGCAAAAGGAGACAGCTGGTAGTTAGTTCATGAGGCTGTTAAAAAATGTACAAGGCCATAGGGAAAAATACATGAAGCCATAGCAAATGGGCTTCTAAGCACAGTTTGGTAATAATTGCTTCCAATGATCTCTTTAGTGTGTCCATGTAAAATAGCATAAAAATTGCTTCTCCTTTCTTCAGGGGGTGTTCCTCAAAAACAAGTCTTATTTTTGTTTGTAAATCAATTACTTCAGCCCAATAATGTTCTAATCCATACTGATCAATTGATCTGGTGTTGGCTAAGAACGATGTTAGATTCAAATTGTGATCAGTAGGTAAAATCAAGTCTGTCTGCGGCATTAAAATTGTTTAATATTTCAGATGGGGTGCTCACAATAAGGGCTCCCCCAAGAGTCAATTTCCTACTTTCTTGGACCAGTATTGGACAGGAATGCCACAGACTTCTTTTGTCTTGCCCAATACTGAGCCAATGCTCCTCATGCGATTCCATTCTCTGTGTTCACAAAGAGATGGAATGGCTGTTCCAAATTTGGCAAACTTAATACAGGAGCCTTGGTTAAAGCTTGTTTCAAATTGACAAGGCTTCCTCTTTCGTGTTCCTCCCATTTCAAACTCCAAGGGGAAGATTCAATTAATTTTGCATATAGGGGTTTGGTAAGATCAGCATACCCATCAATCCAGAATCTGCAGTATCCAACCAAACCTAAGAATTTCCTTAGTTCTTGCTGGTTTTAAGGTAGAGGCTGAGATGCCACCCCTTCTATTCTATCAAGAGTGATTTTCCTACTCCCTTCATTAATTAAGTGTATTCCAATACTTTGTCCACGTAATCTGATCTCTGTCAATTAAAAACACCACTTCCTCTTCTTTAAGTTCCACTACTAAATTTATCAAGGGCTCTCTGCGGAACCCAAAAACTAATCACCCAACATCACCAATACTGACTTTCATCTTCTGCCATCATATTGTACACTTACGCTTCCCTTCTTTGGATTGGGCAGACTTTCACTCTGTCTACCTTGCCCGCACCATCACTTCGTTTACCCATTATCACTTGGTTCCACCCACACATTCCTTTCTTCCTTCGCCGTCCGAAGGTTCCCTATGATCCAAAAACAAATCACATGCCTTCGCCCTTCCATCAGTTCCACTTTCTCTAACTCCTTCTGCCATCCTGGCCTCCAAGTCAGTACAAGTCTGTTCAGACCAACGTAAAGACAACTTTCTGGCTTCCTCTAAAACTTCCTTTCTCCCTTAACCCTAAACATTCAATCTATAAACAAATTAGCTCCTTCTGCCAAAGGAACATCCATTAAATCAGGTGTAACCCTAGGCTATAATATAACTACCCCAACACAATAATATTACTGCTGTCATTAATCAAATGTCCAAAGTATTTGATCTCTCTTTCTACATATGAGAATTGCTAACCCATCTCTGTAACAATTCCTAAAAGGCAACAACTTGATGCTGCTCACAAACAAACAAGCAAACATAGGAAAGAGCACTTTGTCTGCTAAGCATGCAGACATGCAGACATAAATACAGAAAGGAATACAAAAAAAGACTTCAAAAATAAAAAAAAACAAAGTATGTTGGATCCATGCTCTGAAATATCTTTGGATCAAACTTTAGTGTCAATTCTCTGCCTTCAGTAAAATGCAAGCAGATTCAGAAAATCTTTCAAAATCATTTCCTTTATATAGGTTTAATTAAACGTTTTAAACCTCAAAAATTTCCAGAAAAAAATAAAATCAAGATTGTATTCAGAGCAGAAAAGAAAATATATCTGCATAGCTTTTATATGCAGATGAAAAAGAGGCTGAAACAGTGAGAGGATTTCAGATCACCCATGTCCCCCGCCTTACTCTCAGCAGAGAGAAAAAAATGTTTAAAAGAACACACAAGCCTCTCTTCCCCCCCTCTTCTCTCCTCCAAAGGGAAGGGGGGTTTCCATGTGTAAAAGAATGGGAATACAGGGAGAAAAAATATTCAAACTACATAGAATCCTTTAAACAAAACAATCCTCTGCATTTCTCACTCTAACCTCGCAACACACAAGCATACACATATCTCAGTCCGGACATCTCACATACGCACATTCACATTTGTACTGCAATCAGACTGTTTCTAAAAACCAATTTCACATACAAAAATTTCATTCACTGCTTCCTTCATGAAAACCAATCATCTAAATATTTCAGGCTCTTTTCACAAGCCAATGCTCCATTTTCTAAATAACCTTTGGTATACTGTTATTAGGAGATTTATATTGTAAAGAACCTCCCTGCAGGTTTGGAAATGATTACATACATACACACATACCATCAAACATTTCCAGACCCGTGGAAGTTGTTTTTGTTTTGTTTTGTTTTGGTTTGGTTTTTATTTCCTTGGGCAACCTATAGTTTACTCTTAAAGCAGTGGGAAAACTCAGAGAGCAGTTTAAATCATAAATATGATTGTGGGCCCAAACTACTTTCCGTTTCTCCCAGCTTCAAGCTGCGATGTTTACTTAATTTGCAGGCTGACCAAACATCTCACAATCAATTCTACATGCTATTATTATAGATGCATATCCAAGAATTTTGTAACAAATCACACCAAATTGATCAAGCCAAATTATATGAGTCTTCCCATTCAGACAGGTTTTTACATAAAAATTTCAATTACCTGTTAAAGCCCAGGTTGGAAGAACAATAAACAATTTCTTCTTTCTTCTTAATTACACTGAAAGCAAGGGTTTAACCACCTACACAGCCTAACAGGGAGACTCAAACTCCCAACAGGAGACTCGAACTCCTTACTGGAGGCTTTCAGGACGCCACCTTGTCTCCTAGGAGGGTGATCAGGCCCCCTCTTCCACCTCAAAGTAGGTGGGCTCCCCTTTTTATATATCACTACCAGTCGCCTTCAGGAACTACACTGGTTTAACCACCCCACACAATCCTAACCAGGAGAATTAAAGGACGCCGCCTTTTTCTCCTAGGAGGGTGATCAGGCCCCCTCTTCTGTCTCAAAATAGACAGGCCTCTTTCCCCTGTTTAAATGTATACTTGCCTGTAAGCAGTCTTGATTTTCCGCGGAGATTTCTGAGTCTGGTCTGCCCTTTTGTGGGTCCTTGGCTGAGTTGCTTCTCCAGCAAGCGTATGACAATTCCCCACTGAAGAATTCTATAGACTTCAAAGGAGTCCGGTTGCCGGCTTTTGAATTTTCGTTGGGAAAGAGTCGCTACTCACCGGGGCAACACGCCTAGACAGAAAATTCTCTGCCTCTCAAAATCCAAAGTCCCATCTGCCAGGGTGCCAGAAATGTTATGGAATGAAGAGATTGAGAGTCATCCCAAAGGGCAAACAGA